>JASFYC010000341.1:0-113466 GCA_030412335.1 Botrylloides violaceus
AGCAAGGGGGTAGGCTACCACTGAACGACGGACCTGGCGGACTGAGGAGTTGTTGGGGTCTCTGTTAAGTCAGAGCTCCATTTGGTCGCTCACGCCGAGCTAATTAGTCTATATAGCCTACAAATTATCTTACTACAGTCTGCCACACAGCCATATGGTTATCAGTGACTCCTCTGAATATTTATATATGATCCGCGGTGCGCCGTTTGAAGTAGGCCTATCGATTATTCCGGGTCATCCGTTTGGTCACTCGGTTAAGAATTTGGCACGCCCCCTCCTTCGGTCTCAGTTAGGAGATTCTCGGTCGGAATGATTAATTTTCGCGGCGGTTAGTGAGAGACGGCAGGAATGAACGAACCCAGTCGACGTTGCTGAAGTGTTTCCTAGCAATTTGAGAATATTAGCCAATATAGGCCTATGGCCAGTTAGCCTACCTACAAAGACGCAAATCAACGAGACCCATATGGATCGCCGGAATTCAAAACTATTTGGCGAGGTTCTATTGACTGATTGACCTACTGGCGAAAAGGGAGTTTATCCATATTGCTTCCCTGATATTATATGCTTCCATAGTTGAAGTGGGGAGGACGGTGCAATAACGTTTGACTTGGGCGATGCTTTGCAACAGCTGATACATCATATAGATGAGGCATGGTATACGGTTGTTCAGACTGTATGCTTTCTGTCCGTTCTGCTGATGTGTCATCACTAGCAATGAGCACACGCCCCGTATATCATGATGCGTGTACATTTCCGTCGCCCCCCACCGTATGGTCTTGTGTTTCTTTGTGGCGCCTACCACCTGCTGTCATTTGTCTAGTAAAGGCTGGAATTTATATTTTCCCGGTGGGCACTATAGGCCTACTCATCTGGTTGTCGCTCCGTTTCAGATTGTGTCGCCATGGCCTACTTTAGACAGTAGGCCATGGTGTCGCAGTAGGCCATCAGTAGGCCATGGTGTCGCATATACATTTCTGAATGTATATACGCGACATCAACCGTCGTATCTAGGACACTCGGACATGCCATAAATTCTCTGAGAGTATTATACATTAGTGGGTTCTACCAAACAAGACATATAATTAACTAGCTCATATAGCACACGGAATCGATAATTGACTTAGTAGTAACAAAATACACTCCTGCTGATCTGACCACAACAGTACCGCTAACCTCCCGCTGTTATTATTATAAAGAAGATTTCAAGCCATGCGAAGATAATTCGCTGACGTAATTTGGAATTGTTTTTTCCCGTGGTCAAACCACTTGATGACATTTGGCGCCACGATTTTTAATTCGAAATCGGGATTATTGCATTTTCCGACATTGAGTATCTGGTTGTCTGCCGCAACGGAGCACACAGCATGCGCTGTGAAAATGTAGTCATAGAAAATACACCATTCAACTTGTCTATCCGGCATTACTAATATTGTTTCATCGTACGAACGTGTAATCGGAGCGACTTGGAATATTGGTTCAATATAATCATCAATTCGGCATCAATTCTGTCTCAACTAATACTCCTGCAAGAACAGTATAGACAGACCGCTGTGCAAAGAGCTCTGTAGAAGCGTAGGCTACGTCACAGACGTGGCGTTTATCGTGGGGTGTTTCGAACACGCAGTCTGGAGTCAGATCAGCGCGGAGTTCAACTACATTACGATATTTGCAAACAATCTCTGTCAGCACCAAAACCCCCGCGATAAAAGATGAGTTGGTGGAATTTTCGAAATTTCATTCTGATTTTCAGAGTGACCTTGGATGTATGGGAGATGCAAACCCAGGAAGTTTTTACTGGTTTTTATTAAAAGTAAGGAGTCCATAGTGGAGACGAAGTTGTACTCGTAGAGGACGTTCACCGTCTCCCAGATTCGCCGATTGGAGAATTTACGGCTACCTCCAAACGTTGCATTGTGGAAAAAAGCTTATAGTACAGTAGGCAATCTTGTAAACCGAAGCCACGTTTTGGTCCAAACAAGTAACAATTCAGCATACAGGGTGATCAACGATTTACTCTTACGTACAGTAGTTGTTCTTTTGCCACTGTCGCGAAATGGGATGCACCGTCGTCAGGCAAAACTTAGATCGTATGTTATCGCTGTGTGTCGCATATACATTTCTGAATGTATATACGCGACATCAACTGTCGTATCTAGGACACTCGGACATGCCCTAAATTCTCTGAGAGTATTATTCATTAGTGGGTTATACCAAACAAGACATATAATTAACTAGCTCATATAGCACATGGAATCGATAATTGACTTACTGTAGTAGTAACAAAATACACTCCTGCTGTCCCAATAATAACAGTATCGCTAAACTCCCGCTGTTATTATTACAAGGAGGATTTCAAGCCATGCGAAGATGATTCGCTGACGTAATTTGGGGATTGTTTTTCCCGTGGTCGAACCACGTGATGACATTTGGCGCCACGTTTTGAATTCGAAATCGGGATTCTTTTATTCCGACATTCGGTATCTGGTTGTCTGCCGCAACGGAGCACACATGCGCTGTTGACATGTAGTCATAGAACATACACCATTCGACTTGTCTATTCGGCATTATTAATATTGTTTCATCGTACGAACGTGTAATCGAAGTGACTTGGAATATTGGTTCAATATAATCATCAATTCGGCATCAATTCTGTCTCAGCTAAGACTCGTGCAAGAACAGTATTTATATAGACAGATCGCTGTACGAAGAGCTCTATAGAAGCGTACGTCACTGACGTGGCGTTTATCGTGGGGTGTTTCGAACACGCAGTTTGGAGTCAGATCAGCGCGGAGTTCAACTACATTACGATATTTGCAAACTATCTTCTGACACCACCAACACCCCCGCGATAAAGCTGGACGAAGGGGTATGATGCATGCACTAAATGCATATAAGCATATGAACGCACAGTGCATAAATATATATTGCCATACCGATTGTGTGCATACAGCGAAAGCAGTAATAGGATAAAACCGCCCAATTCGTAGATACGATGCATTGTACCGAGACCAGCAGCTCTGCGAGACGATATAGTAGCGTATCTTATTTCTACAGGTTACTAACTGAATATTACTAAATCCCGTTCATTAATTACCGATACACCGATACCCTATTAGTACGAAACAGAAAGAAATCATCAAAATATACATTGAAACCCGCCCATATATTCCAAAAAGTTGTCTACGCTGCCAGATTTTCCATTAGCTTCAATACAAGGATCGCGACTTTGTGCAACAAAATGGCGTCCATGTCTCTCGTTTACATTGCGCTTATGTAACCGACCATTCTCGTTTTTTAGTCACATATACCATAGAATCATTCTTCCTTCTCACACGACAGACTAAAAACAATAATTTCACTTTATTTTAATAATAGTTGATATATCAATTTACGTTTTGATGCGCTCACATACCGTTTACTCGCTGCTCCGCGCGGTTTGACCAATTGTATTGCGAGATAATTTGATTTCGTAAGAAAAACGATGCCCCAGTTGCATTATCACATCATGTAATTTAAGAAGTCACCAAAGATTTACAGTCCAGTCCAGTTTATTGGAACATGATTCCCAAGCTTTCGGAGCTCCGCTCCTTCATCAGGTTGAAATGAAATGAAGAGCAAAGCTCCATTTGTGGTTGCGATTTTGATCCGGGCTATAAACCGGAAATATTGACACGTGTACCGTAACCATTGACCTGTAGTAGGCCTACATGAACTTTGCCGTTGAAATGCTGTAACTTCTACACCACAATGACAAACGAAGGATTCTCGTGCCTGGGTGTTCCTTGAAACGTGTTTTGCTCGATTTTTTGTTTTGTTGGTAATATTTGCATAAAGTTGCTGATTCGATGAATGAATGGCAAGCCAAATTTCGCTCCTCGACGTATTGTGTATACGTAGCCTAATAATTTCGGCCTTTCGCCATATGGGCACGGTAAGGTAGTAACGGTGTTGGCTATGTGCACGCGCCGCCTATTTCTGTCGCATTTTGGTTACAGGACATCTTACGATACCCATTACCCGTTACCACGAGAGTGTTTGCTTACAACTATGGGTTATCTGGATTTCGAAACGACGATTCCTAAAGTGAGATGCATGCATTTTTCCATCTTTTATTCAAGCCACCATCATATTTTCGCCAAATCCATCCGATTAACACTGTGCCACATGGCGAAAGGCACTAGAGACAAAGAGTAACTGCGCACCGAGCATTTGGAATGTTAGAACACGCCAAATAGTTCTAGCCGGGTTTGTGGTGGCTCGGTCGTCCGCTACAAATCACGAGACCCACTCTCATATCCCGAAACAGCATCTTATCAAATAACCTAAAATGGTATGCGTAACTTCATCGCTAGACGGCCAGTGCATTGAGGATAGTGCGGAAGGATGACGCTTGACAGCGATGTTTCCTTGTCCTGTCTTCATATCATACTCGCATTATTCCCGTTGCATAATTATGCACGGTACAAATATTGTGCAATAAGACGGAATCAGACTAATAGAAAGCAGACCAGAGTTTCATGATGGCAGGGTGGCAATCAATAAAAAAGCAAAGCAAAACAAATCATGCAATTTCAAATATTCTTGAGAAATGTGTCTATCAAGTTGCAATAAAGGCATCCCTGATGGTAGGCCTATATTATTGATAATATTAATTTGTCAACTGGCGCACCAAAATTTGGTAAATTGCAAGTAAATGGTCGAAACTAGAGATCACAACAGGTGGCCTCTGCTCGTCGCCGCTCAAACCATCCTCCTCCAGCTTGCGCTCGGCTGCCGACGGTGGCATTGCCATTATACCGTTTGTAATACCTTTTCCTTGCACGCAACCGAAAAACGCATCTTGTCGCCAAGACCACAAGAAAGTTTGCTGACAACACCAACTTATCTGGATACCCTAATGGACAATTCTTAAAACAATTTGTATACATTGTTCTTTTATTCCAGCCACCATCACATTTTGACAGCGTCATTGTTATAAACACTGTAGGCCTATCACATAGCAAAAGGCATTGGGGAAAGAGAGAAACTGCGCATTAAACAAAATGCCGAATACTTCTATCCGGCCTTGTGATGTAGTGCTAGGTCGTCTGCTATAAAACAGGTCAGTTCCGCGTGCATATCTCGAAACTGCATCAAGCAAAAGATGTTAAAATGTAACCGCCCTACAGTAGCCGGATATTTCCTGCAAATCAGATGAGTATAGAGTAGAAAAAGCAGGCACGAAGCTCGCAGCAAAATATGTAATTCACAATTCAATATGAAAAATAGTTGAGCCAATGGCGGAAGATGCAAATAGTAATAAATTTAAAAAGTCACCAAAGAATTAACGTCCAGTCCAGTTTATTGGAATATAATACACAAGCTTGCGGACCTCTGCTCCTTCATCAAGCGATAATGAAATGAATTTCAATATGTTTTAAACAACAGCTATGAGACAACTCGTAAAAGATGTGAACGGAACAAATGGATGGAGTTTTCAAAAATATCGACATAAATTATGATTTCTTCCATTTGTGTAGTTTAATAAGCTTCTCTTTTCGCTTTTTGACAGCTTTAGGAACTTTAGTCTTTCTTTTTTCCCGGTTTTGTTCCTTCACGTTTCTTTTATGTTGTTTTTTCTCGCTCTTACTCAAATCACGCAATCGAACGGTTGGGTCAGTCTCCACAAACGTCAAAGAGCTTGATTTTACCACGGTTCTTCCGGAATCTAAACCCGAATAATAGTTACTCATTAAATTTCAGATACTCAATGCTCGCAATATAAATAAGTAATAGGCCCATTACGGTTCGTTTCAGGTAAATATAGTGATCTGTGGCGCGCAATGTTTCCGTTACATTGGATGGGAAAATAGAATTTGGTTATGACACCAAAGAGGCAACAACGTACGTGGCACGTCCACAAACGGTGACGTCATCCGACGATTAAGCTGAGACGTCATTCGAACCCCTACAATTTCCGGCTGTAACCGCCCCTGATGACTATAGATCTAAGCACGTGACTGATTACAATTACACAAAAACGATTATATCGGAAACTATGAGCATTGACCGCAACAATCCGTCGTCTATATGATTGACGGCCAATAAAATATCTCGAAAAATCTTGGAATATGGACCTTTGATAGAAATTACGCAATTCGCGCTTCATCAGTGATCATTCGCCTACATTTAGAATTTTCCAAAAAAATTTCTTACCTCCAGAACAATAGTGGATAGCTTTGATCTTTACACCGGTATCAAAACAGATAACAGTTCGGTACATAATCTGAAACGAAAAAGTACTCAGTTTAAGAATACCGGCAGGCCTACGTCAAAATAATGTCTACTAGAACATCATGGCGAATCGTGGTTTAAATATCAGACAATTTGGTTTGGTAACTTTATCGGACAAGCAGCGCAAATCCATTCAGCAATATATCACGGATCAATCAAATTGGCCCGTCATAAAAACTCCCGTAACGGAAGAAGCAGAGCGCAAAAATACATTACGTTGCCGACTCATTTGCTTTGACAACATGTTGCCCATTGATGGTTGCTGTGGACACCGCCTAAATTGCGATCGGGTTGTGAACGTCTCTTTTTGCGCATCAGACAAGCAGTTCTACAGTAGGCTATATAGGCATTTTCAATTTCAATCTTACCTGATTACTCTGAACAGTTGGCGTGTTCATATATTCATCCTTTGTAGAAAGAGAGACACTATAGTTCATTATAACGGGATCGCGGTCGCCGTCAATGTTGGAATAATCGCTATCTGAGAATTCAGCTTCTTCATCATTTTCTTTCTTGTCTGAAAGTTGAATAATTCATAAGATCACACCACTCGACACAACACTCATTGACTTAAATACTAACCATTTCTAACAATCATTTGTAGAACCTCGTCTGCTTCATTGCGATAATCAAATCGTCCTTGTACGGTATCAGCCATTTTAGTTTCTCGAAATCTAACTTTAAATGCTAATAGATTACAACACCGTCAGCACACGAGCACAGTAGACTAAGACACAGATTAACTCGAGCGACCGGTTTTATAGATTCCACCTACCACCGCGAAAGCGAATCAACGACTGCGAAAGCTACCAAACAAAAACAATAAGGAATCTGTCCGTCTACGCGCAATTTGTGATGAGGTGTTCAACATATTTTAATCCATTACGTTATCTCAATGTATTTGAAGCGATGGTAGAAGAACAATGGGATATATACCCTGCGGATTAAAACGTACGATCTCGGTCATTATGGAACAATGACTTTTGCGCCACTTTATCACGCGAAAATGTTTATTTAGCCACACATGTATATAGCTAAAGCCATCCTGCATCCTCGCGCAAGGGAATTGGTAGTCACAATACTGTCATTTAAACGTTATCAATGTTCTGCACATTGGTCAATTAACTTTTTCAAACAATCCATTACAACAATTATAAAAGCTATATAATGCCGCCTTCACACGTGCGTGACTTCCTTTTGGTGGATACATGTTTACACCTTCGATAAGGCAAAGCTGTGCCAGATTCGGCTACAATACTTATTGGATTAGTTGAATTTGTGTACTCTGATATGTCTTACTAAATGCCAAATATTCACAGACTGGCGCACCAATCTTTCCATCAAAGTGTCATAGGCCTACATCCCCAACAAATCATACGAGTTCGTTATAAAGAGGTATTCATTGTATGCCCACGCTTTAGCGAATATTGCGAATCACGAACGCTACAAAATGTCATATATACAGTACATGGGCTCACATTGTCGAAGTGCAGAATAGGAATCTGATTTCTTTAAAACGCTCGGTTAGTTCACAAATTCAAGGCCGACTTCATCAGTTTAGGAGAAAAGTCACTTATGATGGACCTCCGCATGTCACAAACGAAAAAAATAACATTGCCTTTTTAGCCAAGGTCTGTCGCTTGAGCGAACAGATAACCTAATGCGGTTCGTAGGTTTCACATTCGAAAACGCATCAACATGCTACCGTCTATAGACGGTATAGCAGGCTATAGCAGGCTAGAGCAGGCTCCTTTGGCCCTTCATAAGGAATAGCAAAATCGCACTTGGTAACGAATCCCAGTTTAGTATCAACCATCCTACTGCCTAATTACTTGCAGTATGTATCCCCCATCACCACGTCGATCAGACAAAGGCAAGACAGAAGCATTCATATTAGATTAAAAATGCATAATCCCATTTGGAGATGCAAATTATTGGAATAAGACGCGTTGTATTTACTAGAAAAATTTGACAAACAGACCCTTCGTTCAAATTAAATAGTGCGAACTTCGTAAAATAAAATTGGCCACGTCTTTCACTCGAATTAGATCAATACAATTTTCAGCTTGAATCTTCGCGGTAAAAATTTTCCTCGGTATTTTTCTAATATTCCGCATCATCATCAACCCAGTAGAAGACACCGAAAGTTCAATAAGAGATGTTTCTATCAATGTTTCTCCAAAACACAAGTCGTCCGTTCCGGTCACTGCACTCATGGGCAAACAATTGTTTCATACTTCGTCGTTCTTTGCTGTATAGCCTTACGGAGTGAGGGTGGCAATGCCACCAGCCAGCTATGCTGAGACTTCGTTGAGGATCCGGAAGTTAGCTAATAAACACTAGCCCATATGCCTACGCAAGAAAATGTTCTTCGAGATCGTCGTTTTTCATCCTCAATATCTGTTTCATTCTTCATAAAGCGTTTGCGTGGTCGTCCGTTTCCATTTTTATACATTTCTAGTGGAAGCCTAGGTAGGTTGTTAATTTGAAATGAAAAATTGCTATTGTTGTAGGCCTGAAGAGATTTGATTTCGGGAGACACGCTTGTTTCGGAAAGTTTCAAGGTGGTAAAAGCTTGTGGATCTTATTCACGAATTTTATGCAATCTAGACCATGCCATGGCCGTCGTGCACAACGATTTCCTCTTACGTAGTTGTTTCTTTTGCCACTGGCGCGATATGTGGTGCACCGTCGTCAGGCAAAACTCAAATCGTAATTTTTCGCTGAACGCAGTGCATGATGCATGCACTAAATGCATAAGCATATGAACGCGCAGTGCATAAATATATATTGCCATACCGTTTGTGTGCATACAGCGAAAGCAGTATGGATAAAACCGCCCAATTCGTAGATACGATGCATTGCACCGAGGCCAGCAGCTCTGCGAGACGATAGCGTACCTAATTTGTACATGTTACTAACTCAATATATTACTAAATCCCGCTCATTACCGATACACCGATACCCTATTACTACGAAACAGCAAGAAATCATCAAAATATACATTAAAACCCGCCCATATATTACAAAAATCTATCTGCGCCGCCAGATTTTCCATTAGCTTCAACCTTCGATACAAGGATCGCGAATTTGTGCTACAAAATGGCGTCTATGTCTCTCGTTTGCATTGCGCTTATGGAACAGACCACTCTCGCATTTTAGTCACTCAGGTTTCTACCATAGAATCATTCTTCCGTGTTAACACACGAGTCACACGACAGACCAACGACAATAATTTCACTTTATTTTAATAATAATTGATACGCATTGATGCGCTCACATACCGTTGGCTCGCTGCTGCGCGCGCGGTTTGACCAATTTTATTGCGAGATAAGGGTATTTCGTAAGAATAACGAAGCTCTAGTTGCATTATCAAATCATCGCTAAAGATTTACTGTCCAGTCCAGTTTATTAGAATATGATTCCCAAGCTTTTGGAGCTCCGCTCCTTCATCAGGTTGAAATGAAATGAAGAGCAAAGCTCCATTTGTGGTTGCGATTTTGATCCGGGCTATAAACCGGAAATATTGACACGTGTACCGTAACCATTGACCTGTAGTAGGCCTACATGAACTTTGCCGTTGAAATGCTGTAACTTCTACACCACAATGACAAACGAAGGATTCTCGTGCCTGGGTGTTCCTTGAAACGTGTTTTGCTCGATTTTTTGTTTTGTTGGTAATATTTGCATAAAGTTACTGATTCGATGAATGAATGGCAAGCCAAATTTCGCTCCTCGACGTATTGTGTATATGTAGCCTAATAATTTCGGCCTTTCGCCATATGGGCACGGTAACGTAGTAACGGTGTTGGCTATGTGCACGCGCCGCCTATTTCTGTCGCATTTTGGTTACAGGACATCTTACGATACCCATTACCCGTTACCACGAGAGTGTTTGCTTACAACTATGGGTTATCTGGATTTCGAAACGACGATTCCTAAAGTGAGATGCATGCATTTTTCCATCTTTTATTCAAGCCACCATCATATTTTCGCCAAATCCATCCGATTAACACTGTGCCACATGGCGAAAGGCACTAGAGACAAAGAGTAACTGCGCACCGAGCATTTGGAATGTTAGAACACGCCAAATAGTTCTAGCCGGGTTTGTGGTGGCTCGGTCGTCCGCTACAAATCACGAGACCCACTCTCATATCCCGAAACAGCATCTTATCAAATAACCTAAAATGGTATGCGTAACTTCATCGCTAGACGGCCAGTGCATTGAGGATAGTGCGGAAGGATGACGCTTGACAGCGATGTTTCCTTGTCCTGTCTTCATATCATACTCGCATTATTCCCGTTGCATAATTATGCACGGTACAAATATTGTGCAATAAGACGGAATCAGACTAATAGAAAGCAGACCAGAGTTTCATGATGGCAGGGTGGCAATCAATAAAAAAGCAAAGCAAAACAAATCATGCAATTTCAAATATTCTTGAGAAATGTGTCTATCAAGTTGCAATAAAGGCATCCCTGATGGTAGGCCTATTATTGATAATATTAATTTGTCAACTGGCGCACCAAAATTTGGTAAATTGCATGTAAATGGTCGAAACTAGAGATCACAACAGGTGGCCTCTGCTCGTCGCCGCTCAAACCATCCTCCTCCAGCTTGCGCTCGGCTGCCGACGGTGGCATTGCCGTTATACCGTTTGTAATACCTTTTCCTTGCACGCAACCGAAAAACGCATCTTGTCGCCAAGACCACAAGAAAGTTTGCTGACAACACCAACTTATCTGGATACCCTAATGGACAATTCTTAAAACAATTTGTATACATTGATCTTTTATTCCAGCCACCATCACATTTTAACAGCGTCTTTGTTATAAACACTGTAGGCCTACCACATAGCAAAAGGCATTGGAGAAAGAGAGAAACTGCGCATTAAACAAAATGCCGAATACTTCTATCCGGCCTTGTGATGTAGTGCTAGGTCGTCTGCTATAAAACAGGTCAGTTCCGCGTTCATATCTCGAAACTGCATCAAGCAAAAGATGTTAAAATGTAACCGCCCCACAGTAGCCGGATATTTCCTGCAAATCAGATGAGTATAGAGTAGAAAAAGCAGGCACGAAGCTCGCAGCAAAATATGTAATTCACAATTCAATATGAAAAATAGTTGAGCCAATGGCGGAAGATGCAAATAGTAATAAATTTAAAAAGTCACCAAAGAATTAACGTCCAGTCCAGTTTATTGGAATATAATACACAAGCTTGCGGACCTCTGCTCCTTCATCAAGCGATAATGAAATGAATTTCAATATGTTTTAAACAACAGCTATGAGACAACTCGTAAAAGATGTGAACGGAACAAATGGATGGAGTTTTCAAAAATATCAACATAAATTATGATTTCTTCCATTTGTGTAGTTTAATAAGCTTCTCTTTTCGCTTTTTGACAGCTTTAGGAACTTTAGTCTTTCTTTTTTCCCGGTTTTGTTCCTTCACGTTTCTTTTATGTTGTTTTTTCTCGCTCTTACTCAAATCACGCAATCGAACGGTTGGGTCAGTCTCCACAAACGTCAAAGAGCTTGATTTTACCACGGTTCTTTTGGGATCTAAACCCGAATAATAGTTACTCATTAAATTTCAGATACTCAATGCTCGCAATATAACTAAGTAATAGGCCCATTACGGTTCGTTTAAGGTAAATATAGTGATCTGTGGCGCGCAATGTTTCCGTTACATTGGATGGGAAAATAGAATTTGGTTATGACACCAAAGAGGCAACAACGTACGTGGCACGTCCACAAACGGTGACGTCATCCGACGATTAAGCTGAGACGTCATTCGAACCCCTACAATTTCCGGCTGTAACCGCCCCTGATGACTATAGATCTAAGCACGTGACTGATTACAATTACACAAAAACGATTATATCGGAAACTATGAGCATTGACCGCAACAATCCGTCGTCTATATGATTGACGGCCAATAAAATATCTCGAAAAATCTTGGAATATGGACCTTTGATAGAAATTACGCAATTCGCGCTTCATCAGTGATCATTCGCCTACATTTAGAATTTTTAAAAAAAATTTCTTACCTCCAGAACAATAGTGGATAGCTTTGATCTTTACACCGGTATCAAAACAGATAACAGTTCGGTACATAATCTGAAACGAAATAGTACTCAGTTTAAGAATACCGGCAGGCCTACGTCAAAATAATGTCTACTAGAACATCATGGCGAATCGTGGTTTAAATATCAGACAATTTGGTTTGGTAACTTTATCGGACAAGCAGCGCAAATCCATTCAGCAATATATCACGGATCAATCAAATTGGCCCGTCATAAAAACTCCCGTAACGGAAGAAGCAGAGCGCAAAAATACATTACGTTGCCGACTCATTTGCTCTGACAACATGTTGCCCATTGATGGTTGCTGTGGACACCGCCTAAATTGCGATCGGGTTGTGAACGTCTCTTTTTGCGCATCAGACAAGCAGTTCTACAGTAGGCTATATAGGCATTTTCAATTTCAATCTTACCTGATTACTCTGAACAGTTGGCGTGTTCATATATTCATCCTTTGTAGAAAGAGAGACACTATAGTTCATTATAACGGGATCGCGGTCGCCGTCAATGTTGGAATAATCGCTATCTGAGAATTCAGCTTCTTCATCATTTTCTTTCTTGTCTGAAAGTTGAATAATTCATAAGATCACACCACTCGACACAACACTCATTGACTTAAATACTAACCATTTCTAACAATCATTTGTAGAACCTCGTCTGCTTCATTGCGATAATCAAATCGTCCTTGTACGGTATCAGCCATTTTAGTTTCTCGAAATCTAACTTTAAATGCTAATAGATTACAACACCGTCAGCACACGAGCACAGTAGACTAAGACACAGATTAACTCGAGCGACCGGTTTTATAGATTCCACCTACCACCGCGAAAGCGAATCAACGACTGCGAAAGCTACCAAACAAAAACAATAAGGAATCTGTCCGTCTACGCGCAATTTGTGATGAGGTGTTCAACATATTTTAATCCATTACGTTATCTCAATGTATTTGAAGCGATGGTAGAAGAACAATGGGATATATACCCTGCGGATTAAAACGTACGATGTCGGTCATTATGGAACAATGACTTTTCCGCCACTTTATCACGCGAAAATGTTTATTTAGCCACACATGTATATAGCTAAAGCCATCCTGCATCCTCGCGCAAGGGAATTGGTAGTCACAATACTGTCATTTAAACGTTATCAATGTTCTGCACATTGGTCAATTACCTTTTTAAAACAATCCATTACATCAATTATAAAAGCTATATAATGCCGCCTTCACACGTGCGTGACTTCCTTTTGGTGGATACATGTTTACACCTTCGATAAGGCAAAGCTGTGCCAGATTCGGCTACAATACTTATTGGATTAGTGTAATTTGTGTACTCTGATATGTCTTACTAAATGCCAAATATTCACAGACTGGCGCACCAATCTTTCCATCAAAGTGTCATAGGCCTACATCCCCAACAAATCATACGAGTTCGTTATAAAGAGGTATTCATTGTATGCCCACGCTTTAGCGAATATTGCGAATCACGAACGCTACAAAATGTCATATATACAGTACATGGGCTCACATTGTCGAAGTGCAGAATAGGAATCTGATTTCTTTAAAACGCTCGGTTAGTTCACAAATTCAAGGCCGACTTCATCAGTTTAGGAGAAAAGTCACTTATGATGGACCTCCGCATGTCACAAACGAAAAAAATAACATTGCCTTTTTAGCCAAGGTCTGTCGCTTGAGCGAACAGATAACCTAATGCGGTTCGTAGGTTTCACATTCGAAAACGCATCAACATGCTACCGTCTATAGACGGTATAGCAGGCTATAGCAGGCTATAGCAGGCTCCTTTGGCCCTTCATAAGGAATAGCAATATCGCACTTGGTAACGAATCCCAGTTTAGTATCAACCATCCTACTGCCTAATTACTTGCAGTATGTATCCCCCATCACCACGTCGATCAGACAAAGGCAAGACAGAAGCATTCATATTAGATTAAAAATGCATAATCCCATTTGGAGATGCAAATTATTGGAATAAGACGCGTTGTATTTACTAGAAAAATTTGACAAACAGACCCTTCGTTCAAATTAAATAGTGCGAACTTCGTAAAATAAAATTGGCCACGTCTTTCACTCGAATTAGATCAATACAATTTTCAGCTTGAATCTTCGCGGTAAAAATTTTCCTCGGTATTTTTCTAATATTCCGCATCATCATCAACCCAGTAGAAGACACCGAAAGTTCAATAAGAGATGTTTCTATCAATGTTTCTCCAAAACACAAGTCGTCCGTTCCGGTCACTGCACTCATGGGCAAACAATGGTTTCATACTTCGTCGTTCTTTGCTGTATAGCCTTACGGAGTGAGGGTGGCAATGCCACCAGCCAGCTATGCTGAGACTCCGTTGAGGATCCGGAAGTTAGCTAATAAACACTAGCCCATATGCCTACGCAAGAAAATGTTCTTCGAGATCGTCGTTTTTCATCCTCAATATCTGTTTCATTCTTCATAAAGCGTTTGCGTGGTCGTCCGTTTCCATTTTTATACATTTCTAGTGGAAGCCTAGGTAGGTTGTTAATTTGAAATGAAAAATTGCTATTGTTGTAGGCCTGAAGAGATTTGATTTCGGGAGACACGCTTGTTTCGGAAAGTTTCAAGGTGGTAAAAGCTTGTGGATCTTATTCACGAATTTTATGCAATCTAGACCATGCCAAGGCCGTCGTGCACAACGATTTCCTCTTACGTAGTTGTTTCTTTTGCCACTGGCGCGATATGTGGTGCACCGTCGTCAGGCAAAACTCAAATCGTAATTTTTCGCTGAACGCAGTGCATGATGCATGCACTAAATGCATAAGCATATGAACGCGCAGTGCATAAATATATATTGCCATACCGTTTGTGTGCATACAGCGAAAGCAGTATGGATAAAACCGCCCAATTCGTAGATACGATGCATTGCACCGAGGCCAGCAGCTCTGCGAGACGATAGCTGTGATTGTCGTCTTTGGCTGCCCGTTATCGCTTACAAACTAGGCGGAGTTATGCGTATCAAAACGTTTATTGTATCAGCGATCCCGTAAGAGTAAGAGTAAGAGAGTCCATGAAAGATCCACATAAATGCGAGATTCCAAATCACTGTTGCCACAACATACGTTTCTAGCGATAAAAGCCGTTACCAGATTGTTTACGATTACTGAAATACATAATATAGAAATAATTCCTGTTATAAATACCACACGTAAGTCACAAAATGTCTCTCAAACAAGAAAAACTGATCACTGAACGACTGGAGCGCCATCCCGCTCGAATCACGTGCCGTACTACTAGATAGTGATGATACGCATGAAACGAAAATGAAAACCAAACAAGCGTGACGATCAGAGATAACATACCGGCCCCGATAATTGACAGATAGTAGTGATATATGTAATTATCTAAACATAAGGGCTGATCGACACTTCCAAAAAACATTCATTGTGAAATCGTCTGTATGAATTAAGTGTTAACAGATTGAGAAAGAGTATACATGACACGAAAAAATACACCATAATTTAATCATCATTAGGGTCATGCAATTCAAGTAGGCAGAGTTTTCGTACATCTCTTATGTACTCGTTTTTGGTGGTGCGAACTTTCACCCTTCGCACAACTCCCAACTTATCTGGGTATGTCTCGACAACGAGGGCCTTTGGCCACTGACCTCTGGGAGTGGCCTCATCTTTCATGAGGACCAAATCACCGGACCTGAAATTGGCCTTCAAATTATGCCATTTGGACCTTTCTTGGAGCAAGGGCAGGTACTCGTACACGAATCTCTGCCAGAAAATGTCCAATAGGCGTTGTACATGTCTGTATCCTTTTTTGTATTCATCAGATCTCAAAAAAATGTCAGGTGCAAGAGACGGGTCAAGTTTATTTACAAGTATAGCATTAGGAGACAAAGCATTCATGTCACGGGGGTCATCACTTAGTTTGGTTAACGGTCGATCATTCAGGATCGACTCCACACCGGACATGAACGTCCACAAGGAATAATCTGTGAGACCCTTGTCCCCAACTAGATTATTGAGTATTTTGCGCGCTTCACGCACCATTCTCTCAACTACGCCACCTTGGTGACTGGCGCGCGCAGGAGCAAACACCCATTGGCATCCCTGTTGTGCCAATGTTGACTCAATATGTTTCAAATTCCATCGTTTAATTCCATCTTTTAATTCTTTACAACCGGCAACTAGGTTGGTGCCATTGTCACTGTACATAACTTTAGGTTTAGACCTACGACTGATAAATCTTGTGAAGGCTTGTAGGAAGGCTGAGGTGTCTAGACTCTCAGCAACCTCAAGGTGAATTGCTCTGGTACTCATACAGGTGAATACCACTCCATAACGTTTATATTGACTTCTCCCTATTTTCGTCAGAATAGGACCGAAATAATCGCAGTATGTGTGTGTAAATGGTTGGTCTCCTGTGGAGACGCGAGGGCTGGGAAGATCAGCCATCCATTGCTCTCCAACATGAGCATCTCTATGTCTACACTTAAGGCATTCACGTAAGGTTCTAGCTACAGCAGACTGGCCATAGAGAATCCAATATTGTTTTCTAAGGGACGATAAGACATGCAATGTGCCCGAGTGTCCAAGTGTGCGGTGATGGATATCAATGATCAATTTAGTGACATGGTGATATGGCGGTAGTATTACTGGATGCTTCTGACCAAATGATAATTCGGCATTACCCAATCGGCCACCCACACGAAGTGTGCCATCTAACAAGAAAGGGTTGCATTTGATAATAGCTTTGGCATATGGGGAACAGAGCTTCCGTTTATTCTGATTTGGGGGACCAGGACTGTTTTGACTTCTGAAATAATGTAGTTCTGTCGGCAAGCAGTCAGATTGCACCAGTTTGCATATCTGCTCGGTTGCGACACTGAGCTCTGACGCTGTCAGTATGCCAGTAGGGACATTAGAGTCTGTTTTCCCAAATTTGTTCCGTATGTAAACTATGAATCGCATTAACCAGGCAATACTGGTTCTTAGGGACTCAAACTTTGAATGTTTGATCAGCAGGTTTTGGAGGGATTGTGGTAAGGTCGATGAGTTTGATTCAGAGTTAGCCACATTCAACTTCATTTCATTATTTAGAGAGTCAGTTGATTCTTGCTTAGTTAATTGATAATTCAAGTCCATTTCCTTGTCATATAAAAATGGTGGTCAGATAAACCATGTATCGACTAAATGCAGCTTGTCTGGGCTGACTCCTCGCGAAGCCAGGTCTGCTACGTTCAGATCCGTAGGAACGTGACTCCATTGTTCTGGTCGGGAAAGTGTGTGTATTATATGCAAGCGGTTTGCCACAAAGATTTTGAATCGTTGTGTCGTGCTATTAATCATTTGAAGGACAGTGGTCGAGTCGGTATAAAAGTGGATTCCTGTAAGAGGGATATCTAGTTCCTTTCTAACTTCACGGCACATCTCTACAGCCGTGACAGCGGCAATTAGTTCAAGCCGTGGAATTGTCGTAGTCTGACGGGGATTTACCCGGGATATTCCCTTGATGAGGCAGCAGTGTATTTCGCCGACATTGTCTATAAATCTCAGATATGCGCAGGCGCCATATGCAACTGAGCTGGCATCACAGAAACAGTGAAGTTCTTGTTTCACTGCTACAAACTCTGGGGGCTTGTAGCACCTTGGAATGGATAGGCCATTTAATGAGGGAAGTTTTGCTATCCATTTCTCCCACCTTTTGTGGAGAGAGTCATCGACTGGTTCATCCCAGTCATTTCCTTGAGAGCAGATTTCCTGCAGTAACAAACGTGCAGGAAGTATGGCGGGGCTTACCAGTCCAAGCGGGTCAAAGACTTGAGACATCTCTGATAACATGCCTCTACGGGTTGAGGGCCTATTAGATATCTTTACATTTACCATAAACATATCCTTTTTAACACTCCAAGTCAAGCCAAGCGTTCGGCCTACTGCCTCTTGTCCCAGTTCCAGTTCGGACACTGCCGCAGTCTTATCCGAGTCTGGAATAGACCTTAGAACAGCAGGTTCGTTCGATAGGAATTTGGTTAAGTGGAAGCCTCCACAGGTTAATAGTTTGACAAGGTCAGTTAGGATTTTTTTAGCTTCCTGTTCTGAATCACAGCTGATCAGACCATCATCGACATAAAAATTTCTGGTTAGTTCCTTGACTGCTAGAGGGTCAGCATTTGAAGGGTTTAGGCTAGCCAATTTGTGAAGACAGAAAATTGCTAAGGCCGGAGAGGCATTGCTTCCGAAAATTAGAGAGGACATATTACATGTGATAGGCGCAAGATTGAAATTGTGGTTGGGAAACCAAAGAAATTTTACTGCTTTAACATCTGATTTGTCCAATAATATTCGGTGATACATTTGCCGAATATCGCATGAGAAGGCAATTTTGCCACGTCGGAATCGAAGTAGTACACCTTGTAGTAGATTGTTGTTTGGTGGACCAGTTAGCAGATTGTTGTTTAACGAGGTCCCTTGACATTGAGAACTGCTGTCAAAGACCACTCTAAATTTACTCTGGCGTGTAGCGTGGTGAGGTAAGAACCAGTTTTTCCCACCAGTAGCCTTGCAGTCTGTTTTAGGGGTAATCGTAGCATAGCCATTTTCAAATAGTTCAATCATTTTGTGTTTGTACTTCTCATAGAAGTCCTTATCTTTCTGAAATCGTTTCTTGAGACTAAGGAGTCTCTTTAGTGTTATGTCATAGTTATCAGGCAGGTTAACACTATCGGATTTCCATGGGAAGCCTATAGTTATTCGGCCATCTGATAGACGGAAGGATTTTTCCATCATTTCGAGAGCACGCCTATCCTCGATGGACGGCTGCGGAGTGAACTCGTCCATAGGACCATTGTTAGAGTCAGTCGCCATCTGACAGAGTTGACAGAGTGGCGTGGTATCCTCGGCGTGACTATCGATAAAACTTACAGACTCGGCTGTCTGTCCCAGGTCCCAATCGTAGCCTGCTAGTACCCAGCCAATAGGGTATCGGTAAGCAGACAGACCATATTCATCGGGACTCACCCTAGTTTCCAATATCGGGAGTCGACATAGAACATCAAGGCCTATCAAAAGCTCCACCTTGCTATCAATGTCTGGGAACTCAAGGTCACTCAAGTGAGCATGTTTCTCAGTGACATAATTACATGGGATGGAATCACTAACCTCTGGTAGATTATCAAGTGTGAAGCCATTCGGTACCCTTATCGTGTCATCAAGACCGACACCATGAATGTCAAAGGTGGCTCGGTTGCCGTTAAACACACGGCCCATATCCTTTCCTAGTGTGCGAATCTTGCATGTCTCAAGATCGCCAAGTACATCTAGCCTGCGTGCCAGGTCGGGTTTGATGAGGGTTCTGGTTGCCCCCGTGTCCATGAATGCATATGTCTCTATAGCCAGGTCCTTATCGGGGTGTGATACAACAATAGGTAAAACCATTAGCCTAACCGGCGGCAGTTTAGGAAGTGAGCATGCATCGTTCGTGGTACACACATTTACCTTTTCATTAGTCTTACTTCCAGTGTTCATTTCCTTTCTTGATGGTGAGACATTGCTTCTCTCTGTGCGAGGCAGTTCATTGAGGTGAAGCATAGTGTGATGCTTTCGATGACATCTTTCAACTCTGCATCTTCCTTTTGATGGGCAGTCTTTGCAGAAGTGTTCGGTTGAGCTTAAACAGTTTCGACACAGTCCTTTGCTTTGTATGAATTCGTTCCTTTCTTCAACCTTCATGTTGTGAAATTCTGAACATCTGTATATCAAGTGATCGTCTGCACATTTAGGGCATTTACTTCCATTGTTCGTGGTCTGATTACAGCTGTTATTTTGAGTTTGCCAATTTCCCTTATAGCTTGATGCAGAATACGTGTAGGCCTTAGACTGTAGTTTTCTTGTTGGTAGACTACGCGTGTCTTGGTCTGACATTTTCTTTCCGAAGAACGAATTGTATAGGTAGGCTTGCTGTTCTACAAACTTCAACAAGTGAGCAAATGAAGGGATCAAAACTTCCAGAAAGGTGGAAGTGCCGAAGTAAGAATTCTGCACATTTCTTGGTAATCTCAGAAATATAGCTTCTAGATATGTCTGGGCGTCCAGCATGTTCTGTACCTCCCAGTTAGCAAAGATCATGTAGCAAGCCCTCATTTGTGATGCCAATTTGCAGAGACCATCCGAATCGTTTGGTTTTATCTTGTCCTTTTTGATCAAGTCTTTGATGTAGGAATCAATGACTAAACTTCGGTTTCCAAATCTGAATTGTAGTATCTGCATAGCTGTTTGCAAGGCTTCGGTTGCGTTGTCAGAGAGTGTTAAATGCTTAATGGCATCATGTGCAGTTCCAGTGCAATGTTCAATTAGTCTCGATAATACAGCGAATGGGGCGGTGCCCTCATGCCAGTACACTAGTTTGAAGGTCTTTATGAACATTGGGTAATTCTTTGGATCACCATTAAATTTCTGAACAGTCGGACCTCGATGTGTCAAGGCTTGTTGTAAGGTTTTGCAGATAAGATATAAATCATCCTTACTTGTGTGTTTCTCTGGAGAAGATCTAGGTCCAGTGCTTTCATTAGATTGTCTGTATGGTGGTGTTTCCTGAGAAAGCTGAGCTGTTCTTCCTGGTGGATGTACCCAGGGGGGTTGTTGTTGATCATTCCATACTTGCTTGCAAAGTCGACTTGATTGTGCCATCTGTTCCACATGGTTATGAAAGGCAGGCGTTGGTGGTGCTGGCAGAGTTGCCGGCCCCATCTGAAATTGTTGTCCCAACGGCAGAGTATTGCCTATGCTCGTTGCCATTCCTTGCTGTGGCGTAGTATGCTGCCAAGGCAAAGTAGGGTCCACTATATTTGTCATGTTTGTGTTCATGTATGTCCGACTATTCACAGCCTGTGATGTCATAGCTGTGTCTTGAGTCCAGCATTGTTGAGTATTCACTGCTTGTAACAGTGCCGTTGGATTGTGTCCTAGAGCCGGACTTGTCAATGGGTGTGACAGTGCAGTCCTATCTGTATTTCCAGACATAACAGCAGGTCCTTGACTTTGACTAGATCTATCGCTTGCATTAATTGCCATAGGTTGTGTGCCTGCCACTTGGGGTGCAGGTGTAGTATAGGTGCATCTTCTGAGTGGAGGACTGGTCGCTTGATGCGACGCTGCAGTCCCGTTATGAGTGTCCATTACATGACTGACCACATGGTGGGATAATTCAGCCAAGTTCCTTGATTCGCCAGCCGGCTGCATTGAGCCATGCGAGTTATCAGATCGACTGGCTAGCCACTCAGGAAGTCTTCTATACTCCATAGTAATGATTGGTTGTTTGACAACAGCTGATGTGTCTTGTACAGACCTCATATCACCTGACAGATTCTTGGCCAGGTAGGTTACATCTGGCTCAGAAGTTGCGTGTTTCCTGACTCCAGGTGTTTCTGGAGCCTCCTCGTCATTGTTCAGTTGTTGAATTGCAAATTGTCTAATTTTAACTGAGGCATGGTCGCCCTTAACAGGGTAAGATTTACAAGATGTGGTACCTTCATAAATAGAGCTCTCTCTTAATATTCGGGCTGTTTCAAGCATTGCTTCTGCCTCAATTTGTGCTTCTTCTGCTTCTATTCTAATTCTCTGTTCTTCCATTCTAACGCGCTGTTGCGAAAGTTTCAACTTTTTGGCTGCTTCGATTTCTAGCAAGGCAGCTTTGACAGTGGATGATGTAGATGCTCTGGAATATCTAGAAGACCTTGCTTCTTTCACATTGGTTGACAGATTTTCTATATTAGAGACACATTTTTGTTGATATTCCTGATATTTGCTCTCACAAGAGGCGATTGTCAACTCCACATTCTTTGTTAGTCCAATGGTTTCGGCACTACCTTCGAATGGGTCTAAATTTGAGCGTAAAGCATTCTTCCATGATTGCAGAGCAATGTCTAACTCATCTTTAGCAGCGACTACAGCTGCATGTTGCGTAGTGTCCAAGATGAGTGAGTTAAATTTCTTCAAAAGTGTAGTAATTTGAGACTCGTACACCTGACGGGCGTGGTCCAATTCCGTTACATTGTTACGTAAGCTAGAGCTTGTACACGGCGTAGTAATCTCACCTTCCATTGTAATGATGTATTTCTTAAGTTTCCTTCTTAAGGTCGGCTTTTATGAATGTGATTGTCGTCTTTGGCTGCCCGTTATCGCTTACAAACTAGTCGGAGTTATGCGTATCAAAACGTTTATTGTATCAGCGATCCCGTAAGAGTAAGAGTAAGAGAGTCCATGAAAGATCCACATAAATGCGAGATTCCAAATCACTGTTGCCACAACATACGTTTCTAGCGATAAAAGCCGTTACCAGATTGTTTACGATTACTGAAATACATAATATAGAAATAATTCCTGTTATAAATACCACACGTAAGTCACAAAATGTCTCTCAAACAAGAAAAACTGATCACTGAACGACTGGAGCGCCATCCCGCTCGAATCACGTGCCGTACTACTAGATAGTGATGATACGCATGAAACGAAAATGAAAACCAAACAAGCGTGACGATCAGAGATAAATAGCGTACCTAATTTGTACATGTTACTAACTCAATATATTACTAAATCCCGCTCATTACCGATACACCGATACCCTATTACTACGAAACAGCAAGAAATCATCAAAATATACATTAAAACCCGCCCATATATTACAAAAATCTATCTGCGCCGCCAGATTTTCCATTAGCTTCAACCTTCGATACAAGGATCGCGAATTTGTGCTACAAAATGGCGTCTATGTCTCTCGTTTGCATTGCGCTTATGGAACAGACCACTCTCGCATTTTAGTCACTCAGGTTTCTACCATAGAATCATTCTTCCGTGTTAACACACGAGTCACACGACAGACCAACGACAATAATTTCACTTTATTTTAATAATAATTGATACGCATTGATGCGCTCACATACCGTTGGCTCGCTGCTGCGCGCGCGGTTTGACCAATTTTATTGCGAGATAAGGGTATTTCGTAAGAATAACGAAGCTCTAGTTGCATTATCAAATCATCGCTAAAGATTTACTGTCCAGTCCAGTTTATTAGAATATGATTCCCAAGCTTTTGGAGCTCCGCTCCTTCATCAGGTTGAAATGAAATGAAGAGCAAAGCTCCATTTGTGGTTGCGATTTTGATCCGGGCTATAAACCGGAAATATTGACACGTGTACCGTAAGCATTGACCTGTAGTAGGCCGACATGAACTTTGCCGTTGAAATGCTGTAACTTCTACACCACAATGACAAACGAAGGATTCTCGTGCCTGGGTGTTCCTTGAAACGTGTTTTGCTCGATTTTTTGTTTTGTTGGTAATATTTGCATAAAGTTGCTGATTCGATGAATGAATGGCAAGCCAAATTTCGCTCCTCGACGTATTGTGTATATGTAGCCTAATAATTTCGGCCTTTGGCCATATGGGCACGGTAACGTAGTAACGGTGTTGGCTATGTGCACGCGCCGCCTATTTCTGTCGCATTTTGGTTACAGGACATCTTACGATACCCATTACCCGTTACCACGAGAGTGTTTGCTTACAACTATGGGTTATCTGGATTTCGAAACGACGATTCCTAAAGTGAGATGCATGCATTTTTCCATCTTTTATTCAAGCCACCATCATATTTTCGCCAAATCCATCCGATTAACACTGTGCCACATGGCGAAAGGCACTAGAGACAAAGAGTAACTGCGCACCGAGCATTTGGAATGTTAGAACACGCCAAATAGTTCTAGCCGGGTTTGTGGTGGCTCGGTCGTCCGCTACAAATCACGAGACCCACTCTCATATCCCGAAACAGCATCTTATCAAATAACCTAAAATGGTATGCGTAACTTCATCGCTAGACGGCCAGTGCATTGAGGATAGTGCGGAAGGATGACGCTTGACAGCGATGTTTCCTTGTCCTGTCTTCATATCATACTCGCATTATTCCCGTTGCATAATTATGCACGGTACAAATATTGTGCAATAAGACGGAATCAGACTAATAGAAAGCAGACCAGAGTTTCATGATGGCAGGGTGGCAATCAATAAAAAAGCAAAGCAAAACAAATCATGCAATTTCAAATATTCTTGAGAAATGTGTCTATCAAGTTGCAATAAAGGCATCCCTGATGGTAGGCCTATTATTGATAATAATAATTTGTCAACTGGGGCACCAAAATTTGGTAAATTGCATGTAAATGGTCGAAACTAGAGATCACAACAGGTGGCCTCAGCTCGTCACCGCTCAAACCATCCTCCTCAAGCTTGCGCTCGGCTGCCGACGGTGTCATTGCCAGTGATATAGGCCTATGTAGGGTTGTGGTTTTTATCAAATTACAACAAATCGCAACCGCTTTAAACCAAGGCCTTGATAAAAACCATGGTTTTTTCGGTTTTTACTGGTTTTTATTAAAAGTAGGGACTCCATAGTGGAGACCAAGTTGTACGCGTAGAGGACGTTCACCTTCTCCCAGATTCGCCGCTTGGAGAATTTACGGCAACCTCCAAGGTTGCATTGTGGAAAAAAGCTTATTGTACAGTAGGCAATCTTGTAAACCGAAGCCACGTTTTGGTCCAAACCAGTCACAAGTCGGCCTACAGAGTGGCCATCAACACACGAGTTGTCAAAAAGGAATTTGCCCCTCCGACATTCCTGCGTCGCGTGATCAAGATCTTTTACGACTTGCATGCAGTACAGTACAGTTACTGAGTTAACTTAGCGGGCATTATTTCACCATGTTTGTAAATGATGATGATAAATATGTGACGTCATAAACCGTCAATGACATGTGACGTCACATCATGTGAGGATATGACGTCATTGGGCCCCTCCGAAATCAAAAGTAGTTTGCGGCCTTGTTTTCCTTTGAGGATCTATATCCATCGGATAGAAATTATACTTCTAAAACAGAAACTCATTGAAGCATATCAATTGTCATCGACAGGAACAGCTCTGTTGGTTATCAAGATTGCATCTGCTGTCCCAGTCTGCTAGGTACCCCCCCCATCCATTTTCTACGAAAATTTCAGCCTCTCGATACTTGTAACATCACTTGCTGGTATCTTCAGGAAGCCGGAGATATGATATGGTAGGCAAAAATGAGAAAAAAAACAATAAAAACCGAAAAAACCAGGTGTTTGATAAATACCAAGAGAAAAAAACCGGTTTAAACCGTCTGGTTTAAATCAGGGTTGATTAAAACCACAACCCTAGGCCTATGTCTTGTTTGGTATAACCCACTAATGGATAATGTTCTCAGAGAATTTAGGGCATGTCTGAGTGTCCTAGATACGACAGTTGATGTCGCGTATATTCATTCCGAAATATATACGCGACACAGGTGGATTCTTTGGGCTGACTACTACTATGCCCCTCTTGCAATGCTGAGGATGGAAACTGCTATTATTAGTGTAACATTTTGATACAGTCACTGGGTGTTCTATAGCTAGACAGAAATGAGGATTGAGTCACTTGTTATTCATGAGCATGGTGTCTAAAAACGGCACGCTCTCAGTGGATATAGTTCCAATGTGAGTTTACTTTTGGGATGAAAACTGTTCATTTGTTCGGGAAAATGTCGGAGAGCGGCTTCCCCCTGTGTCCACATCATAAATATATCATCAATGTATCGAACGCAAAATGCCGGTTTGGTTTACAGGGTGTTGAGGAATTCTGTCTCAAAATGATGCATAAATAGATTCGCATACTGCGGTGAGAATTTGGTTCCCATGGCAGTAGGCTTCCCTGCGTCTGGACATAGGTCTTGGTTGAACTCAAACACATTGTGGGTGAGGGTAAAACTAATCAAATGCAGGATGCTATCGTTCATGAGGTGTTGGAAATCGGTCAGTGACACCTCTACCGCTGCAATACCTTCAGCATGTGGTATATGATTGTATAGGGACGAGACATCCATGGTCGCAAGGATGGTATCAGGTGTGATGGTTTTGAAATGACCGATCTTGTTAAGGAAATCAGTGGTGTCCTGGCAGAAACTGGGAGTAGCATATTTCTGACTAGTATTTTCAGTTGTCTTTCGACATACCCAGATGCCTGTTCACCCACTGTCTCATTACACGAGATAATCGGGCGTCCAGGATTACCCAGCTTGTGGATCTTGGGTAGAAAGTAAAAACGACCTACCTTGGGATCTTTAGGCATGTTATTGAGTACCTGGTCTTTGATGGGTTTGTCCAGTTGCTGCAAGATGTTTTCTAGTTCTTTCATGTGCTGTTTTGTTGGGTTGCTTTGTAATCTGCTTTGTAATTCATATGAAGTGTTTTCTCTGGCAAGACGTTTCCTTTCAACTTTCAAATTTCAAACCGCTTGAAATGCCATGTTTCACCCGTATGCCATCAGTGTTTCACGTGAACATAATTTTGAAGGGGTCCATATGTACACACGGTGAGAGACAGAGAACGAAGGACGATGTGCTCGAAAGTTTCCGTAGGGAAGTATGGTTGCAGTTGACTAGGTGAGGGTGAGAACTGAGAAGGGGGCCTTGGCGAACCCGGTGTCGTCTGGCCGCACTCAGCGAAAATAGTCAACTGTAGACTAGCGGATTTGCGCGCACGTGAGTAGCGAACCATTAAAGTAAGACCAGACCGACCAGCGCCGCAGTCACGTTGGTGAAATTTCATTTTTTGGAAGGAGGCGAAAGTCATATTTATTTTTGGTTCTCCCAAGACGTCATGCATCCAGATTGGTAGCTCTTGCAGCCCTGCAGTCGCTGCAGATGCAACTTCATGAGCGCCTACCACCGGTTATGATCGCATATGGTTTATGGATGACCTGTTACAGTATAGTTCCCAATTCTTGGCACCTCATAGGCCCAGCGATGGGATCAGGCAGGTAAGGTATATTTTCCCCTTGCTCCACTGTCGCTCACACCAGCAAGAATTTGAAAGAGGACAATTCTGTCCGAATTCACCAGTATGACCCTTCATATTTAAGAAAAGAAAAGGACACTGTTTATTTTTGTCCATATTTGCTTTTTGCCACATTATTTGGGTCCGATGAAGGAACCAATGGTATCCCAATATTTTACACAGACTCACATGATATACACACACCCTACTGGTGGATGTGCATACTATGCATGCATGACGTGCATATGCAGACCGGACAAGGAGGCACTGAAGGAGCCGGAAGCCACTTTGGATTCCACATTCACTGCACAACAGATATTTTTTGCCCCAAGATTCTTGCACACTTGGAGTGCTGAAGGTTTTAGAGCAACAGTCGCCCTACAAATGCAACCCGCCAGTATGGGGTTAATGATATCAAAAAATGTATGCATTGACGTGACAATTAGCGCTCCCGGCAATCAAATGAATGGAATTAGCGATCAGGCGATCATTGTTGCGACTTCGTGGGTTGCCTGTTACCGGTGTCTGCAGACTTGCGGACTTAGAAAAGTTGCACACTTTAAAATTTGAGTCTATAAAATTAGATGATTTCACACTTGCACACCTGGAAGAGCAATTGTTTATGGTCAAAATCGCCCATAAAATCCAGTGTGGGCCGGAAGCCAATCGAAGTCAAATATATACCATACGTAAAATACATACCGGTAACATTCTCATGTCATTTTTTCTGATACCATGTTGTGTGAATTGAATTGGCTTATTAGGTCGATTTTTGTCCACCAGGCAGTCGCTAATTCTGGATTTCCAGCATGCCGCACGGAACGCGTTCTAATAATATGCCATAATTTGCATACTGGAAGTACGTAAATCTCTTAGCCACCAGTGCCTCGGTCCGATAATCACACATCCTGCTGTTTCTCTGTTGCAGATATATTGTACCGGTAGTTATGGCATCACGGTCATTACAGCGCTTAGTGAGGAAAGGCTTAATAAGTAATATTGGTGTAGCATCCACAAGACATCATTACCGTTACTTCAAAACTTTCCCATGTCAATGTTTGCAAGTTTTTCCTTCCAATAGTGCAAGATGTCATCATCTGAGGATTCCTCACTACCAATATTCTACTGCTCAGGCTGCTTCTGATTCTCACTCATCAGATCTCAAGTCTGGGGATTACGAGTTCCAAGCCGAAACTGCAGAATTGTTGAATATTGTTGCTAAATCCCTATACTCTGAGAATGAAGTGTTTATTCGCGAGTTGATATCGAATGGCAGTGATGCGCTGGAAAAGCGACGATATCACTACCTCAGCAAAGAGGATGCAAGCCACGATGAGAATTATGAAATTAATGTACATGTCGACAAACAGGAAAACACTATCACTTTCCAAGACAACGGCATCGGCATGAATTCTGACGAACTCATTTCAAATTTAGGAGTCATCGCAAGGTCTGGATCAAAAAAGTTTTTGGACCAATTGGAGAACAAAGGAGATAGTGCTGATACCATCATTGGCCAATTTGGTGTAGGATTTTACTCCGCATTCATGGTCGGTTCCAAAGTTGTTGTGTATAGCAAGAGACACGATGCTGATAGTCAAGGCTTTGTTTGGTCATCAGAAGGTGGTGTATCTTACAACTTGACTGAGGCTGACAATGTTGAACCAGGAACTAAAATAATTATTCATCTTAAACCAGAATGCAGAAAGTTTGCAAATGAAGATAAGGTTAAAGAAATTGTGACGAAATATAACAATTTCGTAGGTTTTCCAATAAAATTGAATGGGATTCAATTAAACAATGTTCAGCCTTTGTGGACTCTTGATCCTAGTCAAATTGACGAAGACATGCACCTGAATTTTTTCCGATATTTGGCAGGATCTCAAAATGATCATTATCACTATAAGCTTGCTTACAAGACAGATGCTCCGTTGAACATCAGAAGTATATTTTACGTACCAGAGTCAAGACCTTCGTTGCTCGATATGGCAAAAGAGGCAACATCAGGAGTGTCGTTATACTCCAGAAAAATCCTTATTCAAGATAAAAGTGAGCATCTACTGCCGAAATGGCTACGGTTTGTACGTGGGGTGGTTGATAGCGAAGATATTCCTTTAAATTTAAGTAGAGAGCTGCTTCAAAATAGTTCTCTCATTGCAAAGATCCGTGATACCTTGACTAGTCGTCTGGTCCGTTTCTTCAAAGACCAAAGCAAAAAGGACGTTGTGAAATACGCTCAATTTCATGCCGCATACAAAATGTTCATCGCGGAAGGTGTTATGTCAGAGACGGCTCAGGATAAACGTGAAGAAGTGGCTCAATTATTGCGTTATGAGACATCAATAAAACCAACTGGGGAATCAGTTAGTTTTGATGATTACATTAAAAACATGCCTGACGATCAACGCAACATATTTTATCTTTGTGCTCCAAGCAGACAACTAGCAGAATCTTCCCCGTATTTTGAAGCGGTCAAAAGTAAAAATATGGAAGTTCTGTTTTGTTATGATCCGTTTGATGAGATCATGATGCTGCAATTAAAGAACTACAAAGGAAAACAATTATTTTCTGTGGAGAATGAAATTGTAGCTGATATGTTTAAAGACGACCAAAAACCAGACAACACAGACAACGACTTATCACCACAGATGAACAAATTTAAAGATTGGGCAAAAGGTGTTCTTGGTGAGCGGGTAACTGATGTCAAGCCGACAACCAAACTTGATAAACATCCTGTCATGGTAACAGTATGGGAGATGGGATCTGTACGACACTTTTTACGGAGTCAATACTTGGTCGATCCGAAAGGAATGTCTGATAAAGAAAGGGGGATGCTGTTTAAGCCTGTATTTCAGCTAAATATCAATCATCCCGTGATACTAAAACTTTCCCATCTTCATGAAACAGAGCCGGAACTATCGTCGCTTGCGTTAGAACAGCTTTATGAAAATGCTATGGTGTCTGCTGGTTTGATTGAAGATGCAAGACCGATGGTTAACCGATTGAATGAACTCTTGACAAAGGTGTTGGAGAAAATTCCGTGATTCTGCTTCATTTAGGCTGGAAAATCTTCACCTTTTTTGTTTCATTGGAACACTTGGCAAAGCGAAATTAGTGAAATTTTGATAGCCCCTTGTGAAGAGATGTATCCTAGGTTGCGGTCTTGTAAATTGTCCTTCTCGATCAGTAGAATTTACCCATGCTTGAAATAAGCCCCTTGTTTCATTAAAAATGTGGTAGTGTTAGATCATAAATATTTTACACTTTTATAAATGTCCGTAAATTACGGTACCTAAGATTTGGACTCAGTGGTGGATAATGGGTGAGGCGGTCACCTCTGGCTCTCCTTTCTCCTAAATGATTATGCGATTCGAAAGTCTTTCAATGCACCATGATTTGCGAAAAACATTACGAAGCAACTGCAATAAATCTTTTCGATACCTCACCAAAATTTCTCTGCCGAAATGTTCCAGGTTCTTCACATCCTTGATGTGATGTGGTTGTGCCAATGTAGTCAGATGACTATTGTGGGCCACGATGTTGCTTCGTGGGCCACACTCGAGCTTTTGTCTCAGATTGTCATACCATAATATCCAGCACTGTTTGGACTATGTTACAAGCATCAGTGTAGCTCACTTATTCGATATCAATAGGAATGGGCAAAGTAAATTACTGGCTCGTACCTAATCTATTCTTCGATTGAACCTTGCTGTTTGTTCTGCATTTACGTTTGACTTGAGGACTAGATCCTAGTTGGTGAATCCGCTAAAATATTAGGGTTGTCTGGCAGTATTGTACTTTTGTACATGTGCTTCTGCGAGGATATGGTAGGGGCGGACGACGCAGATGGCTCTCCCAAAGAACCAGAATTAGTGTAGCTCTTGTGAGAATCTTACCGTACCTAGCTGTAAGCGTCTGACCTTGGATTAGATCTTCTGCTTAGACTCATCCATGTGTGTGGTCGTGGTTGGTTCTTGGTTGAACTGCACTTGGTTTGTTGGTAGATTTTCGGCATATGCCATCCTACCTCCAAGGCCAAGTGTGTCTGGTCATTTTCTGAATGTGATTGGAGTAGGTTGTGATATTAGCAGTCGTCACAATACGGTCTGAGACACTGATCGAGTCAGAACTTGCGGCAGTGAGCGATGGGTACAGAATGTGGCCGCCTCACCGCTAGTCGTCGCTCGAGTGTCATTCAGAACGTCCATGCTATTGACTACCTGCAACGACCGCTTGGGGTCGGAGCTGTCGTGTCCTTGTGCGTGTGGTAGCAGATTAGATACCGCTCGTTTCAACTCCGACTGTGCATCATTATAGAAGTTCCTGGTTGTTGGTGGGTTTGCGAATATCGTAATGTAGTTGGACTCCGCGCTAATCTGACTCCAAACTGCGTGTTCGAAACACCCCCACGATTAACGTCACGTCAGTGACGTACGCTTCTATAGAGCTGTTTACACGGCGGTCTGTCTATACTGTTCTTGCACGAGTCTTAATAGAGACAGAATTGATGATTATATTGAACCAATATTCCAAGTCACCTCGATAACACGTTCGCATTATTAGTAAATTAATTATTAGAATAATATGAAATTAATTAATTAATAAATAATATTAGCAAGGCCGAATAGACAAGTCGATTGATCATCATCTATGACTACATGCCTACAACGCATATGTGTTCCGTTGCGGCAGACCACCAGATCGCCTACTGAACGTCGGAATAATTGTCTTCCGATTTCAAATTCAAAACGTGGCGCCAAATGTTGTCACGTGGTTCGACCACAGGAAAAACAATCCCATTTCTTTGATGTCTCCCAAAATACGTCAGTTAATTACACCCGCAAATCTCAACTTTCAGTCGGTTGTGGAACTATTATATAATTTAGGGCAAGTCCAAGACGGTTGATGTCACGTAGGCACTATATACATTCCGAAATGTATAAGCGACACACTGGTTCTTCTAACTGAAAAATATGGGTGGAATCTCACTTTGTCGCGTATTGAGGTTCAACTTGACTACATGAGCTAAAACGTCCAAGGTTATACAAGACTTGGTTTCCACAATTCATTTTTTAATTAGTGGTTCGAAACACCATATTTGCAAATTATTTGACTTGCTGAAAACTCATGCTGACTGTCAAGCTGAGGCTATAGAGATCGACCTACACCGTTTTTTTCGGTCGATACGATAAATCGGCCTTTCACATGACTGATGGCCGATATCGATAATAATCGAAGAATCATGAATATCGCCTCAATATTCGGATTTTGACCCGTTATAGGGGCGTGGAAACACAAAATTTTAACTTTAATGCACAGGCCAGATGGAAATTACTGTAGTTGATACAAAACAATATCACATTATCACCAAAATTTGCATACGAATGTACTGATTCCTAGCCGATTGCAATCATTCCGTCTTGTCTTTTTTGGATCTTCGTTGACTCAAAACGATATACAGACAAATAACTGCAAGAGCGCCAGGAAACACCATCTTTCCGACTGGATCTTTGAGCTTGTAGTGCGTATATGAGGCTCCCACCGTCACAACAGCAAGGACCAGAGCAGCCAGCGCAGTGAAGTTGTTAGTCAACAGAAGCATCCCTGCGAAAGGAATGGTAACCTCACTTTAATGATAACTTAAGGTTTCAGTAGATAGACCTCATTTGCTGAGCATAATTCAGATACAGTCATACAGTAGCCTACAATGTACATGCTTTTGTAGATATATACGTGTAGAGTGTATTTCAAGCACGGGAGAGTTAGCATATCATTGAATATAAACACAACCAAATTCTGCCGGCCTGATCAATCGCGGTAGTGCTCGAAGTTACGGATGGGCAGGGTTGGATATGCAGCGTAGAGCGTTTCTACGTGTGTACAATTTGATATCGGCATCGCGATTTCAAACTTACTACAAAATACGCATACCAGTATGAATGTAACTTGTAAAGTTTTTCTGATGCTAAGCATGAAAAGTTGCCTTATAGGTTGCGGGCCTTGTTTCCCGGTAGGGCAATACAATTTACGTCCATACCTGCCAGTAGCTCCGTGTACCCCACAATATGCATGTATTGTACTGAAGTGATTTTCAAGTAAGGTTTGAATGGTGAAACACGCAAGAATCTCCCAAAGTCTTTCGCCATTTGCTTGTGCGCATCTGGGACAACGGCGTGGCCGAATCTCGTTATTAGCACACTTGCAGAACACACGAAAAAAAAGCCCAATGTTAGCCGAACCACAGTAGAGAATTCCATTGCCACCAGAACAGTTATGCACAATATAAATAGCGGTACAAATCTGGAAAAAAAAATGTCTGATAAGCCAATTGAGCATATTAAACCGAACCTAGCATAGTGCTGCAGAATAGTTTGCTTCATAATACATTGAAATTTCTACAAACAATACAGTAAGCATGTCATAGACTGTGGCCTGTCATAGATAAGCTATACACCAATATATTTCAACCAATGTGAAATCACATAATGTCAATGGTGGGACAGCAAGTTTTAGCATGGAAAGCATCTGTCTGCTACGGTTTTGAGTGCTTGTGGAGTTTAGGGCCAGACAAATTAAATATGCAAATACCGTACGGTACTCCTCTGTGCCAGTATAACCAGCAGTGAGGTAATCTTACGATTGGACACAAGTAGGGAAACCTTTTTCGCTCGGTTCGCATTCGAGTGTCCCCCACACCGCGTTAGTGCCTTCAACTTCCGTACTAGCACAAACGCCAAGCTTACTACATATGGGACAAATAGTGCGAGGGCCAATGTGCTAGAGTTCCAGATCATAGTTATCGCAAAGAAGATTCACCACAGATTTAACATCCAGTCTTGGTTTATTGAGAATTATACCACCCACAAAGCTTTCAGAGCTCCGCTCCTTCATCAGGTTCTGTGGTGAATCTCCTTTACGATAACTGTTGATCGTCCGCTATCGGCCCAATGTATTCTTCATGATCATAGTAGGCGATACCAACGTGAAAGGTTAACAATAAAGTCTCGTCTGCTGCATGCTACTTAGATGACGTGTACAAAAACAATGCTATGTCTTAGGACATCATCATTTCGGGGTTCCTCGTGCCAACAGTTTGCTAAATACGAACCCTAATCCGAAGGGGTATCATACCTAGACTAGACAAGAGTGAACTCGTGATAGATGAATGCACCGGTAGGTGGCGTGAATGATTGTATTGTGGGTAGTAAGTAGGTAAGGCGAAGAAGGCCGTGACTGCAGGAGTAGCAGAGCACATTCCAGCTGCTTGAGGGATTCCGCAAACGGTTGAACGCTTGAAAAACACATCGTAATTTCTCATCCAGCGTTAGCACAGAGCATGGTATTAATTAGTTTTTGGCATGATATAAAGTAAGAGTACTAATGCAACAAAAACACAAATGATCGCATGACCAAAATTGTTGACGCCTTTTGAACAAGTAGCATAATGTCATGTAAATGTAAAATGAGCACTGAATTTAGCAGGAAAAAGTATTTCAGCCCAAAAATATTGCATGGAAGTAGGTCTGTACTTATAAGACATAAGTTCTCATCGGGGGATGTGTGTGTGGCATATCGAAACTTAAACCATATCATAATTGATTCAAATGTGAATTTGGCGATGAATGGAATTGGAAGGGGTGAGCATAAATCAAACTGACCATTTGAAATGAAATTGCAGGCAATTTTGAATCAGGATCTATTGTGCTACCTAGTGTTACTTGACAACTTTTTGTGTTGGCAGCTGAAAGAATTTAAAATAATTATTAATTTGTAAAAAAAAACAGTTCAAATCAACAGATTTCATAAAATACCATACAATTGATTCGTATCCGGATTAGATTCTCCTAACCCTATCAAGAACAAAATTTTTATTTGTGTTTAATGTTAAGCCTACATGACCATCCCATAGCATAAAACTGCTAGAAGTGGTCATTCGATTTTAATAAAAATTTATTCAATTATTCGGAAACACAAATGATTCGGTATATTGTATGCCTATCCCTAGCTGGACCTCCACAGTAGCCAAATGATTCAATATGCCTGTCTTTACTTGGCAGATTTTGGGTCAAATTTTATGATTCACACCAGATATTTCATTCCTATTCAGAAACGTCAATGATTCAATGAGCCTTTGCCTAGCTGAAATGTCCATAGTCACAGAATGATTCGGTAAGTCAATCTGTAATTGGCAGGAGTTTTATTCATTTGCCAAATCAAGCTTTCCGGCTAAACTCGTATAAATGAAAGTCGAGTTTCTCAGTCGACTATAAGTAGAATGTTACATGATCTTACAGTTTGTGAAAGTTCAAGTTGCGGGTAACATAACAATGATTGAAATAACATGCAGGGTATCGGTAGAATCGCCTAGCGAAAACAACTTACAACTAGGCTCAGCTGTACACAAAACTTTGGTTCAAAAATTCTACACATCGAGCACATAACAAGGTGTCAAACAAGTCTTCTATCTAATACAATAGTCTCTCGCAGGTGGAGTGTCGGCTTTATCAGTTGAGCTTTGCTTAATCTATCTTGTCTTTGCTGCTTCCACCAAAGCAAATAGTAATCAATCCTCCGATCAATCCAAATAGCATAGCTTGGTAGTGAATTGGATAATTCATAATGAATAGAGTGTACTCCAGGCCAATTGTCTCCACAATGAGGATGAAAGATGCCAAGCCCACCATATTTCCAGTCACAAGGAGAAAGCCTAAAAATCAAACATTCAAATTTATATACCGGTAGATGGCAGAGGCGGACTGGACTAGAATGGTTGGCCTCACAGCTAGAAATGGTCACTCTGTCATAGCTCTGTAATGTTTCTCATGCATTTTCTACTATAAGCTGGAGTCTTCATGGTGAAGACCTAGTGGTAAGGATAATAGGATAAAATAAGCCATGGGTTCTCTGTTGCGTAAATAATACTACACCACAGCCCACAGCCTCACAAGTCACAACACAATAATAATATGTGTCACATATTCTAGGATACGGTACATACAACGATAAGGATAAGTAGGGTTTCTTTTAGTCCTTTGTTCTTTTTGCTGCATTTATGCAAACTCATGTGACACACACACACACACTGCAGGCGCATGTAGGCTTATACATGTAGGTGCACTACAAGTGCATGTAATGAGACGGTCAGTGCATTGAGGATAGTATGAATGGGTGGGTGGGTCGCGATGTTCTACAGCATGGTGTGTGGATTATATGGTTACATGTATATCATACCTCCCTCATCTGATGATTCAGGTGAAAACTCGCATGAGTTACCGCATGATTGGTTATGATGCACATCCCAGAGAGTGGCTCATAATGGTAATAATGTCAATGAAATAAATGTGAAGTGTCATTTTATCACTCTCAAGTGTCACGTCAGTTAATAGAGGAGAATGGATACGGTCCAGTGAACAAAGCAACTTCAATGATATCATTTGTAGGGATTGGATCCTAGTTTTACACTGGTACTGTACTGTACTGCTGTGCTGTGTACTGTGCTGGTCTGTACTGGTACCGGAGTTATTGGCCATTTTGGAGATCTAAACCGCCATACTACATAATATCCCCGTTTTGCTTGACATAGTATGAAACATTGTCAAGCTGCCCCGTCCCATTGCCACCATCTAGGATAGGAGAAGGACAATGTTGTTTTTTGAGCCACAGCACTGGTTGAAAATGTGCGGAACGTGCAATTGAAATTGTTGTCAGCAACAGACGCTGCTGTAGTGTATCGCAATGTATCACTATTTCACTTGTCTCAAAGCACAGACCAAATAAACGGGCACAAATATGAATCAAATAAAGACGTGTTGGTACTATATATATAATTATATAATATTTATATATTTATGAAAATATTGCCTTATGTCCATAGTCTGTCCCTGTACCTAAGGCACTTTTGTGCTGAACAGAAAGGCTGAAAAGCGACGTCGGACAATGGCTATTTTTAAAACTGGACAACTTAAAGGAAAATTGATTGTTCCATCTGAAAGAGCTACTGCTGTGCCCAAAACCAAGGGTGTCTGAAAATTCGTTTGGTTTTGAAATGGTGATAAATATGGTGTGGTGTGGCAGCATTACTTTCACGCAAATCGGTTCCCTGTTTTGTGGCTAGCGACTTTTGTTACTACACAAAAAAGCAGGTGCAATGCAGAGCTCAAAGTTGACCGTCGTTTGGAGGTTCCCTGTACCAGGGTGCAAAGCAACGTGTTATCAGTTTTTGCAGGTGTTCTTTTAATAAAAAATGACCAGGCAACATCTGCACAGGCCAATATAGCTGCAGGTGCAGCCACAGGCAACAGCAAGGCCAGTCTATATAAGGTGACTATGGTAGGTCTATAGAATATAATATATTATGGTAGATGAGTGGCTATAAAATGAACTGATACTGAGCAAGGAAAAAATCTTAGTTGATGTACTTGAGCAAAGTGAACTTACCACATATCAAATCAATGTAACCGAAAAGTTCTTGAGCTTGAGCAGGACCAATCTTGACAGAGTCTCGGCCTGGGAAATCCTTCAATGCTTTGTCGAATCCTTTGAACTGTTCCGTCTGACAAGAAGTTTGAATCGTGTTAAATAGAATTTCTGATTATCCCATTGGCCTATCAAATAATATAGTGAAGCCGGTAGCAGATGAGGAAGGAGGATGAGGGCAGATGAAGAAAGACGATTTGCCACAGATTTAATGTCCAGTCTTGCTTTCATTGAGAATTATAACATTCACAAGCTTTCGGAGATCTGCTCCTTCATCAGGTCAATATGGACAGTGTTATTATTCCCATGAGGAGATACATATCCTCACTGGCACTACACGGACATCTAAAATGGTGCAACAGGATGGGGATCAGCCTGCCCGCCTGCCCAACCTTATTACAACCTGTAGGTTTCAATTCAACCAGCCTGACAAGGAGGACAGCTGCTTTGGACCAGTTGGGCTGATAAAGTAGTCCTAGACATATAATACTAAATCGCAACAGTCGTTACCAAAGAGGGAGGGAACACGTTGGCTCATTATTATCATGGTCTCCTTGGTCAGAGGACAAAACAGGCAGAGCCTTCTCCCTCTCGAGTCGACGGTGCCAACTAACCAATAGCTTCATATAACATTTTCAGAAATGACTTACAGCAAACTTCCAAGCACCAGGCACAATTTTCTTGCCAAGTCTTTTTGTCTTGATGAAACCGGCAGACATGAAGAGCAGTCCGATTGCGATGCACAAGAATGTAGAAGTTCTCATATTGCTAGTTCAGGAAGTAAATTATAATCGAGTAAAAACCTGAAAAGTGTCACAGTAATGATGAATTTATTAGATATAATAATTAGGCATAGAAGTAGACTTTATTACCGATTACTTATTCAGTAGAGACAGTAGGCCTAGCACACCGGTCCGGTACCCATATAATAGTGGGCCACTATAATTATATACTGTAGCATGTAGCATGTAGATAAACACGTTTTTCAGAACTGCATTTTATTTATTTATTGGGTGCGGATTACATATACGGTTCCAGTTTACAGCCCGGAGCATTATCATAACCACAACTCTCTGCACTAGGTCGATACTGAGTTACTGACTGCCACGAAGACAATAAACTAATATCGATTTTAAAGTCTTTGGTTTGACTCGGGAGTTGGGCGGGAATCGAACCAGGAACTTCCTGATCAGAAGGCAGATAGTCAAACTACTTGAGCAGCCAACTGAGTGGTCAGAGCCAGTTATTGGTTGATTCGGAGGCTTAATCCAACACAGTAAGGCAATGAGCTCATTATTTCTGTAGAAAAGGCATCATAATGTCAGTGCAAGATATTTAGAATCTGCTTTTTGGTCAGTAATTTTTATACCGGTAAGCGGTAAGTATATATTTGACTTAACTCGAATCATGCGGAAAATACTGATACACAATTATTAGTTGTCAACACATAAAATTAGTAGGTAGACCACCCTATTCAAATTGTTGATTAGATCGGGAAAAATATTAGAAATGTAATCGTAGATGAAAATATTCAAAAGGAGAGAGTATTGCAAACCGCACGATGTTTAATTCGACAGGTTTGCTAATGAATATCATGACGTAAGAGCATTTATATATATATATATATCTAATGTGTCCATCTGTGAGAACTCGGACTAGTGAGAACTCGAACTCCTAGTCGCTTCCTCACTGCCCGAAAACCTGATGATCAAATTCAGATTTACCAGCAGTCCACAATTTTTCAATAAAATATTCTAAAGGTCGTGATTCATGTTCCTCATGTTGAGCGGTTTCTGGACTATGAAGAACATCATAGCCACCTAAAACTCGAAGTGAGATGAACCGCGCCATTACAGCATAGAACAAAAAATCCTTTTCAACCAAGTTCAAAGGAAAACTACGCTCAAATTCAGACAAAACAAGTTGAGCTGGCATCAGATATGGTATATCATGCATAAAATATGTTTGATACATACAACTTGCGATAGGTATTGCAGCATCAAAAACCAAATACCCATAAGTCATATCTGAAAAGTCTATAATGCCTTTAACCTCATACTTGTCAACTTTTGTATCAGAATATATCAAATTCTCCAAACATACATCATTATGTATGAGCCCTTTTCTAAGAGAAAGTTTTGTTTTCGGCATATTCTCAATAATACTCATGATCTGCAAGGAGATCTGTTTTACAATGTCGCTTGAAATCATGTGCAACTTATTATGAGACAGATGCAAGTTTTCAATCATGTAAATATCATCAGGCCGTACCGGGAGGGGCTTAGTAATACATGAAAGACGAGTTAGTTCTATGGCGAGAGCACCAGCACATGATCCAATAATTGAGCATAAGTTGAGAAAATTGTCTTGTGAAAGTTTCAATTCTTTGTAACAAAGACCTGGAACATATGTCAATAGAACAACTTTGCGGGTAGCCTCTCCTACTGATGTAAGCTCCACTAGATTGCCAGTTCTGCTTTTCACAGGCCTTGGGGTTGCCAGTTTAATATTTGTAATATTTTGTAATACAGTCATAATGGACTCTGTTAAATTCACCCTTGTAGAGTCCGCTATATTGACTATTTTCAGTATAAACTTTCCACATTCTTCTGTGCCACATTGCTTCGCTTCGACAGCATAATTAATATCATCATATCCTGTCAGGCAGGTTACACTCGCGGCTTTAAGATTATATATATCGAGTAGCAACTTATTAACAACATCATTGGCCTGTGGAGAATCCATCGTCAGTGGGTTACATCTTACATGTAAGTACCCATGGCATATATAATAAATACTGTACTGTATATAGAATGTTTTGCTGTGAAATTTCTATAAACTGGTACAATAATAATGAATCTTTAGCAATCTGTGAATGTTACAGGAGAAGCAATTTCACTTATAATAATCAAAATTAGAAAATGTTCACTGTTTGTAGGCCTATAGAATTATAGACAGGTTGAAGGTTATTATTAAAAGACTAGGCAGCCTATAAAATGTGAGTTCAACGACTGTCATGGGTGAAGCGAGGAATATGTACTTTCCCTCGCTTATGTCAATGATTGATTTTGTGAGTGAGTTTATATCTAAACCATTTTGATAGCTATGTCTAACAGAAGCTCAGGAGGGAACAAAATTGCCTAATTTCTAAAAACTTCTTTTTCAACTTAGGCCTACACCACGAAGCCGGGAATGTTACCTATTTTAGTGCGCCGCTGCTTCCAGTTATGGGAGCGTTCCACATTTTTGTGTACAACTTTTGGGGTTCTTTTGCGCCGTTCCACACGGCCTGCCATAGCCAGGAGGCTGTCCGACCAAGTGGACTGTGCACAGTGGGACACGTGGGCTTGCCAATAGCAGGGCTTGGCACTTGAGGTAACTAATACTTTTAATAGAATAGCAAGATATTCAAACATAGTTAAATAGCAATTTGCTTTTTTGACCAAAGGATGATTCTACAACAATCTGTGAATGTTCTGCACATTTCACCGTAGACATAGCCACTTAGGCAGGAGAGAGGTTTTACGGGCTGCATCTCAATTTCACTTGTGTTACTTGCTGATTTAGTTCATTCATTCAACTCCATAATAGCTATATAGCTGCTACAAGCTGCATGCTCCTAACGTTAATAACACCAATCGTACTGGTAATTATTTTGAATGATATTAATATCTAAGCCAAGTCAGGCAAGTCTATTTGGCATTGGCTTCAATTGAAATTATTGATGATATTCGATGATTGCTACTATCTCATCTTGCCCAGCATCAGCCCTGTGACAAAACCTAAAATACCATCAATTTTCTATAGTAGGCCTACCCTATAAACTACTACCAAACCTCACTTCACACTTCATCCCAATTTGCTGTTTGCCTGTATTAGAGACTGTCATACCCTGATATAAATCTAGTGAAACTGAGCCAGCACACCATCTTAGTCTTACGGAAAAGACGAAAACGCCGGATCTGCACGAATCAAATCTGCAGCAACAGCGAATTTATCACGATGGTTGCCCAAGCTTCAGACGAAATTTCAAAGCGGGTAAGAATTCATGGCGATTCTACTTCGGAATTCCACTGGCACCTCTGCTTGTGATGAGTCACCAAAACACGGAATCATCGAGCGGGAAGGGAGACGCTGACGCGGTTTGCGTTTTATCTCTCGTGACGTGGCGACCGCACAGCAGTGATTGACGTACACGTTTGCAGCAACAATCGCGAGTGCAGGGCCTTCTTCGGTCGACTTCCGGTCTCCCGCCGAAATTATTACTGTTATATGAAACACTGCGGATGTCAAGGTGAAGAAGCACTGAAATATATACCGTGACGAAAAACAGCAAACAACAATGATCTAAGAAGAAAACAGTAAACAGATATCAAATTTGCGTTGAGGATAGGAAAATGCTACGGGAATATCCTGCTAGTAGGGATATAGGCCTACGTGTAGGCTACTTTCGTTGATGAGCAGATAGGCAATGCTTGCGCCTTTGTGAGCCGACTGACTCGTTCTATGACATCCCGAACGTAGTAACGTTACCAACGTATAAGCTAGCATATCAACCAATTTTGTCTCAAGATACTTTCCGTAGGCATATATGCATATTGGGAATCCCAGGTAACCGAGCTTGAAAATGGGTAACGAATACCTAAGACTGGGCTAAAACGCAGGGTAACCGAGTTCGGTTAAAAACCGATTGGAAAACACAAGTTGTGACATAGGCCTATGCTAGCCTACTATTACTAAACCCAACTTCTTACCGACACTGCGACATATAGGCTAGGCCTACAACATATGCATAGCTACTCAGCGTATTCTCATGTCAAACAACCATGTAGGCCTACTTATGGGGATGGTGATCAACTTTGACATGGAATCGAACTGTAAAAGCCACATTTGGCATTTAAACATCATTCTCCAAAACGTTGTGTTGGAACTGGTGTAGGATGGATAATATATGTCTCCATGCGCTTTCAATCACCGATCCGTTACTGTGACGTTGAAACGTTTGGTGTCCTCTGAACCGACTGATATTGGGTCCTATACACACTCTCTGGGCTGCGCTAATTCTTTCTGGTCATTGGAGATTACGCTCGAGTATAGCAATAGGGTAGGCTAATCTCTGTCTCCCTTTGTGTAGATCGATTTCAGCACAACTTTGGTGACCAATTTCATATATTCAATACGTACCAGCAACAATAATGGGTATAGGCGAACTTCAATTTCAACAGTAATAAAATGCTTGTAAATTTGAGTAGCCTATATAGGATACCGAATTGACCGATGTTGTAGATTGACAGCACTGATACATAGGCCATGGCCTACTCTATAGGTAGTAGGCCATGCATAGGCCTAAGTATAAGCCTACTAGGCCTACACTGCTACTTAACGAAGAAATAGGAAATTATCATCAGCAGTAGCAAGGTTTTGGGTATGGCCAGCGCGACCTTTGGTCGGACGAATCATTCGATTTTATCCGCTTGCGTACGAAATCGTATGCAGTTTGTGCCGCGGTATATTACTTATAGGCCTACTGATGAAGTGATGATGCAATCAGCACCGTCATAACAAGACATGGGGCTTTTTCCGCTTTAGCACTAATAACACGTACGTGACATCAGGGTGTGGCTGGCATTGACGTGGGCCGCCAAGAGTATCAGGATTCTGAAAAATACAATATAATAGGCATAGGCCTATCAAATATGTAGCCTTAATTTTATATTGAGCAATGGCGGTTATTCACGTTAACGTGTGAAGTCAAAGGTCAAAATTTGCGTTCTGGAATCGGCGGTCTACGGAAGTGTGCATGTGACAGGGACACCAGCAAACGGGGGATCCGCGAGGGTGAAATCCGACCCTTGAACAAATATTTTGTAATCAGGCCGGCGAGATGACTTAATTGAACCTATTTCAAAATATCACCTCTGGCGGGTGATTGAACTAAACCTACGCAACTGGCAATTCATGTAGGCCTGAACATGAGATCCCGGGGGAACTTGCGAAATATTCCCGCGGAGTTTGGTAGCCGATCTATACTGTCCTACTCAGCAAAAACAGCATATTATATATATATGGCTATAGGCTATGCTCTTTCTCTCTTCGATATATTTTCACAAAGAGTGAGGTACGTGAGAGGAAGGGAAAAGAGTAGCATATAGGCACTAGGCCTTACTGTATAGGCTACCCACTCTCGCAATCTTGCGAGTATATATGCGCCATATTCTGTTTAACCCCAGATAGGCAACAGGCTGACTTGATAAAGTTGTAGGCCTATATATATGCCTTTTGACTGAGATAACTTCCAATTGCACTATCGGTTTATCCAGGGATTTTCTTGGGTTTGCGAATATCGTAATGTAGTTGAACTCCGCGCAGATCTGACTCCAGAGACGTTTTCGAAACACCCGACGATAAACGTCACGTCAGTGACGGAAGGTTCTACAGAGCTTTTCACACGGCGGCCTGTCTATATCGTTCTTGCACTGAGTCTTAGTCGAGACAGAATTAATGCCGAATCGATGATTATATTAAATCAATATTCCAAACCGATATGCCAAAGGATTTCACAGCATATACAGCGGATTTTCAGTGATAACAGGTTCGTACGATGACTGAATTTTAACAAGACCGAATGTAGATAAGAACTGTGTATCTTCTATATAGGCTACATGTCTACAACGCATAATATCTGCTCCGTTTAGGCAGACGACGAGATACTGAATATCAGAATGTCTCCCGAGTTCGAATTTAAAAAGTGGCGCCAAATGTTGTCACGTGGTTAAACCATGGGAAAAGCAATCCCATTTCTCTATGCACTTCCTCAAATTACCTAACGAATTATCTCCTTGCATTGCCTGTTATGGCAATAGCAGGTGATGATGATGATGATGAAGATGATGAAGGAATGGAGGTCCGAAAGCTAGTGAATGTTATATTATCAATAAACTGAGGCTGGATACTAAATCTATGGTGGTCTTCTTTACAGTAGGGTTATTGTTTTGATATAGTGATCGGGGCTAAATACTGGAAATATTTCACGTGTACCGGCCGTAGGCCTGGCGTATATGGCGTCAGTTTTATCGAGGGGTGTTGTTGGGTAGTTTTGGGTTTACGAATATCGTAGTGTGATGGTTGAACTCCGCGCTGATCTGACTCCAATAAACTGCGTGTTCGAAACACCCCGCGATAAACGTCACGTCTGTGACGTACGCTTCTATATAGAGCTCTTCGCATGACGGTATGTCTATACTGTTCTTGCGCGAGTCTTAGTTTAGACAGAATTGATGCCAAATTGATGATTTTATAGGCCTATTGAACCAATATTCCAAGTCACTTCGATAACTCGTTCGTACGGTATGAAATAATATTAGTAATTCTGAATAGATAAGTCGAATGGTGTATCTTCTATGACAGGGGTCGGCAAACTGCGGCCCGCCCGTCATTATTTTATGGCCCGCGAACAACTACGAATAAAATCAGATCGTACGTACAATTCCAATACCAATAAACTGGACTGGACGTTAAATCTGTGGTGACTTATTATATTTATTACTATTTGAATCGTCCGCCATCGTCTCCACTATTTTTCGAACAATTCGTTATAATTCGACCGTTGTGCGCATGCGCAGTTTGTTTTTATTATTGATCCCGGTTCTCGTGCGAGAGGCGGTGGTTGTGTACTGTTGACACAAATAGAGCGAAAACAAATATATTACGTATGCGTGTATAGACTATATATATATATATATATATAGGCTTTAGTACGGCCCGGAAGTTGGTGAAAAGGTGTAGGCTATAATTGGCCCATTAGTGCAAGAAGTTTGCCGACCCTTGTTCTATGACTACGTGTCTACAACGCATATGTGCTCCGTTGCGGCAGACGACCAGATACTGATTGCAGGAATAAAAGTCTCCCGATTTCGAATTCAAAACGTGGCGCCAAATATTCTCACGTGGTAAACCCACGGAGAAATAATCCCAAATTACGTCAGCGAATTATCGTCGCATGGCTTGCGGTCGGTAGCGGTACTGTTGTTTTATGATCGGAACATAAGGAGAGTGTTTTGTTATCACTAGGTCAAATATATCGATTCCGTGTGCGATATATATGATCTAATTAATTGTATGTCTTGTTTGTTTTGTTTGGAAGTTATGTCGTTTTCAACTACTAAGGTAATTTACGATAGGTTAATGCTCCCGGTATTCGTGTCAATACTTCCAGTTTATAGCCCGGATCACTATTATACAACCACGACTCTCTGCACTTCCCCGAAACCGACTGCCAAGCAGGGAAGGAACGGATACCAATTTTAAAGTCTTCGATTTGACTCAGTCGGGAATCGAAACCGCAACCTCCCGATCAGAAGGCGTACAGTCTAATCCACTCGGCCAACTGAACGGTATAACCCATTAATGGATAATAATACTGTCAGAGAATTTAGGGCAACTCCAGTGTCCTAGATAAGACAGTTGACCTCACGCATACGCTTTCAGAAATGTAGGTAGGCCTATACGCGACACAAGTTGTTCAAAATGCCATGATTTCAAAACAACAACAACCTATAACTATACTCGCTATACTACCTCAATTCAGGGAAATCTGCCACCCTTCCAGTCAACGACCACTGGCGCTATGAAATTGCATCCATTTGCATCACTACAATGGCGGGAGCACATTCTTAAATGTTACAATCATGATCACACAACTTCGCCACAAATTTGTTGCGTCCAAATCTGTCCTTTTACTGTGGACGGTGATAGAATTCGTCAAAAAACCAAGGAAAATATCCTTCATATATACGTCACACCCAGCTGATGCACTCACAGACAACTATATATAAACATAGGATTATTGCCTAGGCCCGCAGCAAATATTGACATCTATTTGGCGGGACTTGCAGCGTAAATTCAGTGTTCCACGTGGTCACACTGGCAATGCAGAAAAAGGTCTATTGGAGAGCGCCACTATAACGTTTTAGCCCAGCCAAATATTTAGGCCAGGTAGAAACATGCGAAGTGATGACAGTCTTAGAGATATAGCTATCCAAGTGATCGACAGGCGCGTAGGGTAGGCCTACTATCCAATTATGCCAATTTATCTCGCTTTCGACTAGTTTTTTGTAGTGTAATAACAAATTTTTGTGGGTTTTGATACCGTAATGCTATAATGTGTATGTATGCTTTTAAGGCAGAGCAGAGGCTAGACAAAATATTGGCATGACAAAAGAGCCATTCGTAGCTCTGACTCGGATATCACATTCCTGACACAGAACAAATTTTGCGTGCCAAGAATTGCGTGACACTTTCAGCTATACTTCTAGACCCTTCTTCGTCATGTGTAGATCGACTTATACTTCATGATAACAATAACGTTTTATGTGCGGTTCGTTTGTCCTCAGATGTTCCAACTGTACATTTTGGCGGCGTGAACGTGACTAACGAGCACGACCTGGCGGGCATATGTCGTGACAGGCAAACGGAGGTGGGTGATTGTTGTATTACAGTGTAATCATGTAGATTTTATCCGTTGTTGCCACCCGAAATAACATGCAGTAACAGGCCTAAATAGAATAAGTCTCCACAGATTTAACTGGATCGTGACTTATTCTATAGTTGTCTACTAGTAGATATAGGCCTAGGTTGGATTGACAGTCATCGGCTCCGGCGCCGTAGGCCGAATCCCAATATTTGTTGAACCAAACAGGAAACGGCAAAGACAGCCTGACTTCAGACTGTTGGTTCTCATGACCAACATCGTGTTGAATCCTTGCTGCATCACATAGATCTAATGAACTTTAAAGTTCACTTCACTTTCAGTTCACCGTGTTTGAACAGCGGAACAGGATACATTTTGTTTACCGTATATCGATCCACTTCGTTTTCCTATAACGTGTTGCCATTCCTGCGTCTATTACTGCACCACCTATTGATTGCTCGAGGTGATCGATTCACACAGAAAAATAACGACATGCATATGCTTATACCAGCTCAACCCGTTGATGTCAAGCCTCGTGTTTTGCCCGGCCTCATAAGGGGCTATATATTAGAGGAGCTTTATCGCAGGCCGCACAGTTGACGCACACGTGGCAGCCCTTCCCATCAGATGGTTCATTTTTGTCGCCAAATCAAAATGTATCATCATGTGCTTGGCTGTATATGTAGGTCTATATATGCAGTATATGCGACACAGTGCACCCCGTCACACTAGCCTATGTGGATATATATGGGGTAGGTTATTATTGTCACCGCCTGGTGCGAACCCGTCAGTCAAGCACAACTGTTCTCTCTGGGTATAGTATATATTTGTGTAGCCTATATTTTGTGAATCTAGAAAAAGCAACATAAAATGAACGGACGGGGAATTGGGATAAATAAATGAATGTCGCAAATGTTACCTATAAGGCCATATGCGTAGGAAAACATATACTCAAATATACTAGTCGGCCTAAGATATATAAGCACGGATGTTCAAGGCAACCATCTAATCATGATGAAGTAAGATATTGCCTCTTGTGCACATAAATATTGGTATATAGAAGGTCAGTGGCCATGGTAGGCATACAGTCTACAACATAGCCTAGGCTATAGAATAATCATCGGGAACCGAAAATGGTTATATAGGATTATGGGATTATAGTAGCCTAGTAATTTTATCATTAGGTGATGTCAGTCATACAACTTTATTAGGTCGATCTGTCTGTGGAAAACATAGGGTAGCCTTTCTTTCTACTGATTCATATGCGTGGAGGACAGTCTCATCACGGCGACCGATTTGACTTTACCTTCCTCGAGTGCGCACTGTGGAGTTTGCCTGGTGCTTTTTGTAGTTGGACTTGGACTACACTTGATGAATACACAAAATGATTTTCCCATTTAATCTTAATCATCTTGACCATAGTTCACCCAGGTTGATTTATACTGATCCGGATACATGTAAAATTTTGAAGAGGCTCCAGTGGACGTTGGACGCCTACTAGGGCAGCTAACTTGGTGAGGTAGGCTACACTATAGATATCTAATGTAGCCTAAACGTAAAAGTATATGTTTACATTAGATATCTATAGGTACACGCTGTGAGACTGAGAAGCAGATATCACTATCGAAAACTACCTACACTACCTACGGCTTGTGAATGTCTATGGTCACGTCATGCACTGAACGGAACTCGACAGAAAGCACCCATTTTGACGTTCGTTCCGCATGAGTAATGCATTTTATTCACTGCATTAAGAACTCCATGATTCACTGACTATAGATAACTATACACTGACCATAGAAAGTAGTCTGTAGTTGATTGACAGGTCAGGAAGCAGGAAGTAGAGTAACCGATCCAAATTTATTCAGGTACTGTTGCCCAAATGGCTACCTGTACCTGATCAATCATCGTCTTTGCGCGTGTAAACCCTACCCACGTATCCTTTACCATGTTACGCATGTCGTGTGTGTCACTCGGCACTCATTTGTGCTCGTAGTATATGCGATTCGCTGCTGCAGTGCACGCTTTTAACCACTATAGCATTTGCCCTTAACAGGCTATGCTGTGCTTAAACTATATTACAGTGGAGAAGTAATTGCATGCCGTTCAGCAACACTTTTTCATAGCTTGTGGTATTTAGAGAGGTGTGCAAACGTCGCCACCATAGGGAGGGGATGCCAGGTTAGCCTAGGCAGGCCAGAGTAATGGCATAATGAGCGTTTTAACTTTTAACAATGATGTGTTTCCATTCAAAATCGGTTCTCGCTATTCCAGTCAGGATTCAGGAATATAGGCCTATACCGTATACCATACCAGTATAATAATTTTCTTGGTCTGCCATAGCAGGCAGGACTGCATTTCATGGCAGATCTCGAATATCGACGAGAACTTGTGTGACTGCGAATTCCCTCTCGTGCTCACTCGAGCATATTTCAAATACCCCGAGCTTATTTGATCCACAATAGGCCAGTTTGAAAACGATGGCATATAATTTGGAACGTGTTCCGTGCGGCATATTGAAAATATGTGCTGAATTATTCGCTAGCTGGTGCGGAAAAATGAGCATTTGTGCAGTTCTGTTATGCAAAAATTTGACTTCTGGTCTGCAAAATCAACCTAATAACTCTATTTAGTTTACACAGTGGCCGCAGCATCAATAACCAACATGGTAGCAACAGAAAAGACTCAGTAACGTGACTATTTTTGTGCACAGCTACTTCCGGTTACGGTAGCGTTCCGTACTTGGTTGTGCGGAATTTTCAGGGTCTGGTTCGTTGTTCCGTGTGGCCCTGCCACGGTTTGCATACTGGACAATAGGTAGACGGACAGCTCAAACTATGCAACTTTTTACATTCCAATTGTCTCCGTCTCCCTGCACTCCTAAAATACGGGAGCCTCATGTCAGTCGTCTGGAACATTTAGTCAGAAATATATCGCGCGCTCTCCCGCCTTGAAATGCAGACTGAGTAGCAGGTAGCACCAAGGCTGAGAACGACTGAATGTTTAATTAAAGTACTGTAATCATTCAAGTGTGTATTTTAAACATAAGCATCATAATTGTGCTGTATTTTTTTATTCTCATGATGTTCCCACGGTTAGTGAGGTTACCTATCTGAGCTCTTTGCACCCAATATATTTCTTGAATTCTTGTGGTAGAACAACGTAAAGATACCATACAATAAAAAGACTTTGAATCATTATCACAAAGCGGTTCATTATTCCATCGACTTCCAGTTAATATGGAAAATGCTCAAAATGGCAGTAACTGGAGGACTTCAGGAAAACTGCTTTTGTTGTACACACAGTCATGTAAGTTGAATATGCTGGAACCTTTTTAACGTTGGCACTTTTCATAGCCAAACATCAAGTTTCAATGACTTGGGCCTTTCTGGTAAACGGACTTTTTACACTAAGCCTTTTGTTGTTCGCCGGAGCGGAACGTTGCTGTTCATGGACCCGTTGGCATAGTGCAAAACAGGCTGTTTTGTACTGCGATTAACCGGTGGAAAAAACAGCAAATTTTTCCATCCACACCAACTCAACGTCGAGAATTTTACATCCACACCAACTCGTATTTTCATCATAAAATGTTTTGTTTAGATTTCATCAGTGTGGCAACAGTTTTGGGCTCTGGTATCCTTGGTCTGCCTGCCACTTTGAGCCAATCAGGATTTTACCCATTTCTTGTCACTTTCATCATAAATTATATAATCCAGGTATGTCAACATAGTTAATTTTGAACAGGTGCGATTTAGACTAAGAAAGTACCGTACACTTGATTTCTCGATTACTGGCATTACCAGACTGGAGCAAGACCGATGTTTACATTTTTATCCGATACCCATCATATATGTAAACACAGGTACCGGTCTTCTCGGTAGACCGATAACAGCGATAAGCAAACATTTTTGCTGAGATTCTGAGTAGAAAAGGAAAATGATTTATACAGTAATAGATATAATAATTCACCGCAGATTTAACGTCCAGTCCAGTTTATTGGAACATAATTCACAAGCTTTCAGAGCTCTGCTCCTTCATCAGGTGAAGATGGAGTGATGGATTCCATGTCAGTTCAACCAAGGCCAACACCGCCCCATTAAAGTTATTGATTTTGAGGGTAAATTTGACTGAAGAACATAATTTTGAGCAGAACAAAATTGATTTTATCAAAATCGGACAAACGGTTGCCGAGATATAGCGCTTTAAAAAATCACTGTTTTCTGCTCACTGATCCGTGACGGATGGGTGTCATATTTTACCTCTTTCATTAAAGGGTGATAAATCAGTGAAATATGGGTTAAAATTAATGGTTTTAATTTCATTTGGTAGATGGATTCTTGAACTTTCATTTCCATAAATGTTTTGAGAAACTTCAATAGAGGTCAAGGGTTAATGGACTGATTAAAATACCCTATTGACCAAAATCAGTGATGCGTTACGAACTTTTGATAATTAATTGCTCGCGACTACTTGAACCAATTCTTCTGAGTGACATGTCATTAGAAAGCTCCTTTAATGAGGATTAGACATGCATTTGTTGTTTGTAACATTTATGGTTTCTTGTCAGCAAAAGCTGCATTTGTTGGTGGAGCTGTTGACACAATTTCCCATATGCTCCTACTCCGATTTTGCCTGTTCAAATCGTATGAATTGAGTTCTAAATTAGTTGCTAAGATTTTGACATGCTCATATTTAAAATTAAAGAGAAGATAAGGTCATCCAGTGCAACCGGGTCAGAGAAGACGCAATTGCTAACGCTTGTTCCGGATTCATGCTACGAAGCTACAATTGAGTTCTTTGGTGTCACGGATTATAATTATCAAGGCATTGGTGAAGTCCGAAGGTATTCTGAACAAGCCACTGCCTTGAAACTAGGGAAGACGCTGGGATTTTGGAATTTTACTGTAATGAGAAGAATTTTGCCTGGAACCAAAGATAAAGTCAGTATTCATCACAATGTGTACGAACAGTACGTTGAAGGAACTTTACCCCTCTTTCAAGGAAAAAAATTCGGACATACTGGTAGGATTTTCGACATTTGCAACACTCAGACCAAAATGGTGCGTTTTGGCTGGCGCTGCTGGTACACACTCGATGTGTGTTTGTACAATACACCAAAATGTCATGTACTAATGCTGAAAGCTGGGCAGATTGAACTTGAAGAGGGTATGAAGATTTAAATCAAAATGATGGTTTGGGATTGCAATGAAAAAGACTGCATGCTGCAACTTTGCTCGAGGTGTCCAGGACCAGATTTTGTGGCAAACTATTTGCGTGGCAAATTTGAGGACATATCACATATCACATTTTGCCAATGGATATCAACGGACAGAGCAGAACTTGTATATAAAGTCGTATCATTTCATGAGTATCTCAAAGTTCATTTGACCAAACTCGTGAAACTGTTGCTGCACTCTTATATCGCAAAGCAACAGACAAGATTTCTGAAGCAGCGGAAACAAACAATAATATAAGGCACAGTACTACTTGTGATGGATTTCAGTGCATCCAGTGGTTTGCTATTTCAAGGTCAATAATACATTGGAACACAAATCTATCTGTTTCTTGTCAAGTGACTTGTGTCACGATGTTGGGATGATATATGAAATTCAAAGGGGAACAATAAATTTCCTTAAGGCTAACTTGGAACAATAAACAAAATCGAGTACTTCTCTGATGGCTGCGCAGCGCATCTGCATGTGACAGTGTAGATGGCACCGTGAAAAGATGCGCAGCTCTTGAAATTTTGCGGAGGAAGCCAGAGGATACACAGATCCTAACTGTTAAGAACATGATAGAGCACTGTGAAAAGGCTATCCCAAGTATGTACTTTCAGGAAATTGACTCAACAATTATTGAAAAAACAATAGAACAACTTATGGAAAGATATGAACTGACCAGCACTGTTAAATGCACTTGCAATTTTCACTATTTTATACCACAAACGACCACAAAGATAGCCATGAAAAGAATAAATTTTGATGAAAACTATGCTCAGGTATTTGATTTCCAACATACTCGGTACAGTTAGCATACTTCCCTAACAAGTGTCAAACAAGGCAGCTATGCAGAAGCCGTTCATGACCGCTCATGGTACATTGGTCATGTCGTAGAGGGCGATCAAGAAAATGGAGATGTCCAAGTCAATTTTCTTCACCCAGAAGGCCAAGCAGTGTCATATCACTACCCAAAATATCCAGATATATGCTGGATTCCATGTAAGGACATTCTGTGCAGTATTGAAGTGCCTATGCTAGCGACACTACCGGGCCAATGGCCAATATACTTTAGCTGGAAATACTGTTTCAAAAATTGTTTCATGCTTTAATAGATTTTATGTTTAGAATTTGAACTTTTTACTGTTAATGCCTTCTTGTGTTTCGTTTTGAACAATTTAATTGATGAAAGTGGTGCTACAAATTCTTCATTTCGTAATTTATATGCATTTTCACCTGTCACCATTTCATTAATACTTTCAAGTCCCTTCCAGGCTTATAATACACATATAACTGTGTAGAAATAAGTATCTTTGTCAAGAGCTTTCAAATGACACATTGCTCAAGAGAATTGGGATAAATAGTCACAAGATATTAAGTCGTGAAATTACGTTCCGCTCGAGTGATTTTGCTGGGGCACAGTTTTCTTTCGAATGTTTGACCCCTAACCCCAAGCATTTGCAAGAATAAAATATTTTATAACCTTGAATCATGCAATAGGCTTCCTAACCATACTATTTTCATGTCAATATCTCAACTCCAGCCAGAGTTAGAGGTCTTTCAAAATGTATGCCTAAAAACTGCTTTCTTGTTACGGATGAGTGACCACAAAACCATGATTTTTCACAATGCAATAACTCGGCAACGACAGCCTCTTTTTCGAAAAACTAAAATAGGTCTTGCCCAGAATGAAAATCTCTTTCAAATTAGTTTAGTATTGTTAAGATTCTAGACTAGTGGGTGGAAAATTTTTTTTTTTTGGTTGAATTGACAGGAACCAATCTGATATATATGTATAAATTGTATAGACTATATGACATAGCCTACCTATACACACACTACTGCCACAAGTGGGCCTGCAGGCTGCACCAGGAGGCACAAGAAGCCGGTATGCTATTGAAGTTTAGCATCACCCTCTGCTTTATCTTCATAACGCTCATAGCTGTTTAACGAGGTAGCTACAGCTACCATTTTAAACATCTTTTGTATATGATGCAGTCTTGGAATTTGAACCCAGGACCTATGGGTTTGTGACCGACGACCTAACATCACAAAAGCCAGCAGAGTAGGCTGTCGTTGATATTAAATACAAGATGACACACAATACGAAATGATTTCGTGACCCAGATTAAACCTGTTCGAGAGCCATAACTTTGACAGCCCTATAGATTAAAAAAAGAGATGTATTTCATTCATTCCAGGTGCTGTCTATCTATCAGATGATGGAAGTCCTTCAGTACGCCAGAGCAATAAGTAAATCGGCTCAAGTCACTTATTCCAAAATACCGGAAATGGAGTCGCTCATTAACGATGAGGCTGAAACACAAGAAGCATCAAACATGGAAAACGATGGTCATAATTGGTTAGTAGTGAGGCATGAGTGGTTAGTAGGCTACTGTTCTGTGTGAATTAGATAAGACTTTTGGGTCAGCCACTCCAAGTAAGCCTGTTGATATGGGTGACACTAAAATGGAAAGGAAGCCGATCGTGGAGCTCGTGGAGCACGTTGAAGTTCAAATTCTATAGTACAGGGGTCAGCAACCTTTTCTGGCAGGCGGACTGGTCTTGAATTTTATCTACCGGTAGGCCTACATACTTTCATGCAGACCTCGTATTTAGCCTGCTTGGAATTTGCGTATCATTATTAGGCATACCATTTATGGTGACTTCAATACGCCATCTGTTAAAGTCATGCTGTTCATTGATACTCACTACTTCACTAATTGGCATTGTAGGATAAATATAACGTAGGCACTAGGCACAGGTGTCTATCTTCTGGTTATGTACATAAACATGCCTGCTTTCAAACATGGGGATTTTGGAGAATGCCGTGGATGGGTAACTTAGGCCTCGCGGACAGGTACTGGGCCGCAGACTGACGGTGGCTGACCACTGCTCTAGTAAGGATGGACATGCCGAGGTCGACTCGAATATTCAGAATCAATTCGAATCACAAAACATCGGATGTAGGCATATTTGAAATTTTTAAGTCTTGGACCTGCAATATTTGGGTTTCGTCAACGTGGCCCTTTGTAGATTGCACAAGTAAGAAGTAATAGACCGGCAGCCCAGAGGCATTTGGTTATGTGAGCGAGGTACCAATGTTCATTCATACACATGCATTGGTAGTCACATGACGACATTGGAATCGATCGTCTGCCGAGTCGCCCCTGCTGCTTTAACTAGTGGGGGCATCCGAAAGAACCCCAAAATTCACCTAAAATAATTGGAAGAGATACCAAAAAATTTTAACGCTGGTAGAAGACTACTGATAATACTTCACTAATATTGCCAGAGACAGACATCTCGCGCGCTGCGTTAACCCAACCAGACGCTTCAGGGGCAGCTGAAAATGGGGTTAAATATTTGAGAGAGATACCGCCCAAGTCTAATGCCAAATTATCAAGTTGATGAAATTCGTTGCTAAATTAGGTATGACAGACAATCAACCCGCTGCAAGGCTAAAAACAGACACTCCGAAGTTGCGTAAGTCTAAACCCAATCCGTTATTTTCACCACGCAACAGACTGAAAGGCCTTCATGCAGGCGCTAACAAAAACATACGTTACGTCACGCTGGTTGATGTAAATAGCGGAATAACAAACCGCGTAGCACTACGTAGTGTAGCCTAAGCACTCATTCGCACAATTAAGATATTTCAATGAGGAACCCATTGTAAAGTGATTTAATGAAATCGGAAAGAAATCAACAAGTTTTTCAAAAATATTAGAAAACGAATTAACAAAATCATCACATATATTCGTCTCTTCCCTCCTCCTCTTCGTCATCGCTCCACTCCGGCTCTGAATTTATGACTTCTTCATCGATTTCTGAATCTTCGTCAAAGAGGTTGTCTGGTAATGCTGATCCAGGAAACCAATTGTGTTCGTAACAGTCGTCACCTTTCATCCAACCATAATCTAATGGATTTAGTGAGGTTTCAGGATTGGGCGTATCTATGCATTCCCCCACATTATGCCAATATAGTTAGAGCGCTGTGTTTTGTTTCATAAAGTCTTTGAACAAGGTGGCAGTAAAGCACAGTCGACCTTTTTTATGTTGTACATTGGTTTTTCCTAACAACATATGCATTAACGTATAAAAAATGCTATAAACTACAAACTATATTACATATTAACTATAAACTATCCAGAAACTTTGGAGATCTATTAAAAGTAGCCTACTCTTGATCGGATACTGTGACTATATCTGAACAACTTTGTTAAGCGGAATTCGACATCATTACACCCATCCATGCGTGGTTGCTAATGCTAATACGCTATATCCAGACGCTCAAACTAATCATGACTTCGATGTAATCTCACCTTATCGATTTTTCCCGTCATTTGCACTAACTTGATGCACCTCGCCTCATCAACATCAGTAATGCCATTCAACGGCTTACAAACTCTTCTGCTGTCGAACGACTTAAATGTTTATCACGAGTAGCCATGTCTCGAAAGAACTGGATAAACCTTCCACTGTTATCTTTTTCCAAAATTTCATAGGCTTTAATCTTATCCTTTCTATTAAACGCAGCTGTAAAATCGCAGCCTGTAAAAGCATGTAAACCTGGTAGTGAAGCCGCTAGTCCTGGCTTTACACTTTCCAAATTTTTTGTAAGCTGCGTAATATCAATGTAGCGGCGCTTGTTTCCACTTCCACAGTCCATCACTACAGATTTCGGCTCATTTCCATCTAAAACGGAACGACCAAGAACCCCCAAAAGTATCACCGCAACGTCTGTGTCGTTGGAACGGATTAATAGCCTCCCAGGAGTGGACCCAGCGGGAAAAGCAATAAGGGTGTCCGCTTCCTCATGTGTACCTTGCAGTCCGGTTGGGTAGTCCACTATATACTTATCCTGTTGACAGTGCGTCGAATGCAATGCGAGCACAGTGTCCTCCGTGAGATACAACCAAGATCTTGTTACCTAATATTGGGCCATAATGCTCTTATATATCGTTTCACGTCATTGCTACGCAATGCACACATAAGCTCGCGGTGTACACGATTTATCATGTATACGTAAATGCACCAGAACTGCACCGTTGGGCCCAACGCTCCCTGCATCGTATTTACAAAGAATTTGTCATATTTCTCCATATGATCCTTGAAGAGCGGATTGGACTCCAAAAATGCTTCTACCACTGTAATTTCGTCATTGACATCTTTTTAGGCATTCTAGTATTGACTTTTGGTCTTCTTGGGGCAAATTCGAAATAAAACGTTCATAGAGCTTCCTTTCCATTACTGCAGCTAAAATTTCATGAATCCTTGTACAGCGATTATAGTATTTTCTTCGTATAAATCCATTGAGTTACCCATCCGCTAAATTTCCGCCAAGAGGTATTCTACACCAGATTCGTTTATATATAGGTTCCCACAGCACCGTAAAAGGATAATTCGAGATGAAAAATTCCCAGCATGATTAGCAGCTTATCAAAGTATAGTGTTTCGAGAGATTGAATGGAATACGCCTTCAAAGCGATGGCTAAGTCATAGGAAACTACTGCGTATTCCTGATTGTCGCTTCTGCGACCTTGATGGATCTAACCATAGTTTCGTGAACAACATCACTCCTAGTTGGTGGCGAATCTATGGGATCCATTTAGCATATCTTCTGTACGGGAAGATTATCACGGACAAACTGTGATTGAAATCCGGCAAACAGAGGCTGCGGTTCGAGCTGAAATTTCATTATCCAATACAAACCTATCTTAGATTCAGCAGCGTATGCGTAAATTTCACTTTCAATATCTGATAACGACATTTCAAAATGTGCATTACGTAACTGATAGTGCACGGGCAAAATCGCTCGTTTTTTTCCGTGAAATTGGCGCCTGCTTCTTCCTGTTATTTTTTGAAATTTGTCTGGTTGGCTCCGGTTTCCTGATTGTGATATTTTGGTAGCAAATTCCGACAGTTGCATGCAAAGTATTTTTGCCATCTAGTGCCTCCGCGTTAACATTATAGTTGTCCCAAGCAAGTGCTGTTGCAAGATTTGGCTCTAACTGAATGTCATCCGGGAATTCCAAGCCACTCTCCGCAGTGGAAAAAGCAAATTAAGTTTTCAACGACTTTACTTCGTCGTAACTCAAGCAATGTCCAAGACGGTTTAATATACAAAGTATAAATTTTGAACCAGTAAGTGATCCCATTCCTAGGCAGAGCACTGTTTGCTTTCGTGGGTGTATTGAACCTCTGGATGTATTGAAAACCGCGTCAGATGCCATCGAGACAACTTTCCTGTGGATACTATCCGTGCTCGCATCACCATTAGTAGCTTTCTGAAGGCCGAAAAGTAATGTATTGAAAAATAACAACAAATCTTGTGGTAGTTCTGGAGAGCAGGATTTCAAGGTTTCAGTAGATGTAGGGTTCGGGGTTTCCCATTTAGGCATACGAAGAATGTAATGTAACCCTGCATTCGGTTGTACAACACGGGACTTTTTCGCTTTGCAATGCGGTCAATGGTTTGTATTGTAGACTCAATTTGAAACGAGAGCTAGATCCCGAAAAACCCTAAATAGCACCTTGTCGGGTTCACTGTATGATGCTTAGTTCTTGGCATGTATGGCGTCTGGTTTCAGCCTTGCAGTGGGTTAAGTGTCTGCTATACCTAATTTAGCAACGAATTTCATCAACTTGATAATTTGGCATTAGACTTGGGCGGTATCTCTCTCAAATATTTAACCCCATTTTCAGCTGCCCCTGAAGCGTCTGGTTGGGTTAACGCAGCGCGCGAGATGTCTGTCTCTGGCAATATTTGTGAAGTATTATCAGTAGTCTTCTACCAGCGTTAAAATTTTTTGGTATCTCTTCCAAATATTTTAGGTGAATTTTGGGGTTCTTTCGGATGCCCCCACTAGTTAAAGCAGCAGGGGCGACTCGGCAGACGACCGATTCCAATGTCGTCATGTGACTACCAATGCATGTGTATGAATGAACATTGGTACCTCGCTCACATAACCAAATGCCTCTGGGCTGCCGGTCTATAAGGGACTTGTTCGGGATGTAAGAGTTTGACCAGCCACGATTTTGCTATCGCTCTTTTCAATGAGGCAGAGCAAAATATTGCCGGTGGATGTCGCTTTGGCGGAAAACTCATCTTTGCCAGCTGATAAATTTTGACCAACGCTTCCCTGGAGCAAATGGCGACTGAATTTGTGGTATAGGTCATTGCCCATGAAACCGGAAGATCCCGGGTTCAAATCCCGAAACTGCATCATACCAAAGATGTTAAAAATGGTATCCGCAGCTTCCACGGTAGAAGCCCAGCGCATTAGAGAGATTGTATGGAGGGGTGGCGCATGACTTTGATGGCCTTCCAGCGTCTTCGTTGCCTTCTTGTCCAATCTGTATGTGCATATCATGCTAGGAACATCAGTAGTGTGTGTGTGTGTGTATCACGTGAGTCTGTGTAAATGCAGCAAAAATAAATCACTGGCAAAAATATGCAGTGTCCTTTCCTTTCCCTCGAACAAATGGCGCATATCAGTGTAGCACTACTAGTTAAGCCAAAGTTGTTTTTAAGAATGTCTTGATGGCGTTTGAGCTTTCCTATTCTAATGCAACTGATCTACAGGTCTCTGGGCACTGGTAATGCGGTTAGCACTGGAACAATGTATGAAACAGAGCTTGAGAAGACTTTATCTGATGAACTTTCACTTGATGCATCAAATGGTGAGTGCTGTAACTATTGTTATGTTTCGCATCACTCAGTTGGCCGAGTTGTTTTACTGTCCGATTTCTGCTCGAGAAGTGTAGGGGTCGATTCCTGACCGAAACCAAAGACTTAAAAATGTATATATCTGTTCCATCTCTTCTTGGCAGTTTGTATCGAGGAAGTGTAGAGGATTGTGGCTGTGTTGGTGAAAATAATGGGCTATTAAACCGGAAATATTGGTAGACAGACAGAAAGATAATTTATTTACTTCTCACCTGGAACGTAGTACAAGTTCCGGTATGGGCCAGGTGATGGTGGGGGCTGCAATGCCATACAATCATCTGCCACCTGTCGGAGAAAGTGTCATTTATAATTGCGAGAGATACATAAATACAGAAGCGTAGGAAGGAAATGGAAAAATGACATTTATAATATACGTAGCAAGCATTGACCTAGCGTGTATGACCTTAGTACGGTAGTGGAAAAAGCCATAAATCTGTAACAAAAAGACTACCACAAGTACAATGTTTTACTTTAAAAGATCGTAAAGATGGTAGGTGCCGCGTTGTGAGATTTTAAATGTAATGTAGCTTAGCTTGTGAGTTGAAAGTTTTGGCATCCCTGCTTTACGATGACTTTTTAAACTGATATATTATATGCAATATCACACCTTAAGCATCACTAGAAAATGACTTCTACCAGCGATTAATGAAGGATATAGTGGAGCCCTGGAGCCGATGGCGGACGATCAATAAATATTGTAAATTTTTAAAGTAGATTACCACAGATTTAACGTCCAGTCTTGGTTTATTGACAATTAAAACATTCACAAGCTGTCGGAGCTCGTCTTCTTATTTAGTGGTTAACGAGTAATGTAGCTCACGTGAGAGCAGCAAAATTAGATAAGTTTTTGTCATATTTGGAAGGTCTCTACCCTGTTAGCCGCCTTTACTTCAAAGCCAGAGACCTATCCTTGATTGAAATGGGCAAGTCCACAATCGCAAGGCCCATCGATCGATATTGTTATAGCATTCGTGCCAGACATGACGGCCCCGCTATACAGGAAATTCGAAGTATGCTGTACATTTCCATAGCATTGGCAAAAATAGCTGTCACTAGTCACGTCGTCGGTGAAAATTTGCCGAGAGTTGTGAATATCGTAGAATCAAATAGTTTCTTTATGGTACCCATCCCTGCCAAATAGTAGTTCATTTTACATCCATGTTTTCTGGGAATGAGGATGGGGGTAGAGCAATGCCTGTTCCCTGTCACCATAAATAGTCAATTTGGTGTGTCATTTTGACCCTCACATTTCACTTTTCAGATTTGAAAGACAAAAACGCAGAAGTTGATTCCAATTTTCACGTTCTTGGAAAGCTGTTTTTGCCTAAGTGTATGCAACCGATATACTTGATTGTTATTTTCCTCCAATTGTAAGTTTGAAAGGCTCATCACATTTACTTGTGTACTTAGATATATATGGTATATATATCATTTCCATTCAGTGCTATCATAACAATTTCATATTCACTTGCTGGATCGGAAGCATACGCTCAACTTTTTGGAGTCTCGTAAGTACTCTTTCTTTTTGCAAGTGGAGGCAGGGGGGTTAGACTTGTGTTTACTTTAAAAAGAGAGAGGTCGATGACATATGAAAAATTTAATGTGCCAAGCAATAATTCCAGTGCTAAAGAATATAATGGGGTCAATGGAGAACGATGAATTGTACCGTTAAGGAAGAGTCACCACATAATTTTTGCCCAGCTTTGGCTTATTGAGAGTTAAACATGTCGTGAATCTTCTCTTTAAATATTATAGACCTTCGACTTCCTACTATTTATCTTGGCACGTATTGCTAGTAATAACATTGTAATTATGAAAAATATTGTAGCCGATGGCTGACAATCCGAATAGTGATAGAAAATAAGTCACCACAGACCTAACTTCCTGTCAATTTTAATTGAACAAATTCACTTACCGGGCATATTCCAATAAACTGAACTGGACGTTAAATATGTGATGACTTATTATATCACTTCCTGATCTCATATATCATGTTAGAATGTAGCAAATGGTTGTAGCACAACAGACAGAAGTGAAAACCGTTACATTGTGAGTGCAATGTGGCCGTTGTACACTGTAGTAGGTAAAATCACTAAACGAACTCTTGTGGCAGACAATAGTGACAGTTGTCATTAACAGAATTTGGTTAATAAATTTACAGGAAGTTGTGCACATAAAGGAATACAAGTAGAATGAAATTGGCAAAAACGAATGGGTATAATCACGTAGCACCTGACAGACAACCTTTTAATTCAGTTGATTGTCTGCCATTGTCTCCACTATTCAACGTTTATGTAAGCCTGCATGTTTTCACTGCAGACCAGTGGTGCCTACCTTAACGGCCGACGAGAACCGGTGGTACTAATTAAGCGAACCGGCGTCAAACAGTACCCAGTTATGTACTGGTTCTATATTTCATGTCGGTCCGCATGCAATTACCGTAGTCATGGAACATAACCCCCTGTAGGTTAAAATTCTCAAAATTTCTGTTACCGACCCCAACAATAGCGATCTGTATCAGCTAGAGTGAATTTTAGTAACAATGTATCAATTCGGTGCGTTAAACCTATTATTTACACTTGGTCATTGCCAAGGCTTTTCTCTCTAACCTAGTAATGGCGCTGATTAAAAGGTGGGATGCGATGATCTTGCTAGTATGTCTGGAACGTTACACGAAGCCTACAATATGATTTTGGCCACAACTACAAGATTACTGCCAAATCTCACATAAATCAGCACTACCAACAACGCATAGTTGGTCTATGCTTTCAATGCAAATGAGAGGTCTGAGGGTTTCGTCACCCAGAGGTGTATATTATGAACTAGTCGTCAAAAAATGGGAGAATATATCACTGCCGCAAGCTCTGTATGCATTCCTTCTGATAATAATATATTTTCAGGACGCTTACAATGACGCCGTATTTCACATGGATACTTGGTCTCATTGTGATCTTCGGCCATGAAATCATCAAACCTGGTATAGCCGTCATGACTTTCGTCAAAGGAAGCCTTCTCCTTGCAACGGTGGAATAAAAAACAGAGCTTGTACGAACATATATGTATAAATTATAGTTTTCCCAATCCTAACAGGTAGTCGTTACATTGTACTCTGGTGCGGCCATTAATCAAGAAATCACCAATGATTGGGCGTATACTGATAAACCACTCTTAATGGGGATTGTTTCACTTTCGGGACTTATATTGGTAATTTATGTCAAATGGATCTTTTGCACTAAGCATTGTGTTGGTCACTAGAGCAGAAGATGGTGACAAGCTGTTTGTAGTTCCAGTTGGCGTAATGCAAAACAGGTGGTATGGAAATGTGGTTTTTTGAGTGAAAAATGTTTGTTTAGTGCAGTTGAAATATTGGAACTTGAGTTATTTGTATCTCCGGTAGTTGTAAACTGACCACCATTCTCTTTGTCGATACTGTGCGATTTACAGAGTCACTCTTGCAGCCCTTATAGCGACAATATGCAAACAACAAAAGCTGAATATACACTTTCCCAAAGGAAAAATAGGACTATAGGATACAGTGTATCCCGAAAGCTGTCTCTACATTGATTCAGCCATCGCCTTCACTAGTTGTCGCTGAAATAAGACATGGCTTGCTCTTCATGACCGACCTTCGGCAGCAGAAGTTAAAATGTCATCGGGTTTCTTGGAGTACTATATTATTTCCTGCCGGGGTACTTGGTAAAAATTAATGGGACTCCGTTTACAACAATTCGAGATTATCTTAGAGTACAGGTGGGATGCCTCAGGTTGTCCCTTCACAAGTGTGGTACTGCGCCCAGGGTGACATGTGAGTGTGGTGCAGAGGAGAACTTCAGACCATGTCTTCCATTTCTGTATAATGAACAGGCCTCCCGATGGAGTGACTGGTGTGAAGAACTTAGATGAGGCCACCAAACAGCTCTGTGGCTGCCCTGACGTCTAGTCCGAAAAAATAACAACAATGCCAAACAAAAAAAGAAGCCACCGTAGCCACTGAAATTGGACATGCCTTGTTCTTAAATCGACAGACCTTCAACTGCGGAAGGCAAAAAGTCATCGTATTTCGTAGAGTGCTGTAATCTTTCCTGTCAGGATGCTTTCAAAAATTAATGGAACTCAGTTTACAACTGTCCCAGATACAAATCAATATTCCAATATATAGGCCTACTTCAAATACACTAAACAAAATTGTGTTGGCCTTATAGACTGCAGTACAGAACAGCCTGTTTGCATTACAGCAAATGAGATTACTAACAGTTTGTCACCATGTTCCGCTTCAATGAGCAGTAAACTGCGTAATGCAAAAGGTCCAGTACTGCTTGCCTAAAAACGATGGTGTCGTTGTTATTATGCATGCTTTGCTTAGAAGGATGTATTTTATGATTTTTGAAATCATGGTCCATAAAATGTTTGTGTCATTGGTGAAACATTAATACCCGCAAGGCCTTCACTAGAGTCCTTTAAATTGAGATGGGCATCTTGAATTGAGTAATCGGAATGATACGTTGTTTCAATGTGACCTGAATCTCTTGATGTCCGATGTCTGTTGATTGGAATTATCAAGGCAGAAGAGAGGTTCTTGATTCTGTCAGGATACTAACTTATCAAAACCGAATATTTCGGTCAAGCTCATTTGTCTTCATTTTAAGTTTTTAACAAGATACGACCGAACTTTTGTCGTATAGACATCACTAGTAAAATGCAAGAGGTCAATATCCACTGGTCAATGACTAAATTCCACATGGAACATTGATGAGCTGAAGTGTCAGTCTACCGTAAGCATTGTGACGTCGGTGCAGGTCGTGAGCTGGCTGCTCATTGACAACTTTTATGAAGTATTGGATTCTATTTAACCCGAATCATGCAGAAAATTATCCGGACACTCAATTATCCGACGCGAATACCTTAAATTACTACTCATATTCTATTCGATCCGTAAACTTAGCCGAATCGTATTCGAATGCCGGTATGAAAGTATTCAAAAACGTCCATCCCAAGTTGTAACATAAGTCAAGTTGAGTCATCGAGACCCAAAGTCAAGTCCGTCCTAGTCTTTCAACACTTAAGCAATCTGGAGTCATAGCCTATTGCAAGTCGAAATTTGGCCATTAGTATGTAACGGTAGTTAGCTAAACAATGTTTATGAATCTGTAAACAACCGCGTTATATCAAAATTATATCGAATAGCTGAGTTGCTGCTGGACGATCAGATATAGACAAAAAAAAATAGTATCATCACCAATTTAACTTACAGAATACAGATAGTTTATTTGGGAGCAACTTCACAAACTTTCACGGCCCTCTGAAATGACGTTATAAAAAAGGAAATATAGTAGAGCCGGTGGTGGATGATATAATAATAATAGATAGAATAAGTCACACTGATTTAACGTCCAGTCCAGTTTTTTGGAATATAATTCGTAAGCTTTCAGAGCTCTGGATAAGAAATTGTTAACAACAATGTAAATATGATAAAACAATGCGCATGTGGATGTAGTACACTTCTGTTGGCTCTCCTTTCATAACTTGCATGTATCTTGTACATTGTTCTGATCTAAACTGAGATCCAGCTATACCATATGTATCGGAGGGTCAGAGCCTTTTTCTTTGGTACCGTACGTTACTTCAACGCATGCATGTCTTTGCGATCATTCTTCTTATTTCACCGTCCTATAATCTGATAAATTTTCACCCCCCCCCTGCTACAGTCTTGCAAACTATTAATCTAGTCATTGACAAGGAATCAGGATGAGCTTGGTGACCATGACTTCTTTGCTCATTTGGAATCAAAATTAGATGTAAAAATGTGATTGGCAATTTCTTAAATGAGACTTGTAGTTAAAATTAAATAATGGCTTTTTTAAGGTATCACGTAACATTGAAAGGGTTGGGCAATCGTTATATTTTGTAACATGTCATGTTACACACACTCTGACAGCTTGCAATTTCCAGAGTTGCAAAATGGTGATGCACCTTGCTCATGTTTCGGCACCAGCCAGATGCCCATTCCAGATGGATATTCAGCCTGTCGCATGGTACACTTTCCAGAAATGCGCCATCTTTTGCAATCTTGATTTCACTGGTCTCTCTTTAACCATAGTCTTGATAGCCATACTTAATGTCCCTACTTAATGCGCAACTTCTAAGACTCACAATAAGGTTTTGCCCCTTCAATTTGCCATTGTATATGTGACATATATACTATTTGTATTTTTCATTCCAGGTTATGCCTATGCTCTTTGAGAAGTTTCAGTCTCAGCGGAACCAGATGCTGGGATTCAGAAATGCAGTGATTGGTGGCCTTACAACATGTTTCCTATTAAATATTATGTGGTGAGTTATTAGGTTTATTGGCCCAACTAGTAGGGGACCCGCCACACATCTGCACACCTGCAAAGATCTGTTGCAGGAAAAATTCAATATTTACCGGGTTTAGTCGTATGCCTTCGCAATATCTTTACCGGGTAGCAGGTGGCCTGTGGACTGTAGTTTGCACAATTAGACTTCCGGTACTGGTACAAAAGTTTCCAGTTTCTACTCACGTATCTTATTAATATTATTCTAAATTATATTTTCTGTCCGCTATTATCGTGTACGTCTTTTAATTCTGCGGCATTCGTGATCTAATTGGATGGATACCCACCTTACATATTTGGAGAAATATGGCCATTTTTGTAAGGTTAATGCGCTCTTCTCCCAATGGATGCCATGCAAGTCATGTTCTGACTATTCTGTTGCAGTAAATAATATATTAAACAACCTACAGAGAGGGAGCTTTGCCAGACTCCATTGTATATTGGCCTGTAAGACTCATACTTGGAATTAATTTTTGATCGCTAGCGAGAGTAGCAGAATATTGTTATAATTGGTATGTTGTATTAAACAGATTTCCAAATTGATATGGTAACAATTCGTAGCAGTAGGCTATACAATATGCATGATTCTAGACTGTCGCAGAGCACAGGTTGAAAAACACTGGTATAGAGTAGCTTTTCTTCTCTTCTAAAGATCGGCAAAAAGCATCCACGTTATTTAAAAAAATAGTGGAACCAATGACGGACAGCCCGAATACTAATAGATATAGTAAGTCACCACAGAGTCAAAGTCCAGTCCAGAACAAATATACTAGCTTATATCCAAACCTCATAATCAGCATATAATGCCGATGATACCAGACTGGTGGTTCGATTACGTGCCTGGATGCCGTATTTAGACATTCTTTTGCAGTAAATAAGATTCCAAAAGACCTACTGAGAAGGGAGTCTTGCCGTTAACTAACGATTTATTATGCTGGGTTATCTGTCCAAAATGGGTCGAGGCATATTAGTGACCTTATTCCCTATGGATACTACTTGTTCGTTTTGGATGTGGTGTTATATAAGATTTACAAAAATATTTGGAATTATACTGCCACTTGCATGAAAAAGGTCTACTATATAACAATAATACATACAATACATTATCTCGGTTTGTAAATTTGCGATTTTTAGTCGCACGGGAAGTCTTGAAATTTCGTTGCTACGAGTCTAATTATGTCTCGTCTAGTGCTTTGGTATGACTCCAAATTCATCTTTCACATGCAAATGGCATTCACTTTAATTTGCAGGTGCTGGGCTGTATTGAAAATTGTGCCTCAAACTGCTGCACATTGTAATGCAACTGTTTCATCAAGCAATCAAGCGACTTGTGATCCAACCTTGACTTTAGAACAGTAAGCAATTTTAATTGTGACAAATGAGCAATCTCATGGAGGGCCTAAAATAGCTAACCAATATTTGTTGAAAATTTGGGATTTCTGTCAATATTGCATTGGTATGATATTACATTATCGTCTCTTCTTTCCCCATGGATGAACAATATTTCTTAGCCACAGTGATATTGATATTTACACATTGCCATTGAACATTCTAATACTTTTACAGGGCTGACCTTAACGGAGTGATATCGACTGTTCCATTAACAAAGGTTGGTTCATTTTAATCTCTATTCATAATACTGACTTTAAAAGCAATGCTACACGGTAAATACAGTACAATAATCGTTTAAATAAAAGTTGGAATCACATAAAATTCCTTTGGCAAAAGTCGTTCTCTACAGAGCACCCATTATTTGGAAATTTGGAAAAATAAAACCGGAGTGGAACTTGGTGTGTGCTTCCCTGGTCGTTACTTTGCCCTATTACATGTACACGGGATTCAATGGTCATGTGGCTACGGCATTCTCTAAGAGACTACGTGCCTGTATCCTCGAATCAAGCAGTATTCTCGGCGATGAACAATTGAATTCGAAGCTTTCAAAGTTCAGTACCCCCATGAGATGTTTTTTTATTTGAGTTGTGTGAACTTGAGAATTTGACTTTTGGTGAATTCATGTGTGAATTCTTCCGAGCCTTGGTTCAAATCCCATCACACATCTTCAGCTGATGAAGAAGCAGAGCTGCGAAAGCTTGTGAATCATATACCAATAAACTCGACTGGACGTTAAATCTGTGGTGACATATTATATTTATTACCAAAATGGTAAAGTGGTATACGTAGCTTCTTCACTAGACAGCCAGTGTGTTGCGAAGGGTGGGTACCCAACGGCTCCCCAGCGCCTCATAGTCCAGTTTGCATATGCATGCACCGGTAATGTATATGTGTGTATCATGCGAGTCTGTGCAAAAGGACCAAAGTGTACAACACCTTATTCCTCAATCAAGAGCCAAGCGCTGGCCCTCTTGAGAGGAAACTGCGGTTACCATTTTTAACATCCTTGGTACAATATGGCCGTGGGATCTCATTAACCCTTGACATATAGGTTTCGTGGCACACGACTAACCACAAGGAAGATAGTTAATGGCATTCTCACTTCTCAGAAAGCTGGCAAGTTTTGTGCCAGAATAGTTATCGTGAATTGTCTTCTGTGCAGATCATGTTGTCACGATATTCATACATGGGGTGGATTGCTGTTGCCATTCAAGTGTTCATTTTGATCAGTATTACCGTATCATTTCTAACAGTCGCCTCAGCAATGCAACACTCAGGTGGGTGTAGCGCATTGTTAGTATTTTGTAGACTACTAGAATTGTTATCTACGAAGTTTCCATCCACACTTATCACTATGGGTGTATCGGGTATTCATGCGAATTTGCGAAACTGCTGAATCTACTATTGCAGTGGCTCTGAACCACCGGTCTTGGGACTGGCGCCTGACCATGACAATTTTTTACAGTTTTGCGAGGCCTCTTGAATAAACAGAATGGGCGGACGTACCAGCCGGGTTATTTGCTTTGGGTTTACAATGTAACGACATATATGCGTTAATATCGTTGTCCATCATTTTTAATATGGTAAATGGGAAACTGGGGTGGTGTGATTCAAAGATTGAACTCGATACGAAAAAAATATTCGAGTTATATTCAGAATCACTAATTATTTGATTTGGCCATCCCTACTGCAGAGAAATTGGATGATTCATTCTTTATTCAAGCCATCATCATATTTTGACCACCAAACTGCGCATCCTTTCTTGCACATTCTTGAAATCATAAATCATAAATCAGAAATGCCTTTTTTAGCATCCGGATGGATTGATGCTTTCTTGGAGCAACATGAAAGGTGGAAAATCTCAATCAATTCTTGCTTTCCTGTCAAAGAAAACTTTGTGTGGCACGTCTTCATCGGATTAATATGTTTCTCGACTATCTTTGTTGTAGCCATATTAAATCCTAAGGTAAGTCTACTTACTAATGTAAGAAAAAAGGAAGCATATGGATATGATAGTGCTGTGACCAAGTTACTCATTCCAATTCATAGAGTTCACTAATCCAAGTCATAAGTCAAATTGAGTGAACAAGGCCTTCAACTCTGTATGGAACTCTCACGATCGCTATGCAGTATACGCATCTAGGGTCGGGATCTAAAAGGTGGCATAACTTGTTACACCTGAAATGATTTATATTCTGAGTTTAAAAGCTTCTAACCGTGTGACAAAAACTTGGAATTGATGGCAAATCTGGTTTGTGAGAACGAATTTATCCTCGGTTCTATTCCGTCTATGGAAGTAATTTTAACCAGCGCAATGGCATAATCGGCACGAGTTTTGGATAGGATGAGCACAATCCAATGAGACTTTCTTCGCATTACAATGGACACGGATGGGAACCAGGTTTAAGGTTTAAACCAGGCATCTTATCATGCCTTTTTGATACCCACCCCTCGTGTCGTTTTTTTCAAAAGCTGGTTGCTAGATGTAGACTTGTCAATGTACCTCAAGAAAGGGTGTCAGTGACTGCTTCCAGTCCATCCCTTTCCTATCAGTCTATTGCATTAGGTCCACCTTATATCACAACATTTTGCGTATGTTGGTTTATAGTCTAATCTATTCTGACTGGTGAATAAATAAACAAACGAGTCCGAATCTTTCAAAACTTTAAAAATTTAGGTTGCATACCTGAATAATTTTGGAAAAAGCGATAACCACCTAGGCGTTCCAATTTAATTATCTGTAATGAATTAATGATGCAGTCAGTATGCTGTGGTTGGTGACAGATTCGTTGTTTCAGAAATATGAAAGAAATAATTACGGTGTTATAATAAATATAAGCCAATGAAAAACGCCGAAATTAGTCTTGACTTAATTTATTACTTGCCAAAATATAATAATCTCCAGCCATGTCATGTCGCCACTTTCTTTCCCTGCATTCCAAGTCCAGTGATATATCTACAGTGTCCGCCATCGGAACCGCTACAATTCATCAATACATATTCTTTTAGGGGTTCATCGTGATCATGGAACGATTTTCCACGCTTGGTACAAATATAATTTACGGAATTTTCATTTTTATGTGGATTCGTGCACTCAGGTCGCACATATATCATGGTGTTGAAGTGAGTTTGAGGACTTCGACAGTGTTATGGTACAGCCACTATTTAACATTGATATATTATTCAGCTGCCACTTTGTATGACGTTATATCATGGGCCATTGGTCGATGAATGATATGCAATGGATTTTGTGCAATGTTGTGTTTATATGTCATGATCGCGTGGCCTTGTTTTTGTTTAAGATAATATTGTGTCTTATCTGTAGTAGGGTGTACCGGATTTGGTCCGAAACCAAATACATATGTTCGGCTCAAAGCTTTCTGATTCGGCCGAAGCAAACGCTAATCAATATCCGGCAACCCCGAACTTCTAATTGCCTGATTTGCACAACTTTGTCCATGTCACAGATTTTGTTTGAGATTTAGAATATACCCGATTGATTGTTTTCGGCTGAATCAGATAGCATAAAGATACTGTATAGTTTATTTTCGTCCTCTTTTTGCTATATTTACACAGACTCAAAATGATATACACACACGTGCAGGCCAAATTCATCGAAAGTCCAAATTACTTGTTGCTGTTGCGGCCCTTGGTGGACACATTTCTCGTAGATATTTGATTGCCGCCCCTGCCATGATTAAACTCTGGTCTGCTTTCTATTAATCTGATTGCGTCTTATTGCATAATATTTGTACCGTGCATAATTATGCAACGGGATTACTGCGAGTATGATATGAAGACAGGACATGGAAGCATCGCAGTCAAGCGTCATCCTTCCGCACTATCCTCAATGCAGTGGCCGTCTAGCGATGAAGTTACGCATACCATTCTAGGTTATTTGGTAAGATGCAGTTTCGGGATTTGAGAGTTGGGTCTACTTGATTTGTAGCCGACGACCGAGCCACCACAAACCCGGCTAGAACTATTTGGCGTGTTCTAACATTCCAAATGCTCTGTGCGCCGTTACTTTTTGTCTCTAGTGCCTTTCGCCATGTGGCACAGTGTTAATCGGATGGATTTGGTGAAAATGTGATGGTGGCTTGAATAAAAGATGGAAAAATGCATGCATCTCACTTTAGGAATCGTCGTTTCGAAATCCAGATATCCCATGGTTGTAAGTAAACACTTTCGTGGCAACTGGTAATGGGTATCGTAAGATGTCCTTTATCAAAATGCGACAGAAATAGGTTACGCGTTCACATAGCCTATACACCGTTACTACGTTACCATGCCCATATATGGCCAAAGGCCGAAATTATTAGGCTACATATCCGATATATCACAAATACGTCGAGGAGCGAAATTTGGCTTGCCATACATTCATCGAATCAGCAACCTTATGCAAATATTACCAACAGGCGAGACGCACCACTTTAACATTTCTCGAAAAACGAAATAACGAGCAAAACACATTTCAAGGACCACCCAGGCACGAGAATCCTTCGTTTGTCATTGTGGTGTAGAAGTTACAGCATTTTCAACTGCAAAGTTCATGTAGGCCTACTACAGGTCAATGCTTACGGTACACGTGTCAATATTTCCGGTTTATAGCCCGGATCAAAATCGCAACCACAAATGGAGCTTTGCTCTTCATTTCATTTCAACCTGATGAAGGAGCGGAGCTCCGAAAGCTTGGGAATCATGTTCCAATAAACTGGACTGGACGGTAAATCTTTGGTGATGTGATAATGCAACTAGGGCTTCGTTATTCTTACGAAATCCCCTTATCTCGCAATAAAATTGGTCAAACCGCGCGCGCAGCAGAGAGCCAACGGTATGTGAGCGCATCAATGCGTATCAAATATTATTAAAATAAAGTGAAATTATTGTCTTTGGTCTGTCTTGTGACTCGTGTGTTAACACGGAAGAATGATTCTATGGTAGAAACCTGAGTGACTAAAATGCGAGAGTGGTCTGTTCCATAAGCGCAATGCAAACGAGAGACGTTGACGCCATTTTGTTGCACAAAGTCGCGATCCTTGTATTGAAGCTAATGGAAAATCTGGCAGCGCAGATAGATTTTTGTAATATATGGGCGGGTTTTAATGTATATTTTGATGATTTTTTGCTGTTTCGTAGTAATAGGGTATCGGTGTATCGGTAATGAGCGGGATTTAGTAATATATTGAGTTAGTAACATGTACAAATAAAGTACGCTCTCGTCTCGCAGAGCTGCTGGTCTCGGTGCAATGCATCGTATCTACGAATTGGGCGGTTTTATCCATACTGCTTTCGCTGTATGCACACAAACGATATGGCAATATCTATTTATGCACTGCGCGTTCATATGCTTATGCATTTAGTGCATGCATCATGCCCTGCGTTCAGCGAAAACTTACGATTTGAGTTTTGCCTGACGACGGTGCACCACATATCGCGACAGTGGCAAAAGAAACAACTACGTAAGAGGAAATCGTTGTGCACGACGGCCTCGACATGGTCTAGATTGCATAAAATTCGTGAATAAGATCCACAAGCTCTTACCACCTTGGAACATTCCGAAACTAGCGTGACTCCCGAAATCAAATCTCTACAGGCCTACAACAATGGCAATTTTTCAATTCAAATTAACAACCTACCTAGGCTTCCACTAGAAATGTATAAAAATTGAAACGGACGACAACGCAAACGCTACATGAAGAATGTAACAGATATTGAGAATGAATAACGACGATCTCAAAGAACACTTCTTTGCGTAGGCCTATATGGGCTAGTGTTTGTTTGCTAACTTCCGGATCCTCAACGGAGTCTCAGCAAAGCTGAATGGTGGCATTGCCACCCTCACTCCGTAAGACTATACAGCAAAGAACGACGAAGTATGAAACAATTTTTTGCCCATGAGTGCAGTGACCGGAACGGTCGACCTTTGCTTTGGATAAACATCGATAGAAACATCTCTAATTGAACTTTCGGCGTCTCTTACTGGATTGATTATGATGCGGGGTATTAGACTAATACCTTAGAAAATTTTTGGCGAGATGATCAAAGCTGAGAATTGCATTGATTGAATTCGAGTAAAAGACGTCGGCAATTTTATTTTACGAAGTTCGCGCTGTTTAATTTGGACAAAAGGTCTGTTTATCAAATTTTTTTGGTAAAAACAACGCGTCCTATTCCAATAATTTGCATCTCCAAATGTGATTATGCATGTTTAATCTAATATGACTGCTCCCGTCTTGCCTTTGCTAATCGAGATGGTGATGAGGGATACATACTGTAAGAAATTAGGCAGTAGGATGGTTGATACTAAACTGGGATTGTTTACCGAGTGCGATATTGCTATTCCTTATGAAGGGCCAAAGGAGCCTGCTAGACGGTAGCATGTTGATGCGTTTTCGAATGTGAAACCTGCGAACCGCATTAGGTTATCTGTTCGCTTAAGCGACAGACCTTGGCTAAAAAGGCATTGTTATATTTTTCGTATGTGACATGTGGAGGTCCATCATAAGTGATTTTTTTTCTAAACTGATGAAGTCGGCCTTGAATTTGTGAACTAACCGAGCGTTTTAAAGAAATCAGATTCCTATTCTGCAATTCGACAATGTGAGCCCATGTACTGTATATATGACATTTTGTAGCGTTCGTGATTCGCAATATTCGCTAAAGCGAGAGCATACAATGAATACCTCTTTATAACGAACTCGTATGATTTGTTGGGTATGTAGGCCTATGACACTTTGATGGAAATATTGTTGCGCCAGACTGTGGATATTTGGCATTTAGTACGACATATCAGAGTACACAAATTCAACTAATCCAATAAGTATTGTAACCGACTCTGGCACAGCTTTGCCTTATCGAAGGTGCAAAGCATGTATCCACCAAAATGAGGTCACGCACGTGTGAAGGCGGCATTATATGGCTTTTAGAATTGATGTAACGGGTTGTTTGAAAAAGTTAATTGACCAATGTGCAGAACATTGATAACGTTTAAATGACAGTATTGTGACTACCAATTCCCTTGCGCGAGGATGCAGGATGGCTTTAGCTATATACATGTGTGGCTAAATAAACATTTTCGCGTAATAAAGTGGCGGAAAAGTCATTGTTCCATAATGACCGACATCGTACGTTTTAATCCGCAGGGTATATATCCCGTTGTTTATCTACCATCGCTTCAAATACACTGAGATAACGTGATGGATTGAAAGATGTTGAACACCTCATCACAAATTGCGCGTAGACGGACAGATTCATTATTGTTTTTGTTTGGTAGCTTCCGCAGTCGTTGATTCGCTTTCGCGGTGGTAGGTGGTATCTATAAAACCGGTCGCTCGAGTTAATCTGTGTCTCATTCTACTGTGCTCGTGTGCTGACGGTGTTGTAATCTATTAGCATTTAAAGTTAGATTTCGAGAAACTAAAATGGCTGATACCGTACAAGGACAATTTGATTATCGCAATGAAGCAGACGAGGTTCTTCAAATGATTGTTAGAAATGGTTAGTATCTAAGTCAATGAGTGTTGTGTCGAGTGGTGTGATCTTATGAATTATTCAACTTTCAGACAAGAAAGAAAATGATGAAGAAGCTGAATTCTCAGATAGCGATTATTCCAACATTGACGGCGACCGCGATCCCGTTATAATGAACTATAGTGTCTCTCTTTCTACAAAGGATGAATATATGAACACGCCAACTGTTCAGAGTAATCAGGTAAGATTGAAATTGAAAATACCTATATAGCCTACTGTAGAACTGCTTGTCTGATGCGCAAAAAGAGACGTTCACAACCCGATCGCAATTTAGGCGGTGTCCACAGCAACCATCAATGGGCAACATGTTGTCAGAGCAAATGAGTCGGCAACGTAATATATTTACGCGCTCTGCTTCTTCCGTTACAGGAGTGTTTATGACGGGCCAATTTGATTGATCCGTGATATATTGCTGAATGGATTTGCGCTGCTTGTCCGATAAAGTTACCAAACCAAATTGTCTGATATTTAAACCACGATTCGCCATGATGTTCTAGTAGACATTATTTTGACGTAGGCCTGCCGGTATTCTTAAACTGAGTACTTTTTCGTTTCAGATTATGTACCGAACTGTTATCTGCTTTGATACCGGTGTAAAGATCAAAGCTATCCACTATTGTTCTGGAGGTAAGAAATTTTTTTTGAAAATTCTAAATGTAGGCGAATGATCACTGATGAAGCGCGAATTGCGTAATTTCTATCAAAGGTCCATATTCCAAGATTTTTCGAGATATTTTATTGGCCGTCAATCATATAGACGACGGATTGTTGCGGTCAATGCTCATAGTTTCCGATATAATCGTTTTTGTGTAATTGTAATCAGTCACGTGCTTAGATCTATAGTCATCAGGGGCGGTTACAGCCGGAAATTGTAGGGGTTCGAATGACGTCTCAGCTTAATCGTCGGATGACGTCACCGTTTGTGGACGTGCCACGTACGTTGTTGCCTCTTTGGTGTCATAACCAAATTCTATTTTCCCATCCAATGTAACGGAAACATTGCGCGCCATAGATCACTATATTTACCTTGAACGAACCGTAATGGGCCTATTACTTATTTATATTGCGAGCATTGAGTATCTGAAATTTAATGAGTAACTATTATTCGGGTTTAGATTCCGGAAGAAGCGTGGTAAAATCAAGCTCTTTGACCTTTGTGAAGACTGACCCAACCGTTCGATTGCGTGATTTGAGTAAGAGCGAGAAAAAACAACATAAAAGAAACGTGAAGGAACAAAACCGGGAAAAAAGAAAGACTAAAGTTCCTAAAGCTGTCAAAAAGCGAAAAGAGAAGCTTATTAAACTACACAAATGGAAGAAATCATAATTTATGTCGATATTTTTGAAAACTCCATCCATTTGTTCCGTTCACATCTTTTACGAGTTGTCTCATAGCTGTTGTTTAAAACATATTGAAATTCATTTCATTATCGCTTGATGAAGGAGCAGAGGTCCGCAAGCTTGTGTATTATATTCCAATAAACTGGACTGGACGTTAATTCTTTGGTGACTTTTTAAATTTATTACTATTTGCATCTTCCGCCATTGGCTCAACTATTTTTCATATTGAATTGTGAATTACATATTTTGCTGCGAGCTCCGTGCCTGCTTTTTCTACTCTATACTCATCTGATTTGCAGGAAATATCCGGCTACTGTGGGGCGGTTACATTTTAACATCTTTTGCTTGATGCAGTTTCGAGATATGAACGCGGAACTGACCTGTTTTATAGCAGACGACCTAGCACTACATCACAAGGCCGGATAGAAGTATTCGGCATTTTGTTTAATGCGCAGTTTCTCTCTTTCTCCAATGCCTTTTGCTATGTGGTAGGCCTACAGTGTTTATAACAAAGACGCTGTTAAAATGTGATGGTGGCTGGAATAAAAGATCAATGTATACAAATTGTTTTAAGAATTGTCCATTAGGGTATCCAGATAAGTTGGTGTTGTCAGCAAACTTTCTTGTGGTCTTGGCGACAAGATGCGTTTTTCGGTTGCGTGCAAGGAAAAGGTATTACAAACGGTATAACGGCAATGCCACCGTCGGCAGCCGAGCGCAAGCTGGAGGAGGATGGTTTGAGCGGCGACGAGCAGAGGCCACCTGTTGTGATCTCTAGTTTCGACCATTTACATGCAATTTACCAAATTTTGGTGCGCCAGTTGACAAATTAATATTATCAATAATAGGCCTACCATCAGGGATGCCTTTATTGCAACTTGATAGACACATTTCTCAAGAATATTTGAAATTGCATGATTTGTTTTGCTTTGCTTTTATATTGATTGCCACCCTGCCATCATGAAACTCTGGTCTGCTTTCTATTAGTCTGATTCCGTCTTATTGCACAATATTTGTACCGTGCATATAATTATGCAACGGGAATAATGCGAGTATGATATGAAGACAGGACAAGGAAACATCGCTGTCAAGCGTCATCCTTCCGCACTATCCTTAATGCACTGGCCGTCTAGCGATGAAGTTACGCATACCATTTTAGGTTATTTGATAAGATGCTGTTTCGGGATATCAGAGTGGGTCTCGTGATTTGTAGCGGACGACCGAGCCACCACAAACCCGGCTAGAACTATTTGGCGTGTTCTAACATTCCAAATGCTCGGTGCGCAGTTACTCTTTGTCTCTAGTGCCTTTCGCCTCAGTGTTAATCGGATGGATTTGGTGAAAATGTGATGATGGCTTGAATAAAAGATGGAAAAATGCATGCATCTCACTTTAGGAATCGTCGTTTCAAAATCCAGATAACCCATAGTTGTAAGCAAACACTCGTGGTAACGGGTAATGGGTATCGTAAGATGTCCTTTAACCCAAATGCGACAGAAATAGGCGGCGCGTGCACATAGCCAACACCGTTACTACGTTATCGTGCCCATATGGACAAAGGCCGAAATTATTAGGCTACATATACACAATACGTCGAGGAGCGAAATTTGGCTTGCCATTCATTCATCGAATAAGCAACTTTATGCAAATATTACCAACAAAACAAAAAATCGAGCAAAACACGTTTCAAGGAACACCCAGACACGAGAATCCTTCGTTTGTCATTGTGGTGTAGAAGTTGCAGCATTTTCAACTGCAAAGTTCATGTAGGCCTACTACAGGTCAATGCTTACGGTACACGTGTCAATATTTCCGGTTTATAGCCCGGATCAAAATCGCAACCACAAATGGAGCTTTGCTCTTCATTTCATTTCAACCTGATGAAGGAGCGGAGCTCCGAAAGCTTGGGAAAGTGAAATTATTGTCGTTGGTCTGTCGTGTGACTCGTGTGTTAACACGGAAGAATGATTCTATGGTCGAAACCTGAGTGACTAAAATGCGAGAGTGGTCTGTTCCATAAGCGCAATGCAAACGAGAGACATAGACGCCATTTTGTAGCACAAATTCGCGATCCTTGTATCGAAGGTTGAAGCTAATGGAAAATCTGGCGGCGCAGATAGATTTTTGTAATATATGGGCGGGTTTTATTGTATATTTTAATAATTTTTTACTGACAAATTTATATTATCTATATAAATAAAAGAGCCCGTTTGTATATGTGTTCGTGAACGAATCAACTTCTTTATTACGGATGTTATCGCCGTACGATTTTACAGAGATGTAGGGACGGACATTACGCGTTCGACCAGGTGGGTTGTTGGCGCTTTCATCATGAATTCTTTAAGTTATACTTCGCCCAATGCTGCTTATTCCACTTTTCGCCACGCGAAATTGAAAGTTGGACTTGTTGGATCTCTTCTGCTATCTAGCGGAAAAATTTCTTCACCAATTCTGGCCGCGTAATGTTGCCATGCTACAACGTTCTGCTTACGTACTGTCCTTCGGTTCGGCGTCATAGATATATTTCATACGGGTTTAGATTATGCATATGAGAAGTGAATCAGGGAGCACTTTTCCATCGTATAGAGAAGAGAGGAAAGCGTCTCACACATTTATCGCGTTGCGCTACACATAGCCTACCACGTTCATATAGTAGGCCATTGGTTACACTTTGTCTTATTTTGTAGACCTATCTCCCGTGTGAAACTGGGATAGCCAGCTAGTCAATAATTGGCCTACCATCAACTTGATGAACACATTTCCCAAGAATATTTGAAAATGCATGATTTGTTTTGCTTTGCTTGTTTATTGATTGCCGCCCTGCCATGATAAAACTCTGGTCTGCTTTCTATTAATCTGATTCCGTCTTATTGCACAATATTTGTACCATGCATAATTATGCAACGGGATTAATGCGAGTATGATATAAAGACAGGACAAGGAAACATCGCAGTCAAGCGTCATCCTTCCGCACTATCCTCAATGCACTGGCCGTCTAGCGATGAAGTTACGCATACCATTCTTGGTTATTTGGTAAGATGCAGTTTCGGGATTTGAGAGTTGGGTCTACTTGATTTGTAGCCGACGACCGAGCCACCACAAACCCGGCTAGAACTATTTGGCGTGTTCTAACATTCCAAATGCTCGGTGCGCCGTTACTTTTTGTCTATAGAGCCTATGGCCATGTGGCACAGTGTTTATCGGGTGGATTCGGTGAAAATGTGATGGTGGCTTAAATGAAAGATGGAAGCATGCATACATCTCATTTTAGGAATCGTCGTTTCGAAATCCAGATATCCCATGGTTGTAAGTAAACACTTTCGTGGCAACTGGTAATGGGTATCGTAAGATGTCCTTTATCCAAATGCGACAGAAATAGGTTACGCGTTCACATAGCCTATACACCGTTACTACGTTACCGTGCCCATATATGGCCAAAGGCCGAAATTATTAGGCTACATATCCGATATATCACAAATCACGCGTCGAGGAGCGAAATTTGGCTTGTCATACATACATCGAATCAGCAACTTCCTGCAAATATTACCAACAGGCGAGACGCACCACTTTAACATTTCTCGAAAAACGAAATAACGAGCAAAACACATTTCAAGGACCACCCAGGCACGAGAATCCTTCGTTTGTCATTGTGGTGTAGAAGTTACAGCATTTTCAACTGCAAAGTTCATGTAGGCCTACTACAGGTCAATGCTTACGGTACACGTGTCAATATTTCCGGTTTATAGCCCGGATCAAAATCGCAACCACAAATGGAGCTTTGCTCTTCATTACATTTCAACTTGATGAAGTAGCGGAGCTCCGAAAGCTTGGGAATCATATTCCAATAAACTGGACTGGTCGGTAAATCTTTAGTGATGATGTGATATTGCAACTAGGGCTTCGTTATTCTTACGAAATCCCCTTATCTCGCAATAAAATTGGTCAAACCGAGCGCGCAGCAGCGAGTCAATAGTATGTGAGCGCATCAATGCGTATCAAATATTATTAAAATAAAGTGAAATTATTGTCTTTGGTCTGTCGTGTGACTGTTGTGCTAAAGACGGAAGAATGATTCTATGGTAGGGACCTGAGTGACTAAAATGCGAGAGTGGTCCGTTCCATAAGCGCAATGCAAACGAGAGACATGGACGCCATTTTGTTGCACAATGTCGCGATTCTTGTATTGAAGCTAATGGAAAATCTGGCGGCGCAGATAGATTTTTGTAATATATGGGCGGGTTTTAAAGTATAGTTTGATGATTTCTTGCTGTTTCGTAGTAATAGGGTATCGGTGTATCGGTAATGAGCGGGATTTAGTAATATATTGAGTTAGTAACATGTACAAATAAGGTACGCTCTCGTCTCGCAGAGCTGCTGGTCTCGGTGCAATGCATCGTATCTACGAATTGGGCGGTTTTATCCATACTGCTTTCGCTGTATGCACACAAACGATATGGCAATATCTATTTATGCACTGCGCGTTCATATGCTTATGCATTTAGTGCATGCATCATGCCCTGCGTTCAGCGAAAACTTACGATTTGAGTTTTGCCTGACGACGGTGCACCACATATCGCGACAGTGGCAAAAGAAACAACTACGTAAGAGGAAATCGTTGTGCACGACGGCCTCGACATGGTCTAGATTGCATAAAATTCGTGAATAAGATCCACAAGCTTTTACCACCTTGGAACATTCCGAAACTAGCGTGACTCCCGAAATCAAATCTCTACAGGCCTACAACAATGGCAATTTTTCAATTCAAATTAACAACCTACCTAGGCTTCCACTAGAAATGTATAAAAATTGAAACGGACGACAACGCAAACGCTACATGAAGAATGTAACAGATATTGAGAATGAATAACGACGATCTCAAAGAACACTTCTTTGCGTAGGCCTATGGGCTAGTGTTTGTTTGCTAACTTCCGGATCCTCAACGGAGTCTCAGCAAAGCTGAATAGTGGCTTTGCCACCCTCACTCCGTAAGACTATACAGCAAAGAACGACGAAGTATGAAACAATTTTTTGCCCATGAGTGCAGTGACCGGAACGGTCGACCTTTGCTTTGGATAAACATCGATAGAAACATCTCTAATTGAACTTTCGGCGTCTCTTACTGGATTGATTATGATGCGGGGTATTAGACTAATACCTTAGAAAATTTTTGGCGAGATGATCAAAGCTGAGAATTGCATTGATTGAATTCGAGTAAAAGACGTCGGCAATTTTATTTTACGAAGTTCGCGCTGTTTAATTTGGACAAAAGGTCTGTTTATCAAATTTTTTTGGTAAAAACAACGCGTCCTATTCCAATAATTTGCATCTCCAAATGTGATTATGCATGTTTAATCTAATATGACTGCTCCCGTCTTGCCTTTGCTAATCGAGATGGTGATGAGGGATACATACTGTAAGAAATTAGGCAGTAGGATGGTTGATACTAAACTGGGATTGTTTACCGAGTGCGATATTGCTATTCCTTATGAAGGGCCAAAGGAGCCTGCTAGACGGTAGCATGTTGATGCGTTTTCGAATGTGAAACCTACGAACCGCATTAGGTTATCTGTTCGCTTAAGCGACAGACCTTGGCTAAAAAGGCATTGTTATATTTTTCGTATGTGACATGTGGAGGTCCATCATAAGTGATTTTTTTTCTAAACTGATGAAGTCGGCCTTGAATTTGTGAACTAACCGAGCGTTTTAAAGAAATCAGATTCCTATTCTGCAATTCGACAATGTGAGCCCATGTACTGTATATATGACATTTTGTAGCGTTCGTGATTCGCAATATTCGCTAAAGCGAGAGCATACAATGAATACCTCTTTATAACGAACTCGTATGATTTGTTGGGTATGTAGGCCTATGACACTTTGATGGAAATATTGTTGCGCCAGACTGTGGATATTTGGCATTTAGTACGACATATCAGAGTACACAAATTCAACTAATCCAATAAGTATTGTAACCGACTCTGGCACAGCTTTGCCTTATCGAAGGTGCAAAGCATGTATCCACCAAAATGAGGTCACGCACGTGTGAAGGCGGCATTATATGGCTTTTAGAATTGATGTAACGGGTTGTTTGAAAAAGTTAATTGACCAATGTGCAGAACATTGATAACGTTTAAATGACAGTATTGTGACTACCAATTCCCTTGCGCGAGGATGCAGGATGGCTTTAGCTATATACATGTGTGGCTAAATAAACATTTTCGCGTAATAAAGTGGCGGAAAAGTCATTGTTCCATAATGACCGACATCGTACGTTTTAATCCGCAGGGTATATATCCCGTTGTTTATCTACCATCGCTTCAAATACACTGAGATAACGTGATGGATTGAAAGATGTTGAACACCTCATCACAAATTGCGCGTAGACGGACAGATTCATTATTGTTTTTGTTTGGTAGCTTCCGCAGTCGTTGATTCGCTTTCGCGGTGGTAGGTGGTATCTATAAAACCGGTCGCTCGAGTTAATCTGTGTCTCATTCTACTGTGCTCGTGTGCTGACGGTGTTGTAATCTATTAGCATTTAAAGTTAGATTTCGAGAAACTAAAATGGCTGATACCGTACAAGGACAATTTGATTATCGCAATGAAGCAGACGAGGTTCTTCAAATGATTGTTAGAAATGGTTAGTATCTAAGTCAATGAGTGTTGTGTCGAGTGGTGTGATCTTATGAATTATTCAACTTTCAGACAAGAAAGAAAATGATGAAGAAGCTGAATTCTCAGATAGCGATTATTCCAACATTGACGGCGACCGCGATCCCGTTATAATGAACTATAGTGTCTCTCTTTCTACAAAGGATGAATATATGAACACGCCAACTGTTCAGAGTAATCAGGTAAGATTGAAATTGAAAATGCCTATATAGCCTACTGTAGAACTGCTTGTCTGACGCGCAAAAAGAGACGTTCACAACCCGATCGCAATTTAGGCGGTGTCCACAGCAACCATCAATGGGCAACATGTTGTCAGAGCAAATGAGTCGGCAACGTAATATATTTACGCGCTCTGCTTCTTCCGTTACGGGAGTGTTTATGACGGGCCAATTTGATTGATCCGTGATATATTGCTGAATGGATTTGCGCTGCTTGTCCGATAAAGTTACCAAACCAAATTGTCTGATATTTAAACCACGATTCGCCATGATGTTCTAGTAGACATTATTTTGACGTAGGCCTGCCGGTATTCTTAAACTGAGTACTTTTTCGTTTCAGATTATGTACCGAACTGTTATCTGCTTTGATACCGGTGTAAAGATCAAAGCTATCCACTATTGTTCTGGAGGTAAGAAATTTTTTTTGAAAATTCTAAATGTAGGCGAATGATCACTGATGAAGCGCGAATTGCGTAATTTCTATCAAAGGTCCATATTCCAAGATTTTTCGAGATACTGTATTGGCCGTCAATCATATAGACGACGGATTGTTGCGGTCAATGCTCATAGTTTCCGATATAATCGTTTTTGTGTAATTGTAATCAGTCACGTGCTTAGATCTATAGTCATCAGGGGCGGTTACAGCCGGAAATTGTAGGGGTTCGAATGACGTCTCAGCTTAATCGTCGGATGACGTCACCGTTTGTGGACGTGCCACGTACGTTGTTGCCTCTTTGGTGTCATAACCAAATTCTATTTTCCCATCCAATGTAACGGAAACATTGCGCGCCACAGATCACTATATTTACCTTGAACGAACCGTAATGGGCCTATTACTTATTTATATTGCGAGCATTGAGTATCTGAAATTTAATGAGTAACTATTATTCGGGTTTAGATTCCGGAAGAAGCGTGGTAAAATCAAGCTCTTTGACCTTTGTGAAGACTGACCCAACCGTTCGATTGCGTGATTTGAGTAAGAGCGAGAAAAAACAACATAAAAGAAACGTGAAGGAACAAAACCGGGAAAAAAGAAAGACTAAAGTTCCTAAAGCTGTCAAAAAGCGAAAAGAGAAGCTTATTAAACTACACAAATGGAAGAAATCCTAATTTATGTCGATATTTTTGAAAACTCCATCCATTTGTTCCGTTCACATCTTTTACGAGTTGTCTCATAGCTGTTGTTTAAAACATATTGAAATTCATTTCATTATCGCTTGATGCAGGAGCAGAGGTCCGCAAGCTTGTGTATTATATTCCAATAAACTGGACTGGACGTTAATTCTTTGGTGACTTTTTAAATTTATTACTATTTGCATCTTCCGCCATTGGCTCAACTATTTTTCATATTGAATTGTGAATTACATATTTTGCTGCGAGCTCCGTGCCTGCTTTTTCTACTCTGTACTCATCTGATTTGCAGGAAATATCCGGCTACTGTGGGGCGGTTATATTTTAACATCTTTTGCTTGATGCAGTTTCGAGATATGAACGCGGAACTGACCTGTTTCATAGCAGACGACCTAGCACTACATCACAAGGCCGGATAGAAGTATTCGGCATTTTGTTTAATGCGCAGTTTCTCTCTTTCTCCAATGCCTTTTGCTATGTGGTAGGCCTACAGTGTTTATAACAAAGACGCTGTTAAAATGTGATGGTGGCTGGAATAAAAGATCAATGTATACAAATTGTTTTAAGAATTGTCCATTAGGGTATCCAGATAAGTTGGTGTTGTCAGGAAACTTTCTTGTGGTCTTGGCGACAAGATGCGTTTTTCGGTTGCGTGCAAGGAAAAGGTAATACAAACGGTATAATGGCAATGCCACCGTCGGCAGCCGAGCGCAAGCTGGAGGAGGATCGTTTGAGCGGCGACGAGCAGAGGCCACCTGTTGTGATCTCTAGTTTCGACCATTTACATGCAATTTACCAAATTTTGGTGCGCCAGTTGACAAATTAATATTATCAATAATAGGCCTACCATCAGGGATGCCTTTATTGCAACTTGATAGACACATTTCTCAAGAATATTTGAAATTGCATGATTTGTTTTGCTTTGCTTTTTTATTGATTGCCACCCTGCCATCATGAAACTCTGGTCTGCTTTCTATTAGTCTGATTCCGTCTTATTGCACAGTATTTGTACCGTGCATATAATTATGCAACGGGAATAATGCGAGTAAGATATGAAGACAGGACAAGGAAACATCGCTGTCAAGCGTCATCCTTCCGCACTATCCTCAATGTACTGGCCGTCTAGCGATGAAGTTACGCATACCATTCTAGGTTATTTGGTAAGATACTGTTTCGGGATATGAGAGTGCGTCTCGTGATTTGTAGCGGACGACCGAGCCACCACAAACCCGGCTAGAACTATTTGGCGTGTTCTAACATTCCAAATGCTCGGTGCGCAGTTACTCTTTGTCTCTAGTGCCTTTCGCCATGTGGCACAGTGTTAATCGGATGGATTTGGTGAAAATATGATGGTGGCTTGAATAAAAGATGGAAAAATGCATGCATCTCATTTTAGGAATCGTCGTTTCGAAATCCAGATAACCCATAGTTGTAAGCAAACACTCTCGTGGTAACGGGTAATGGGTATCGTAAGATGTCCTTTAACCCAAATGCGACAGAAATAGGCGGCGCGTGCACATAGCCAACACCGTTACTACGTTACCGTGCCCATATGGCCAAAGGCCGAAATTATTAGGCTACATATACACAATACGTCGAGGAGCGAAATTTGGCTTGCCATTCATTCATCGAATCAGCAACTTTATGCAAATATTACCAACAAAACAAAAAATCGAGCAAAACACGTTTCAAGGAACACCCAGGCACGAGAATCCTTCGTTTGTCATTGTTGTGTAGAAGTTGCAGCATTTTCAACTGCAAAGTTCATGTAGGCCTACTACAGGTCAATGCTTACGGTACACGTGTCAATATTTCCGGTTTATAGCCCGGATCAAAATCGCAACCACAAATGGAGCTTTGCTCTTCATTACATTTCAACTTGATGAAGTAGCGGAGCTCCGAAAGCTTGGGAATCATATTCCAATAAACTGGACTGGACGGTAAATCTTTAGTGATGATGTGATATTGCAACTAGGGCTTCGTTATTCTTACGAAATCCCCTTATCTCGCAATAAAATTGGTCAAACCGCGCGCGCAGCAGCGAGTCAATAGTATGTGAGCGCATCAATGCGTATCAAATATTATTAAAATAAAGTGAAATTATTGTCTTTGGTCTGTCGTGTGACTGTTGTGCTAAAGACGGAAGAATGATTCTATGGTAGGGACCTGAGTGACTAAAATGCGAGAGTGGTCCGTTCCATAAGCGCAATGCAAACGAGAGACATGGACGCCATTTTGTTGCACAAAGTCGCGATCCTTGTATTGAAGCTAATGCAAAATCTGGCAGCGTAGACAACTTTTTGGAATATATGGGCGGGTTTTAATGTATATTTTGATGATTTCTTGCTGTTTCGTACCAATAGGGTATCGGTGTATCGGTAATGAACGGGATTTAGTAATATATTGAGTCAGTGACCTGTACAAATAAGGTACGCTATCGTCTCGCAGAGCTGCTGGTCTCGGTGCAATGCATCGTATCTACGAATTGGGCGGTTTTATCCATACTGCTTTCGCTGTATGCACACAAACGGTATGGCAATATATATTTATGCACTGCGCGTTCATATGCTTATGCATTTAGTGCATGCATCATGCCCTGCGTTCAGCGAAAACTTACGATTTGAGTTTTGCCTGACGACGGTGCACCACATATCGCGACAGTGGCAAAAGAAACAACTACGTAAGAGGAAATCGTTGTGCACGACGGCCTCGACATGGTCTAGATTGCATAAAATTCGTGAATAAGATCCACAAGCTCTTACCACCTTGGAACATTCCGAAACTAGCGTGACTCCCGAAATCAAATCTCTACAGGCCTACAACAATGGCAATTTTTCAATTCAAATTAACAACCTACCTAGGCTTCCACTAGAAATGTATAAAAATTGAAACGGACGACAACGCAAACGCTACATGAAGAATGTAACAGATATTGAGAATGAATAACGACGATCTCAAAGAACACTTCTTTGCGTAGGCCTATGGGCTAGTGTTTGTTTGCTAACTTCCGGATCCTCAACGGAGTCTCAGCAAAGCTGAATAGTGGCATTGCCACCCTCACTCCGTAAGACTATACAGCAAAGAACGACGAAGTATGAAACAATTTTTTGCCCATGAGTGCAGTGACCGGAACGGTCGACCTTTGCTTTGGATAAACATCGATAGAAACATCTCTAATTGAACTTTCGGCGTCTCTTACTGGATTGATTATGATGCGGGGTATTAGACTAATACCTTAGAAAATTTTTGGCGAGATGATCAAAGCTGAGAATTGCATTGATTGAATTCGAGTAAAAGACGTCGGCAATTTTATTTTACGAAGTTCGCGCTGTTTAATTTGGACAAAAGGTCTGTTTATCAAATTTTTTTGGTAAAAACAACGCGTCCTATTCCAATAATTTGCATCTCCAAATGTGATTATGCATGTTTAATCTAATATGACTGCTCCCGTCTTGCCTTTGCTAATCGAGATGGTGATGAGGGATACATACTGTAAGAAATTAGGCAGTATGATGGTTGATACTAAACTGGGATTGTTTACCGAGTGCGATATTGCTATTCCTTATGAAGGGCCAAAGGAGCCTGCTAGACGGTAGCATGTTGATGCGTTTTCGAATGTGAAACCTGCGAACCGCATTAGGTTATCTGTTCGCTTAAGCGACAGACCTTGGCTAAAAAGGCATTGTTATATTTTTCGTATGTGACATGCGGAGGTCCATCATAAGTGATTTTTTTTCTAAACTGATGAAGTCGGCCTTGAATTTGTGAACTAACCGAGCGTTTTAAAGAAATCAGATTCCTATTCTGCAATTCGACAATGTGAGCCCATGTACTGTATATATGACATTTTGTAGCGTTCGTGATTCGCAATATTCGCTAAAGCGAGAGCATACAATGAATACCTCTTTATAACGAACTCGTATGATTTGTTGGGTATGTAGGCCTATGACACTTTGATGGAAATATTGTTGCGCCAGTCTGTGGATATTTGGCATTTAGTACGACATATCAGAGTACACAAATTCAACTAATCCAATAAGTATTGTAACCGACTCTGGCACAGCTTTGCCTTATCGAAGGTGCAAAACATGTATCCACCAAAATGAGGTCACGCACGTGTGAAGGCGGCATTGTATGGCTTTTAGAATTGATGTAACGGATTGTTTGAAAAAGTTAATTGACCAATGTGCAGAACATTGATAACGTTTAAATGACAGTATTGTGACTACCAATTCCCTTGCGCGAGGATGCAGGATGGCTTTAGCTATATACATGTGTGGCTAAATAAACATTTTCGCGTGATAAAGTGGCGCAAAAGTCATTGTTCCATAATGACCGAGATCGTACGTTTTAATCCGCAGGGTATATATCCCATTGTTCTTCTACCATCGCTTCAAATACATTGAGATAACGTAATGGATTAAAATATGTTGAACACCTCATCACAAATTGCGCGTAGACGGACAGATTCCTTATTGTTTTTGTTTGGTAGCTTTCGCAGTCGTTGATTCGCTTTCGCGGTGGTAGGTGGAATCTATAAAACCGGTCGCTCGAGTTAATCTGTGTCTTAGTCTACTGTGCTCGTGTGCTGACGGTGTTGTAATCTATTTAGTCCGAGAGCCCACGCAGAAAGTGCCATTTTCGTTTCTGCTAAAGGTTTGAATGTGCTGATGTAAGGTAAATATTACACTGACTGCCACTTGGGCTGTAAGCTGCCTCAGGACTGGGGGGGACTCCCCCCGCAGCAACCGGAAGTATTGAAGCTATGCCTAAAAAACGGTCGAGGTTTGGCGCGAACGGAACGAGCTCGAGTTTCTTCGGCAGTCGATATTGAATGACTGTGTATCAGAGCTTACGGTGTCACCCGGTGAAAAGCGATGTTAGCCGAATATAAATATATGACGAAAATGCGTATTGCAAAGTTTGTATTAGAGTTGTAAGCTCGTGTGCATTTCAAAAGAGATATATAAGGAGTGCATAATTTCGCAATAGCTTACAGGTTACAGTGGTGGATTGAGCAAATAATGGCAAACAATCACGGAGTGCTGGGGGCGGCGGCTCATGTCCGACTACTTGAAATGTCTGTAAACGAGTGATTTTATGGGTTGATGGCAGTGCTAATAAATGAGCCAAATAGTAAGGGATGTTGTACTTGAGAAAAAAACGGTTTTAAGCCTGCCGATAGAAATTCGCAAATAAAACCATATCTGGCAACACCTACTTCGCAACGCTTCAGCGATCGTTATCATCAGCTGATCGCTCAACGCTCAGTGTACTTGGCCGTTGGGTATAGTGTCTTCGAAGCGACTTTCGAGACGGAGCAGCGTGCAGAAGTTGTGGAGAGTCAAAAAAGTGAGTGTCGTACGGTTATAGTGAAAATCAACAAATGTTATACGTTTATGATGATGAATGTACAGAAGGTAGTAGGCTATGGTGTCTTGGTGACGGTACAGTTTTACTAGGCCAAGGGCTGTACTGTAGCCACATTAGCCTGGTACAGAAGTAGAATTGTGTGTGCTCAGAAGCCACTTTGCATCTATTTTTAGTCCTCTCTGCCACATAGACTAGGTCAAGTAGAAGAATCGCAGCTCTATGGCTCTCAACCCTAGTCCCACTGCATCCGGCACTTTTATGTTGAGTTTGGGTAGTTATAGTAGGGCCCTATACCTTATTCGTCCTTGCTATTATAAATTTTCGTTGTCAGGTTACGTTTGCTGTCTGCATGGCGATGGGCCAACTGAACTCGATGAAAATTTAATCCTGTTCAAGACAGAAACGTTGATGAAATGTCACTGAATTCTTCAGATAAGAAAGGAACATCATTTAAAATATGATACCTTTGCGCTGCAAGTTGCTATCAGGAATTTATTGCCCTTCCACAGTCGTGTCGTTCAAAGTTATCTGTGAGTGTGCAGGATGCTAGCAATAGACCCACTACAGATTCTGCAAGTGCTGCTGAAGTGCTGATTCATTACGTATAGTGAAACAATGTAAATACTGTTTGGCCTATTTCACTATTGCTTGCACTTTATATTGATAATTGCCAATGATACAATATATCGTTGATTAAAACGTAATGACTCGTGTCTATATCGTAAGTATAGCCTATAAGGGTAAAGGGTGTAGGCCTATGACTCAAACTCCAGCATTAGTCGTACATACTGAGGAAAGACTGACTAATGCATCCCAGCCCATACGGAAAGACTATTGCGATATGCCCAAGATATTGAAAGGCACCTACATTTCTGTGTCGCCCGACGGTCTTACAAAACATTTGGCGTTTTAGTGATAATTAGGTGTCTGTTAATGTTAATCCGTGGTAGCATCATCTGCTGTGGCTTCCCTGAGCAGCCACTGATGTTATGAAACGCCAAATTCTCATACAAATATTCCTAATGCTCCTTCATCTAAGTTTTATTGATACACCAATAAGTTTATCCTTATTTACCCAGCTGCGGTAGATACCAAAATAAGCCAATGAAGTTATGTAGTCTTTTGATATCAAGAGAAATCAAATAGAACAATGAAACTACTAGAAAATTAAGATATTTATGGTGATTTTAAATCGATATCAGTCATGATTCAAACGCTACCATTTTGATATAAGATATTTGACAGTGTTGTCCTTTTCTGTGTGGTAAAATAATCGCTCTAAACAAGTTGACCGCATCATGCTGTCGGTATTCTTTAGAGAGCCAGCATATTATCTAATCATTCCCCAATTTTCAAGATTGTTTCTTATTTCAATGAAACTGAAGGTGAAACATGAATCAATTTTGATAACATCAGGAAGACCCCTGCTTTTCAGCCTTCATTATCTCTCTTCTTAAAGTTAATGCTACATCACAAACGAAGTCTTCAAATTCAACACCCCCCAATTCAGTCAGAAAATGACTACAGTATGTGGTGATCTCTTTCATTGTTACGATGTCTTTTCTGGCAATGATTACGTCCTGTACAAAGAGAAAAAAAGCCTTGAATGCGTTCTTCTGGACAATGCGACTGTGTGAAATACCATAAGAACTACTTGTCCCATCAAGAGATTGTCTATTTTTACGGGTATTCCACAGTCTTTCAGCTTCTGCCTGATACCGCTTCCTGCAATGGGCATGATATTCAATTTCTTTAACTCGCAAATTGACGCTTTGTAGTCGGGTTTTTAAGGCTTTGTCATGTTCCAGGACATATTTTTGAATACTATTTTCGAATTTGACAGTTTCAGCTCGCATGAGAGCCTGTTCCTTTTGCTTCACCTTTTTCCTACTCTGATTGCAAAAGATGCAGGCATTTGGAAAGACACCAGTAAATCCTGAAGGCTTCAAGAACGTTTTCAAATCAGACCGTGTGATGCGACTGCTTTTACCACTTTCATCACTCCTTGCAGAATCTGTAGTGGGTCTACTGCTAGCATCCTGCACACTCACAGATAACTTTGAACGACACGACTGTGGAAGGGCAATAAATTCCTGATAGCAACTTGCAGCGCAAAGGTATCATATTTTAAATGATGTTCCTTTCTTATCTGGAGAATTCAGTGACATTTCATCAACGTTCCTGTCTTGAACAGGATTCAATTTTCATCGAGTTCAGTTGGCCCATCGCCATGCAGACAACAAACGTAACCTGACAACGAAAATTTATAATAGCAAGGACGAATAAGGTATAGGGCCCTACTATAACTACCCAAACTCAATATAAACGTGCCGGATGCAGTGGGACTAGGGTTGAGAGCCATAGAGTTGCGATTCTTCTACTTGACCTACAGGCAACAGTACAGCCCTTGGCCTAGTAAAACTGTACCGTCACCAAGACACCATAGCCTACTACCTTCTGTACATTCATCATCATAAACGTACAACATTTGTTGATTTTCACTATAACCGTACGACACTCACTTTTTTGACTCTCCACAACTTCTGCACGCTGCTCCGTCTCGAAAGTCGCTTCGAAGACCCAACGGCCAAGTACACTGAGCGTTGAGCGATCAGCTGATGATAACGATCGCTGAAGCGTTGCGAAGTAGGTGTTGCCAGATATGGTTTTATTTGCGAATTTCTATCGGCAGGCTTAAAACCGTTTTTTTCTCAAGTACAACATCCCTTACTATTTGGCTCATTTATTAGCACTGCCATCAACCCATAAAATCACTCGTTTACAGACATTTCAAGTAGTCGGACATGAGCCGCCGCCCCCAGCACTCCGTGATTGTTTGCCATTATTTGCTCAATCCACCACTGTAACCTGTAAGCTATTGCGAAATTATGCACTCCTTATATATCTCTTTTGAAATGCACACGAGCTTACAACTCTAATACAAACTTTGCAATACGCATTTTCGTCATATATTTATATTCGGCTAACATCGCTTTTCACCGGGTGACACCGTAAGCTCTGATACACAGTCATTCAATATCGACTGCCGAAGAAACTCGAGCTCGTTCCGTTCGCGCCAAACCTCGACCGTTTTTTAGGCATTGCTTCAATACTTCCGGTTGCTGCGGGGGGAGTCCCCCCCAGTCCTGAGGCAGCTTACAGCACAAGTGGCAGTCAGTGAAGTATTTACCTTACATCAGCACATTCAAACCTTTAGCAGAAACGAAAATGGCACTTTCTGCGTGGGCTCTCGGACTATTTAGCATTTAAAGTTAGATTTCGAGAAACTAAAATGGCTGATACCGTACAAGGACGATTTGATTATCGCAATGAAGCAGACGAGGTTCTACAAATGATTGTTAGAAATGGTTAGTATTTAAGTCAATGAGTGTTGTGTCGAGTGGTGTGATCTTATGAATTATTCAACTTTCAGACAAGAAAGAAAATGATGAAGAAGCTGAATTCTCAGATAGCGATTATTCCAACATTGACGGCGACCGCGATCCCGTTATAATGAACTATAGTGTCTCTCTTTCTACAAAGGATGAATATATGAACACGCCAACTGTTCAGAGTAATCAGGTAAGATTGAAATTGAAAATGCCTATATAGCCTACTGTAGAACTGCTTGTCTGACGCGCAAAAAGAGACGTTCACAACCCGATCGCAATTTAGGCGGTGTCCACAGCAACCATCAATGGGCAACATGTTGTCAGAGCAAATGAGTCGGCAACGTAATATATTTACGCGCTCTGCTTCTTCCGTTACGGGAGTGTTTATGACGGGCCAATTTGATTGATCCGTGATATATTGCTGAATGGATTTGCGCTGCTTGTCCGATAAAGTTACCAAACCAAATTGTCTGATATTTAAACCACGATTCGCCATGATGTTCTAGTAGACATTATTTTGACGTAGGCCTGCCGGTATTCTTAAACTGAGTACTTTTTCGTTTCAGATTATGTACCGAACTGTTATCTGTTTTGATACCGGTGTAAAGATCAAAGCTATCCACTATTGTTCTGGAGGTAAGAAATTTTTTTTGAAAATTCTAAATGTAGGCGAATGATCACTGATGAAGCGCGAATTGCGTAATTTCTATCAAAGGTCCATATTCCAAGATTTTTCGAGATACTGTATTGGCCGTCAATCATATAGACGACGGATTGTTGCGGTCAATGCTCATAGTTTCCGATATAATCGTTTTTGTGTAATTGTAATCAGTCACGTGCTTAGATCTATAGTCATCAGGGGCGGTTACAGCCGGAAATTGTAGGGGTTCGAATGACGTCTCAGCTTAATCGTCGGATGACGTCACCGTTTGTGGACGTGCCACGTACGTTGTTGCCTCTTTGGTGTCATAACCAAATTCTATTTTCCCATCCAATGTAACGGAAACATTGCGCGCCACAGATCACTATATTTACCTTGAACGAACCGTAATGGGCCTATTACTTATTTATATTGCGAGCATTGAGTATCTGAAATTTAATGAGTAACTATTATTCGGGTTTAGATTCCGGAAGAAGCGTGGTAAAATCAAGCTCTTTGACCTTTGTGAAGACTGACCCAACCGTTCGATTGCGTGATTTGAGTAAGAGCGAGAAAAAACAACATAAAAGAAACGTGAAGGAACAAAACCGGGAAAAAAGAAAGACTAAAGTTCCTAAAGCTGTCAAAAAGCGAAAAGAGAAGCTTATTAAACTACACAAATGGAAGAAATCATAATTTATGTCGATATTTTTGAAAACTCCATCCATTTGTTCCGTTCACATCTTTTACGAGTTGTCTCATAGCTGTTGTTTAAAACATATTGAAATTCATTTCATTATCGCTTGATGAAGGAGCAGAGGTCCGCAAGCTTGTGTATTATATTCCAATAAACTGGACTGGACGTTAATTCTTTGGTGACTTTTTAAATTTATTACTATTTGCATCTTCCGCCATTGGCTCAACTATTTTTCATATTGAATTGTGAATTACATATTTTGCTGCGAGCTCCGTGCCTGCTTTTTCTACTCTGTACTCATCTGATTTGCAGGAAATATCCGGCTACTGTGGGGCGGTTACATTTTAACATCTTTTGCTTGATGCAGTTTCGAGATATGAACGCGGAACTGACCTGTTTTATAGCAGACGACCTAGCACTACATCACAAGGCCGGATAGAAGTATTCGGCATTTTGTTTAATGCGCAGTTTCTCTCTTTCTCCAATGCCTTTTGCTATGTGGTAGGCCTACAGTGTTTATAACAAAGACGCTGTTAAAATGTGATGGTGGCTGGAATAAAAGATCCAACACTGACGTCATCTACCGGTAAATGTTCGCAGCTTGCAGTCTTGAATTCAACGTTATTTAAGTGACATATTTGTTTCGCCTTCTCGATTTGTTTGACACTTATGTCAATTCCGATGGCGCGGTGGAAATGCTTCGCCAACAGCGTAGTTGCTATGCCATAGCCGCAACCAACGCCTAGTAAGGTGCCTAATTTATCTTGACTTTTTAACTTTCCGAGCTCTTTCAATGTTTCGACAATGGCTTGAGCTGTGTTTTCATTGATTTGAAAAAATTTTGCTCCAAAGAATTTTTCGACGTCGCCAGCACTTAAGAATTCATTCTGGGCGCGCGGTAATTCACTCGCTGACATGACGTGACTAATAGCCCAGGTTTTATATTTTACGCAGAATCTTAACCAGTAATATATAAACTTAAAATTATACATATTGTATGTGTCGGGAGACTGATTAACAAGGTCTAGATCTGGCTGCAGGCGGGGCCTGTCATTTTCTCCAATTGTCGTCTTGTTTCACGGACCGGTCTAGTATTTTACGCTAGGGCGTTATAGCGCCGACCTCCTATGTACTTGCGTATCATTATTACCATTTATGGTGACTGCAAAACGTCATTCGTCGAAAGTCAGATGCTGTTCATCGATACTCATTCGTTGACATTGCAGGATCGTACTTTAATATAACGAAGGTGCCTATCTTCTGGTTATGTAGGCTTACATACATCATACATACAAATGTACATACAAGCTTTCTAACACGAGTTTAAAATGGAGAATCCAGCGGACCTGGCCACGGACCGGTGGTTGTCTTGCCTCTTCATCGAGAGCAAGCACGGTATCCTCTATACCGGGTTGGATGGTGGCAAAATAAGACACTGCCCGCCAAAATCCTAGTTGCGTCACACCAAAGGGGTCAAGCGGATCTCCTCCCCTGCTTGGCGCTAAATGTCTTCATGGTCTACTTTAGAGTAGGCCATAAGTAGAGTAGACCATGACGTCTCTGTTAATTTTAATTCGAAGGCTGGTAAAAAAGGCACCGATCCCAAAAGACACTCCATGGCCTACCTAGAATAGGCCGTGGAGACTTCTATAACTACTTGAATCTACGCAGGAGCTGGATCGATTCATCGAAACTATTTGATGACATGCAAAATGTCTTTAACACCTACTTTGTTCTAATTACTTTCTGCATTTCCTAATCAATTGCATGAAAACGGATATGTTTGCGCCGACTTACTCGTTTGCTTCTAGCTGGTGGAAGCAAATTAGCTAAAAGCCGGTCTCATAAAGCACTTGTCTCTCTTCCTAGCCTTGTATGCAATAAGTTCAGCTAGAGAGTTGGTGGAAAGGATGAGACTCCGTTTATTTTGTCCATCCGTCATCGCTACCCCTTCACACTAACGCAGATCGCAGGCGCCAAGCAACCGAAGAGATCTGCTTGATACCTTTGGTGTGACGCAACTAGGATTTTGGCGGGCAGTGCGTTGATAGTTTGGCCACTCTCTATAGCCTTGAATTCAAGAATTTAAGCCAGACGGCAGGGGAAGGAAGCTTCATTTAGACGTTAGTATGTGATTTCCACAGCTCTCCTTAGCATGCGCCACTAACCTGTTATCGCTGGCACAAAGCACGCAAGCAGAACAGGTTAGGGATTCTAAATTTAACCTCTTTGGTGTGATGCGACCGGGATTCGAACCATGCCTTTTGGTGAAAAGTGCCTTGAAATATGCGCCACCATCAACCCCCGGTAGGGGAGGTTTGCGTGCGAACTCACGGCGAGGATTTCGATATCATTCGAGGCATAGTCAGATGTCGATCGGTTTTAACGCTCCCTGCCATCAGCAAGATTTAATTCCTGACTCAGGAGCTTTGAATCTACAGTTAAATGTTCTTAAGACAATGTAGACCTTGCGCTTCATATCCTGGTTTTCGATTACGAAATCAGCAACTTATTAAGTACGATTGATCGATAATTTTAGCCTAAAACAACAGTGTTGTATTCGGTAGTAGCAATAGTAATAGTATTCGGCAAACGTTCTTGCTTATAGCATAAGCCCATAGTCACGCCATGTCAGGAAGTGAATTACCGCGCGCTCAAGATGAATACTTCAGCGCTGGCGCCGTCGAAAAATTCTTCGGCGGAAAATTTCTTCAAATCGATGAAAACACAGCTCAAGCCATTATCGATACATTGATAAACCTCGGAAAGTTGAAAGGTCAAGAAAAATTAGGCACCTTACTAGACGTTGGTTGCGGCTATGGCAGAGCAACTAAGCTGTTGGCGAAGCATTTCCACCGGGCAATCGGAATTGACATAAGTGCTTCTCAAATCCAGAAGGCGCAACAACTATGTCACGTAGATCACGTCGAATTTAAGACCGGAAGTGGCGATAATTTACCAATCGATGACGTCAGTGTTGACGTCATCACAACTTGCTTTTCGGCACAACATTTTGACATTGATCGATTTGCCAAAGAATGTAGGCGTGTCTTGAAACTTGGGGGCGTGGTTATTATCTACACTGCTATTTTTTCCGAGTTGACGTCATCCGAAGACGACAAGCTGCCTGTCATTGATGACGTCATAAAAGATATGCTTCAAAGTTCGACATCTATTGCGAAGGCTCGACAACACCCGGACTATCTTCTTTGGGATGGATTTAAAACCATGTACGACCTGTTAGACTGGCCTGGAAAGTCACGGATTCAACGCAAATGGTATGTTTCGAAAAAACTGTCGGCCGTGTATGACCTCTACTCGTCAATACCCTTCTTCGCCAGCTTAGGGACGACTACAAGCAGTCCATTGGTCAGAGCGTTCCAAGAGATAAGACGTATCTGGAAGTTAGAAGCATCGCAAGATATGGACGTCAAAGCTACTTGGGATGCAACCCTTCTCGTATTAATGAATTGATCTTGTTTTGTGAGAGGAAGAGAAAAAGAGATGAAGAAAAGAAGGAACACCGCAGACATTTACATCAGTTTCACAGATCACTCAATTTCGCAAATCGATCATGGGATGCGCAGAATCAACATGCGATAATATGATCGTAGTGCCCACTATAGGAATATATATGTATTCTAGTATGTTTCGTGCTGCCCCGGTTTTATTGCGCAAGGTAGTCATTTAGGTTATTAGCAAATCTGCCAATCTGGAACCACATGTCCGTACATCTATGCATCGTATAGTTCTCATGTCAGTGATACCGCAAGCATATCGCTACATATTTTCGTCGACTACGTGACGTCACATTTAGCTATTTTACAAAAATGACGAAATAATTGCTTTCAATTTCTGATCGAGTGCGTTGAATCAGAGCAGAAGTTGGATCGATTCGTCAAAAGCCGCGCTTCATAAAGCACTTGCTTCTGTATAGCCCAAGAAATAAAAAATATATTTTGCCCGCTTTGTCCGAAATGCTCTCTTGCTTTAACTTTATTTCTCCATTTCCTAATCAAATTCAGGAAAACGGATAGATTTTTGCGAATTTTCTGCAGTTACATTTCCATCTGAGTCAGGTAAAAAATAGGCACCGATTCCCCCGGTTTGGTTGCGCGCAATAGGAAAAGGGTAGTCACTTGGGTCAGCCAATCTGAAACTACATGCATCGTATAGTGCCTGCGTCAGTGATACCGCAAGCATCGTTAACGGTACTTTGGGCCTTTGATGGGTTCCTTCGTCCGAGTGTGGTTACAGCCTTCGATTCAGCCACATCACCCCCCCCCCCGTCGTATCTATCGCGTGGTAGAAGTCAACGTCCTACATGTCATATCATTTTGTACAGATTCTAGCGAATTGCGACAAACATTTCAATATCGTCAGTTTCATGGGTTTTTATTCGCTCTTAGATAGTTGTATCGTATCACTCCGAATTGATTTTCTCCATTTCCTATGTTTGCAGCTGGATCGATTTGTCAAATCTATCCCATGACTCTCAAAATTTTATGTGCTCAGTTCGTTCCGATTGCTTTGTGCAATTCCTATTCAATGACACGAAAACGGATATGTTTGCGCTAACTTTCTTTATTCATTTGGCTTCTGGTACTTTAAAAAAAGGTACAGATTCCAAAAGATACTTCAGAAAGAACTTATCTAAACTTGATTGAAAGAACTTCAGCTAGACCTAGAGGGTAGGGTAAGAATGACGAGACCACGTTTATTTTGTCCTTGGGACTAGAAGTCAACCGATTATGGCCCTGGCCGATTATCACGGACTGGCACGGTGGCTCTAAATGAGAACCTCGTATCACCCCCGTCGATCAAAATATTCGACGAGATTTAATTATCACGCTTTCGCACGTGACGTGTGTTTATAATCACGTCATTGGTCTCCTTTTTTTCTCTTAGATTCTGGTAACGCAGTTCCCAATCACACACTTTCACATAATTATCTGGACCACTTAATATTTTGTCCGTAATCAACATATTGTGACGCTTGATTATTAGATACTTCAATCTCTAGCCTCCAATCATTGTCTACACGCCCAGCACCTATTTAAGAGCACACGTTCCACCACGGCCCGCAAGGGATGGTGCAACGGAGCGTTGGTCTGTTACGAGCGTAAAGTGTCTACCGTGTAAATAATGCGCCCACTTGCGAACAGCTGCTATAATTGATGAAGCTTCTATTTCGACAGATGAATAACGGCATTCGCTGGATGTGAGAGCTCGCGACATAAATGCGACAGGGCGGCCATCTTGATTTAAGATGGCAGCGATAGCTAAATTCGAAGCGTCACATTCGATTGTAAACGGTTTGCTTTCATCGATCGTAGCAAGGCATGCGTTGACCAACTCGCTTTTCAAGATCTTAAATGAGGAGTTCTCCGCATAACCAACGGTATGTGTGAGCGCATCAATGCGTATCAAATATTATTAAAATAAAGTGAAATTAGTGTCTTTAACTGGTCGTGACTCAAAAAGTTAAAGACGGCAACGATTCTATGCAGAAACCTGAGTGACTAAATGCGAGAGTGGTCCGTTCCATAAACGCAATGCAAACGAGAGAGGGACGTCATTTTGCTGCAAAATAAAAGTCGCGATTCTTGTCTTGAAGTTAATGAAAATCTGGCGGCGCAGACAAATTTGAAACATATGGAGGGTTTAACGTATATTTTGGATGATTTCGCTGTTTCTGGGTACTAATAGGTATCGGTGTGTATCGGTAATGAGAGCGGATTTAGTAATATATTGAGTTAGTAACATGTACAAATTAGGTACGCTATCGTCTCGCAGAGCTGCTGGCCCGCGCATGCATCGTATCTACGAATTGGGCGGTTTTATCCATACTGCTTTCGCTGTATGCACACAAACGGTATGGCAATATATATTTATGCACTGCGCGTTCAGATGCTTATGCATTTAGTGCATGCATCATGCACTGCGTTCAGCGAAAAATTACGATATGAGTTTTGCCTGACGACGGTGCACCACATATCGCGACAGTGGCAAAAGAAACAACTACGTAAGAGGAAATCGTTGTGCACGACGGCCTTGGCATGGTCTAGATTGCATAAAATTCGTGAATAAGATCCACAAGCTTTTACCACCTTGAAACTTTCCGAAACATGCGTGTCTCCCAAAATCAAATCTCTTCAGGCCTACAACAATAGCAATATTTCATTTCAAATTAACAACCTACCTAGGCTTCCACTAGAAATGTATAAAAATGAAAACGGACGACCACGGAAACGCTTTATGAAGAATGAAACAGATATTGAGGATGAAAAACGACGATCTCGAAGAACATTTTCTTGCGTAGGCATATGGGCTAGTGTTTATTAGCTAACTTCCGGATGCTCAACGGAGTCTCAGCATAGCTGGCTGGTGGCATTGCCACCCTCACTCCGTAAGGCTATACAGCAAAGAACGACGAAGTATGAAACAATTTTTTGCCCATGAGTGCAGTGACCGGAACGGACGACTTGTGTTTTGGAGAAACATTGATAGAAACATCTCTTATTGAACTTTCGGTGTCTTCTACTGGGTTGATGATGATGCGGAATATTAGAAAAATACCGAGGAAAATTTTTACCGCGAAGATTCAAGCTGAAAATTGTATTGATCTAATTCGAGTGAAAGACGTGGCCAATTTTATTTTACGAAGTTCGCACTATTTAATTTGAACGAAGGGTCTGTTTGTCAAATTTTTCTAGTAAATACAACGCGTCTTATTCCAATAATTTGCATCTCCAAATGGGATTATGCATTTTTAATCTAATATGAATGCTTCTGTCTTGCCTTTGTCTGATCGACGTGGTGATGGGGGATACATACTGCAAGTAATTAGGCAGTAGGATGGTTGATACTAAACTGGGATTCGTTACCAAGTGCGATATTGCTATTCCTTATGAAGGGCCAAAGGAGCCTGCTATAGCCTGCTATAGCCTGCTATACCGTCTATAGACGGTAGCATGTTGATGCGTTTTCGAATGTGAAACCTACGAACCGCATTAGGTTATCTGTTCGCTCAAGCGACAGACCTTGGCTAAAAAGGCAATGTTATTTTTTTCGTTTGTGACATGCGGAGGTCCATCATAAGTGACTTTTCTCCTAAACTGATGAAGTCGGCCTTGAATTTGTGAACTAACCGAGCGTTTTAAAGAAATCAGATTCCTATTCTGCACTTCGACAATGTGAGCCCATGTACTGTATATATGACATTTTGTAGCGTTCGTGATTCGCAATATTCGCTAAAGCGTGAGCATACAATGAATACCTCTTTATAACGAACTCGTATGATTTGTTGGGGATGTAGGCCTATGACACTTTGATGGAAAGATTGGTGCGCCAGTCTGTGAATATTTGGCATTTAGTAAGACATATCAGAGTACACAAATTCAACTAATCCAATAAGTATTGTAGCCGAATCTGGCACAGCTTTGCCTTATCGAAGGTGTAAACATGTATCCACCAAAAGGAAGTCACGCACGTGTGAAGGCGGCATTATATAGCTTTTATAATTGTTGTAATGGATTGTTTGAAAAAGTTAATTGACCAATGTGCAGAACATTGATAACGTTTAAATGACAGTATTGTGACTACCAATTCCCTTGCGCGAGGATGCAGGATGGCTTTAGCTATATACATGTGTGGCTAAATAAACATTTTCCCGTGATAAAGTGGCGCAAAAGTTATTGTTCCATAATGACCGACATCGTACGTTTTAATCCGCAGGGTATATATCCCATTGTTCTTCTACCATCGCTTCAAATACATTGAGATAACGTAATGGATTAAAATATGTTGAACACCTCATCACAAATTGCGCGTAGACGGACAGATTCCTTATTGTTTTTGTTTGGTAGCTTTCGCAGTCGTTGATTCGCTTTCGCGGTGGTAGGTGGAATCTATAAAACCGGTCGCTCGAGTTAATCTGTGTCTTAGTCTACTGTGCTCGTGTGCTGACGGTGTTGTAATCTATTAGCATTTAAAGTTAGATTTCGAGAAACTAAAATGGCTGATACCGTACAAGGACGATTTGATTATCGCAATGAAGCAGACGAGGTTCTACAAATGATTGTTAGAAATGGTTAGTATTTAAGTCAATGAGAGTTGTGTCGAGTGGTGTGATCTTATGAATTATTCAACTTTCAGACAAGAAAGAAAATGATGAAGAAGCTGAATTCTCAGATAGCGATTATTCCAACATTGACGGCGACCGCGATCCCGTTATAATGAACTATAGTGTCTCTCTTTCTACAAAGGATGAATATATGAACACGCCAACTGTTCAGAGTAATCAGGTAAGATTGAAATTGAAAATGCCTATATAGCCTACTGTAGAACTGCTTGTCTGATGCGCAAAAAGAGACGTTCACAACCCGATCGCAATTTAGGCGGTGTCCACAGCAACCATCAATGGGCAACATGTTGTCAGAGCAAATGAGTCGGCAACGTAATATATTTACGCGCTCTGCTTCTTCCGTTACAGGAGTGTTTATGACGGGCCAATTTGATTGATCCGTGATATATTGCTGAATGGATTTGCGCTGCTTGTCCGATAAAGTTACCAAACCAAATTGTCTGATATTTAAACCACGATTCGCCATGATGTTCTAGTAGACATTATTTTGACGTAGGCCTGCCGGTATTCTTAAACTGAGTACTTTTTCGTTTCAGATTATGTACCGAACTGTTATCTGTTTTGATACCGGTGTAAAGATCAAAGCTATCCACTATTGTTCTGGAGGTAAGAAATTTTTTTTGAAAATTCTAAATGTAGGCGAATGATCACTGATGAAGCGCGAATTGCGTAATTTCTATCAAAGGTCCATATTCCAAGATTTTTCGAGATACTGTATTGGCCGTCAATCATATAGACGACGGATTGTTGCGGTCAATGCTCATAGTTTCCGATATAATCGTTTTTGTGTAATTGTAATCAGTCACGTGCTTAGATCTATAGTCATCAGGGGCGGTTACAGCCGGAAATTGTAGGGGTTCGAATGACGTCTCAGCTTAATCGTCGGATGACGTCACCGTTTGTGGACGTGCCACGTACGTTGTTGCCTCTTTGGTGTCATAACCAAATTCTATTTTCCCATCCAATGTAACGGAAACATTGCGCGCCACAGATCACTATATTTACCTTGAACGAACCGTAATGGGCCTATTACTTATTTATATTGCGAGCATTGAGTATCTGAAATTTAATGAGTAACTATTATTCGGGTTTAGATTCCGGAAGAAGCGTGGTAAAATCAAGCTCTTTGACCTTTGTGAAGACTGACCCAACCGTTCGATTGCGTGATTTGAGTAAGAGCGAGAAAAAACAACATAAAAGAAACGTGAAGGAACAAAACCGGGAAAAAAGAAAGACTAAAGTTCCTAAAGCTGTCAAAAAGCGAAAAGAGAAGCTTATTAAACTACACAAATGGAAGAAATCATAATTTATGTTGATATTTTTGAAAACTCCATCAATTTGTTCCGTTCACATCTTTTACGAGTTGTCTCATAGCTGTTGTTTAAAACAAATTGAAATTCATTTCATTATCGCTTGATGAAGGAGCAGAGGTCCGCAAGCTTGTGTATTATATTCCAATAAACTGGACAGGACGTTAATTCTTTGGTGACTTTTTAAATTTATTACTATTTGCATCTTCCGCCATTGGCTCAACTATTTTCCATATTGAATTGTGAATTACATATTTTGCTGCGAGCTTCGTGCCTGCTTTTTCTACTCTATACTCATCTGATTTGCAGGAAATATCCGGCTACTGTGGGGCGGTTACATTTTAACATCTTTTGCTTGATGCAGTTTCGAGATATGAACGCGGAACTGACCTGTTTTATAGCAGACGACCTAGCACTACATCACAAGGCCGGATAGAAGTATTCGGCATTTTGTTTAATGCGCAGTTTCTCTCTTTCTCCAATGCCTTTTGCTATGTGGTAGGCCTACAGTGTTTATAACAAAGACGCTGTTAAAATGTGATGGTGGCTGGAATAAAAGATCAATGTATACAAATTGTTTTAAGAATTGTCCATTAGGGTATCCAGATAAGTTGGTGTTGTCAGCAAACTTTCTTGTGGTCTTGGCGACAAGATGCGTTTTTCGGTTGCGTGCAAGGAAAAGGTATTACAAACGGTATAACGGCAATGCCACCGTCGGCAGCCGAGCGCAAGCTGGAGGAGGATGGTTTGAGCGGCGACGAGCAGAGGCCACCTGTTGTGATCTCTAGTTTCGACCATTTACATGCAATTTACCAAATTTTGGTGCGCCAGTTGACAAATTAATATTATCAATAATAGGCCTACCATCAGGGATGCCTTTATTGCAACTTGATAGACACATTTCTCAAGAATATTTGAAATTGCATGATTTGTTTTGCTTTGCTTTTTTATTGATTGCCACCCTGCCATCATGAAACTCTGGTCTGCTTTCTATTAGTCTGATTCCGTCTTATTGCACAATATTTGTACCGTGCATATAATTATGCAACGGGAATAATGCGAGTATGATATGAAGACAGGACAAGGAAACATCGCTGTCAAGCGTCATCCTTCCGCACTATCCTCAATGCACTGGCCGTCTAGCGATGAAGTTACGCATACCATTTTAGGTTATTTGATAAGATGCTGTTTCGGGATATGAGAGTGGGTCTCGTGATTTGTAGCGGACGACCGAGCCACCACAAACCCGGCTAGAACTATTTGGCGTGTTCTAACATTCCAAATGCTCGGTGCGCAGTTACTCTTTGTCTCTAGTGCCTTTCGCCATGTGGCACAGTGTTAATCGGATGGATTTGGCGAAAATATGATGGTGGCTTGAATAAAAGATGGAAAAATGCATGCATCTCACTTTAGGAATCGTCGTTTCGAAATCCAGATAACCCATAGTTGTAAGCAAACACTCTCGTGGTAACGGGTAATGGGTATCGTAAGATGTCCTGTAACCAAAATGTGACAGAAATAGGCGGCGCGTGCACATAGCCAACACCGTTACTACGTTACTGTGCCCATATGGCCAAAGGCCGAAATTATTAGGCTACATATACACAATACGTCGAGGAGCGAAATTTGGCTTGCCATTCATTCATCGAATCAGCAACTTTATGCAAATATTACCAACAAAACAAAAAATCGAGCAAAACACGTTTCAAGGAACACCCAGGCACGAGAATCCTTCGTTTGTCATTGTGGTGTAGAAGTTACAGCATTTCAACGGCAAAGTTCATGTCGGCCTACTACAGGTCAATGCTTACGGTACACGTGTCAATATTTCCGGTTTACAGCCCGGATCAAAATCGCAACCACAAATGGAGCTTTGCTCTTCATTTCATTTCAACCTGATGAAGGAGCGGAGCTCCGAAAGCTTGGGAATCATATTCTAATAAACTGGACTGGACAGTAAATCTTTAGCGATGATTTGATAATGCAACTAGGGCTTCGTTATTCTTACGAAATACCCTTATCTCGCAATAAAATTGGTCAAACCGCGCGCGCAGCAGCGAGCCAACGGTATGTGAGCGCATCAATGCGTATCAATTATTATTAAAATAAAGTGAAATTATTGTCGTTGGTCTGTCGTGTGACTCGTGTGTTAACACGGAAGAATGATTCTATGGTAGAAACCTGAGTGACTAAAATGCGAGAGTGGTCTGTTCCATAAGCGCAATGCAAACGAGAGACATAGACGCCATTTTGTAGCACAAATTCGCGATCCTTGTATCGAAGGTTGAAGCTAATGGAAAATCTGGCGGCGCAGATAGATTTTTGTAATATATGGGCGGGTTTTAATGTATATTTTGATGATTTCTTGCTGTTTCGTAGTAATAGGGTATCGGTGTATCGGTAATGAGCGGGATTTAGTAATATATTGAGTTAGTAACATGTACAAATTAGGTACGCTATCGTCTCGCAGAGCTGCTGGCCTCGGTGCAATGCATCGTATCTACGAATTGGGCGGTTTTATCCATACTGCTTTCGCTGTATGCACACAAACGGTATGGCAATATATATTTATGCACTGCGCGTTCATATGCTTATGCATTTAGTGCATGCATCATGCACTGCGTTCAGCGAAAAATTACGATTTGAGTTTTGCCTGACGACGGTGCACCACATATCGCGCCAGTGGCAAAAGAAACAACTACGTAAGAGGAAATCGTTGTGCACGACGGCCTTGGCATGGTCTAGATTGCATAAAATTCGTGAATAAGATCCACAAGCTTTTACCACCTTGAAACTTTCCGAAACAAGCGTGTCTCCCGAAATCAAATCTCTTCAGGCCTACAACAATAGCAATTTTTCATTTCAAATTAACAACCTACCTAGGCTTCCACTAGAAATGTATAAAAATGGAAACGGACGACCACGCAAACGCTTTATGAAGAATGAAACAGATATTGAGGATGAAAAACGACGATCTCGAAGAACATTTTCTTGCGTAGGCATATGGGCTAGTGTTTATTAGCTAACTTCCGGATCCTCAACGAAGTCTCAGCATAGCTGGCTGGTGGCATTGCCACCCTCACTCCGTAAGGCTATACAGCAAAGAACGACGAAGTATGAAACCATTGTTTGCCCATGAGTGCAGTGACCGGAACGGACGACTTGTGTTTTGGAGAAACATTGATAGAAACATCTCTTATTGAACTTTCGGTGTCTTCTACTGGGTTGATGATGATGCGGAATATTAGAAAAATACCGAGGAAAATTTTTACCGCGAAGATTCAAGCTGAAAATTGTATTGATCTAATTCGAGTGAAAGACGTGGCCAATTTTATTTTACGAAGTTCGCACTATTTAATTTGAACGAAGGGTCTGTTTGTCAAATTTTTCTAGTAAATACAACGCGTCTTATTCCAATAATTTGCATCTCCAAATGGGATTATGCATTTTTAATCTAATATGAATGCTTCTGTCTTGCCTTTGTCTGATCGACGTGGTGATGGGGGATACATACTGCAAGTAATTAGGCAGTAGGATGGTTGATACTAAACTGGGATTCGTTACCAAGTGCGATATTGCTATTCCTTATGAAGGGCCAAAGGAGCCTGCTCTAGCCTGCTATAGCCTGCTATACCGTCTATAGACGGTAGCATGTTGATGCGTTTTCGAATGTGAAACCTACGAACCGCATTAGGTTATCTGTTCGCTCAAGCGACAGACCTTGGCTAAAAAGGCAATGTTATTTTTTTCGTTTGTGACATGCGGAGGTCCATCATAAGTGACTTTTCTCCTAAACTGATGAAGTCGGCCTTGAATTTGTGAACTAACCGAGCGTTTTAAAGAAATCAGATTCCTATTCTGCAATTCGACAATGTGAGCCCATGTACTGTATATATGACATTTTGTAGCGTTCGTGATTCGCAATATTCGCTAAAGCGTGGGCATACAATGAATACCTCTTTATAATGAACTCGTATGATTTGTTGGGGATGTAGGCCTATGACACTTTGATGGAAAGATGGGTGCGCCAGTCTGTGAATATTTGGCATTTAGTAAGACATATCAGAGTACACAAATTACACTAATCCAATAAGTATTGTAGCCGAATCTGGCACAGCTTTGCCTTATCGAAGGTGTAAACATGTATCCACCAAAAGGAAGTCACGCACGTGTGAAGGCGGCATTATATAGCTTTTATAATTGATGTAATGGATTGTTTTAAAAAGGTAATTGACCAATGTGCAGAACATTGATAACGTTTAAATGACAGTATTGTGACTACCAATTCCCTTGCGCGAGGATGCAGGATGGCTTTAGCTATATACATGTGTGGCTAAATAAACATTTTCGCGTGATAAAGTGGCGGAAAAGTCATTGTTCCATAATGACCGACATCGTACGTTTTAATCCGCAGGGTATATATCCCATTGTTCTTCTACCATCGCTTCAAATACATTGAGATAACGTAATGGATTAAAATATGTTGAACACCTCATCACAAATTGCGCGTAGACGGACAGATTCCTTATTGTTTTTGTTTGGTAGCTTTCGCAGTCGTTGATTCGCTTTCGCGGTGGTAGGTGGAATCTATAAAACCGGTCGCTCGAGTTAATCTGTGTCTTAGTCTACTGTGCTCGTGTGCTGACGGTGTTGTAATCTATTAGCATTTAAAGTTAGATTTCGAGAAACTAAAATGGCTGATACCGTACAAGGACGATTTGATTATCGCAATGAAGCAGACGAGGTTCTACAAATGATTGTTAGAAATGGTTAGTATTTAAGTCAATGAGAGTTGTGTCGAGTGGTGTGATCTTATGAATTATTCAACTTTCAGACAAGAAAGAAAATGATGAAGAAGCTGAATTCTCAGATAGCGATTATTCCAACATTGACGGCGACCGCGATCCCGTTATAATGAACTATAGTGTCTCTCTTTCTACAAAGGATGAATATATGAACACGCCAACTGTTCAGAGTAATCAGGTAAGATTGAAATTGAAAATTCCTATATAGCCTACTGTAGAACTGCTTGTCTGATGCACAAAAAGAGACGTTCACAACCCGATCGCAATTTAGGCGGTGTCCACAGCAACCATCAATGGGCAACATGTTGTCAGAGCAAATGAGTCGGCAACGTAATGTATTTTTGCGCTCTGCTTCTTCCGTTACGGGAGTTTTTATGACGGGCCAATTTGATTGATCCGTGATATATTGCTGAATGGATTTGCGCTGCTTGTCCGATAAAGTTACCAAACCAAATTGTCTGATATTTAAACCACGATTCGCCATGATGTTCTAGTAGACATTATTTTGACGTAGGCCTGCCGGTATTCTTAAACTGAGTACTATTTCGTTTCAGATTATGTACCGAACTGTTATCTGTTTTGATACCGGTGTAAAGATCAAAGCTATCCACTATTGTTCTGGAGGTAAGAAATTTTTTTGGAAAATTCTAAATGTAGGCGAATGATCACTGATGAAGCGCGAATTGCGTAATTTCTATCAAAGGTCCATATTCCAAGATTTTTCGAGATATTTTATTGGCCGTCAATCATATAGACGACGGATTGTTGCGGTCAATGCTCATAGTTTCCGATATAATCGTTTTTGTGTAATTGTAATCAGTCACGTGCTTAGATCTATAGTCATCAGGGGCGGTTACAGCCGGAAATTGTAGGGGTTCGAATGACGTCTCAGCTTAATCGTCGGATGACGTCACCGTTTGTGGACGTGCCACGTACGTTGTTGCCTCTTTGGTGTCATAACCAAATTCTATTTTCCCATCCAATGTAACGGAAACATTGCGCGCCACAGATCACTATATTTACCTTAAACGAACCGTAATGGGCCTATTACTTATTTATATTGCGAGCATTGAGTATCTGAAATTTAATGAGTAACTATTATTCGGGTTTAGATCCCAAAAGAACCGTGGTAAAATAAAGCTCTTTGACGTTTGTGGAGACTGACCCAACCGTTCGATTGCGTGATTTGAGTAAGAGCGAGAAAAAACAACATAAAAGAAACGTGAAGGAACAAAACCGGGAAAAAAGAAAGACTAAAGTTCCTAAAGCTGTCAAAAAGCGAAAAGAGAAGCTTATTAAACTACACAAATGGAAGAAATCATAATTTATGTTGATATTTTTGAAAACTCCATCAATTTGTTCCGTTCACATCTTTTACGAGTTGTCTCATAGCTGTTGTTTAAAACAAATTGAAATTCATTTCATTATCGCTTGATGAAGGAGCAGAGGTCCGCAAGCTTGTGTATTATATTCCAATAAACTGGACAGGACGTTAATTCTTTGGTGACTTTTTAAATTTATTACTATTTGCATCTTCCGCCATTGGCTCAACTATTTTCCATATTGAATTGTGAATTACATATTTTGCTGCGAGCTTCGTGCCTGCTTTTTCTACTCTATACTCATCTGATTTGCAGGAAATATCCGGCTACTGTGGGGCGGTTACATTTTAACATCTTTTGCTTGATGCAGTTTCGAGATATGAACGCGGAACTGACCTGTTTTATAGCAGACGACCTAGCACTACATCACAAGGCCGGATAGAAGTATTCGGCATTTTGTTTAATGCGCAGTTTCTCTCTTTCTCCAATGCCTTTTGCTATGTGGTAGGCCTACAGTGTTTATAACAAAGACGCTGTTAAAATGTGATGGTGGCTGGAATAAAAGATCAATGTATACAAATTGTTTTAAGAGTTGTCCATTAGGGTATCCAGATAAGTTGGTGTTGTCAGCAAACTTTCTTGTGGTCTTGGCGACAAGATGCGTTTTTCGGTTGCGTGCAAGGAAAAGGTATTACAAACGGTATAACGGCAATGCCACCGTCGGCAGCCGAGCGCAAGCTGGAGGAGGATGGTTTGAGCGGCGACGAGCAGAGGCCACCTGTTGTGATCTCTAGTTTCGACCATTTACATGCAATTTACCAAATTTTGGTGCGCCAGTTGACAAATTAATATTATCAATAATAGGCCTACCATCAGGGATGCCTTTATTGCAACTTGATAGACACATTTCTCAAGAATATTTGAAATTGCATGATTTGTTTTGCTTTGCTTTTTTATTGATTGCCACCCTGCCATCATGAAACTCTGGTCTGCTTTCTATTAGTCTGATTCCGTCTTATTGCACAATATTTGTACCGTGCATAATTATGCAACGGGAATAATGCGAGTATGATATGAAGACAGGACAAGGAAACATCGCTGGCAAGCGTCATCCTTCCGCACTATCCTCAATGCACTGGCCGTCTAGCGATGAAGTTACGCATACCATTTTAGGTTATTTGATAAGATGCTGTTTCGGGATATGAGAGTGGGTCTCGTGATTTGTAGCGGACGACCGAGCCACCACAAACCCGGCTAGAACTATTTGGCGTGTTCTAACATTCCAAATGCTCGGTGCGCAGTTACTCTTTGTCTCTAGTGCCTTTCGCCATGTGGCACAGTGTTAATCGGATGGATTTGGCGAAAATATGATGGTGGCTTGAATAAAAGATGGAAAAATGCATGCATCTCACTTTAGGAATCGTCGTTTCGAAATCCAGATAACCCATAGTTGTAAGCAAACACTCTCGTGGTAACGGGTAATGGGTATCGTAAGATGTCCTGTAACCAAAATGCGACAGAAATAGGCGGCGCGTGCACATAGCCAACACCGTTACTACGTTACCGTGCCCATATGGCAAAAGGCCGAAATTATTAGGCTACATATACACAATACGTCGAGGAGCGAAATTTGGCTTGCCATTCATTCATCGAATCAGCAACTTTATGCAAATATTACCAACAAAACAAAAAATCGAGCAAAACACGTTTGAAGGAACACCCAGGCACGAGAATCCTTCGTTTGTCATTGTGGTGTAGAAGTTACAGCATTTCAACGGCAAAGTTCATGTCGGCCTACTACAGGTCAATGCTTACGGTACACGTGTCAATATTTCCGGTTTATAGCCCGGATCAAAATCGCAACCACAAATGGAGCTTTGCTCTTCATTTCATTTCAACCTGATGAAGGAGCGGAGCTCCAAAAGCTTGGGAATCATATTCTAATAAACTGGACTGGACAGTAAATCTTTAGCGATGATTTGATAATGCAACTAGGGCTTCGTTATTCTTACGAAATACCCTTATCTCGCAATAAAATTGGTCAAACCGCGCGCGCAGCAGCGAGCCAACGGTATGTGAGCGCATCAATGCGTATCAATTATTATTAAAATAAAGTGAAATTATTGTCGTTGGTCTGTCGTGTGACTCGTGTGTTAACACGGAAGAATGATTCTATGGTAGAAACCTGAGTGACTAAAATGCGAGAGTGGTCTGTTCCATAAGCGCAATGCAAACGAGAGACATAGACGCCATTTTGTAGCACAAATTCGCGATCCTTGTATCGAAGGTTGAAGCTAATGGAAAATCTGGCGGCGCAGATAGATTTTTGTAATATATGGGCGGGTTTTAATGTATATTTTGATGATTTCTTGCTGTTTCGTAGTAATAGGGTATCGGTGTATCGGTAATGAGCGGGATTTAGTAATATATTGAGTTAGTAACATGTACAAATTAGGTACGCTATCGTCTCGCAGAGCTGCTGGCCTCGGTGCAATGCATCGTATCTACGAATTGGGCGGTTTTATCCATACTGCTTTCGCTGTATGCACACAAACGGTATGGCAATATATATTTATGCACTGCGCGTTCATATGCTTATGCATTTAGTGCATGCATCATGCACTGCGTTCAGCGAAAAATTACGATTTGAGTTTTGCCTGACGACGGTGCACCACATATCGCGCCAGTGGCAAAAGAAACAACTACGTAAGAGGAAATCGTTGTGCACGACGGCCATGGCATGGTCTAGATTGCATAAAATTCGTGAATAAGATCCACAAGCTTTTACCACCTTGAAACTTTCCGAAACAAGCGTGTCTCCCGAAATCAAATCTCTTCAGGCCTACAACAATAGCAATTCTTCATTTCAAATTAACAACCTACCTAGGCTTCCACTAGAAATGTATAAAAATGGAAACGGACGACCACGCAAACGCTTTATGAAGAATGAAACAGATATTGAGGATGAAAAACGACGATCTCGAAGAACATTTTCTTGCGTAGGCATATGGGCTAGTGTTTA
>JASFYC010000342.1:0-256090 GCA_030412335.1 Botrylloides violaceus
GCGTACAAGAAGACGTCGGAGATTAGGTGGTTGTATAGAATGCAACAATTAACTAAATTCATGAAACGGAAAGTGAGGCCATTAGCATTTGGCGGCGGACTCCCTAAAATCAGACCAACCGCTAGTGGATGTCAACCACCATTCTCGGCTGGAGTTCTATTCCTCATCCCACCATGCTGTGCTTCTTTTACTTTCAAGAAGCGACGGCGAGAAGACGCAACTCTTGTACGAGTTTCCTCCTTGATATCGTTGGGGTTTAGTAGGTAAGAAGGACGTACAGCTAACACTCCTTTATAGTTATTTCATTTTATGAATATTTGGATTTTAGTGTAGTCGATTGACAAATTCTTTTGATACTTCTTAATTAAATGATATTTGAACATTGTAATAAGGGTACTGGTGCTAAATTCGTATGATTGGGAATTTGTCTTTTGAGAGACGCGCGGCGTTTTATAGGCAGATTTCCATCTTTAGACAAGATAGTAGAGAACTTTCCGTCGTGCAGCGGTAGATGTCGCCACGTACTCAACACATAGGAATGAACGCGTGAACGGCATAATCGAACATTCTACCTTGCGTGAGATCTTCCTCTACGGTGGCTCCATAACAGTCTTCACAATCCTGCCAGACCCATAACACCTTTGAGGCGGTATGCAGATCCGTTTTAATTTTACATACTTCTCTCACTCATTGAAGATCCGCCTCACATCTTAACCTGCAAATGGAGAATTGCCTCTCTTTATCCCACATGCCTTATTTCTGTAACGAAGGGTCGGGTGACACCAATGTAACGAAGGTTACTGATGATCAGGATTTATTGACTTAATAAACCAGTCTTCTCTAGGCCCATCTTGAGTCACCAGCTTCGTTATGGAGACGTAGGCGCACTGGCTCCGGCTCTTGTTCAGAGTATCCAATACTGATTCAGGCTCACTAAACCTCCCAGAGTTTGTAGCGTAGGAATCACGACCTTTGCAACCTTCTAATGACACCGTAGGCCTACTGGTTGATTAGTCAGATCTCGTTTGGTGTACGTACTGAAATATAATTCGATGATGAATAACTTGACTTTAGCAACGATTGAATTGTAAAATCAATTGAAGTATTGAATGATACGTATATCGTCAGTATCGACTTCCGTAATATAACAGTTTCAAAGAGCGTGTCATTTCTGACATATCCACTGTATGTATATATCACACTTTAGGCGACTTAGGCCTATATATACAATGAGTAAATATCAACTCCTCTTGGCATTCGATAACATGGTATACCTCCCAATGGATTCTATGCGATTGCTTTGCCGCCAATAGGTCTGTTGCAATCGACATTGCGCTTTTACGTGTATGATCCATTGGATTTGTTGTCCCTTTACCCAGTACCCAGGCTAGGCGAACGCCGTAGACAGGCTAAGCACTTCTGGCTCGATGGTATTGATGCACTCCGTACGAAAATAGTTCCCTAAAACTACCATCTTATCGTATTAGTGCATATATTTGGTTACCTGAAAGGAATTTGTTAAGCCCCTCACCTGAGTCGGATCTGACGCGTGTCTCGCAGTGTAGACGTTGGACGTTGGCGCCTGGCGTGTACGGTAGTCGTAGCCTTCACGCGATGGCGGTCTGTAACAGCGGCAGTTCAGCAGCGTTAGCGTAGGATATACTGCCAATTCCGTCATTATCGTGCTACAGCGATTGGGAAAGATGATTTCTTTGCATAGACAACAGTAGCTATAGGCAGTTCGCAGTTGGTATTATTTTGTTCATTTTGCCTAGTGCAAGCTTCTGTGCATCTCATACAGAATTGATATACTCCAAACGTGATATGGTCTTAAATAGCTGTGTTGTTGGTTGTAAATCTGGATATAAAACTGACGAAACACAAGGAATTCCAAGGTTTCGCTTTCCATTGAAAAATGAGAAGAGTTGTGCCGAAAGGCTGCGATTTGTAAACAGAGCGAATTGGATCCCTGTGGTGTTGATGGGCGTGTTGTAGAGACGGAACAGTCCACAATGGGTATATCGCGAAGTAGTCGGAAGATACGTAACTTGACTTCGGATCTTCTCGACGTAGGCGGGGTTCTTTGGTATATGTCTTGCAGTACAAACACGAGAGTAGATTGAGAAGTTTTATTTGTATCTCTAGCTAGCAAGACGTTGTAGCCCAACGCGAAAAATGCGACCTCCATCTAATCGTGGTTGAGAAGCTTCCCTCTCTTCTCATGGCGAAAGAAAATGGCTCCTAGATTCAATTCTCATATGCATTATCTAAACCCGAATGAAATATATCTAAGACGCCCAACCGAAGGACATTAGGCCCACATAAGCAGAACGTTGTAGCCAGGCTAGCTTACGCGACCAGAAGGGAAGAAATTGTTCCGCTAGATGGCAGAAGCGATCTAAAAAGTGCATCTCTCATTTCCGCGTGGCGAAAAGTGGAAGTTGCACCATTGGGCGATGTATAACTTGAGAAATACATGTCGGAAGCGCTGAAAAACCACCTGGTCGCACGCATAACGTCCGTCCCTACATCTCTGTGAAATCTTATGGCGGTAGCTTCCGTAATAAAGAAGTTGATTCGTGCACAGACAGACAAACAGACAGACAGACAAACAGGCTCTTTTATTTATATAGATAACTGATCCTTGATTAGATGCGAAACTCTAGAAAGTCACGTGATTTCACGCTTGGACGATGGGGGTTAGCTTCGATCTCGCAGAGCTGCGGTCCGTTGATGCCATACGTTAGGCATTACTTTTGACTTGTGGTTTGGGGAAAATTTGCGCCAAAGTACCATGGATATTTAGCAGCGTTTACATTTGATGGTCAAGTAATCTCTAAAATTTAACAGCATGTCGCTAGGTACCGGTAATTTTTACCTTGCAGTGGTGGCCTGCTGGGCGGCGTGTCCCACCGGCATAGGCCAATAACATTTACTTTCGTATCGTAATTAGGTTAATGTCATTACCTGTATACTTTAGGTTGGATTATCAAGTAAGATTAGTGTACATTCAATAAATTATGGAAACATGACGGAACTGCAAGAACCTAGTTTGGAAACTGTCCTGACTGACTAAGTTATTCATGAACTTGTGTATGTTGACATGGAAGATGGAGCTGAGGAGGTCATCTGTAGTAATGCCTCTCCTGGACAAGCAACCTGTATTAAAGTGCCAAAAAATAGCACCCTGTCCGTACCAGACTTACAGAATTGGGATAGGAGAAAATTGGGAGAGTTGTTCACTAATATGCAAAGAAACCAGACTTATCAAGCTTGATTAAGACCTACCCAACCGAAGCTCTTCAAGCCTCCGAGTATTTCAACGAGGATGTATCTGTCAGAAGAGCGCCTAAATTGCTACTGGATATACTTAAGAAAGTGCCATCAATCTTGACAGCTAGCGAGGAGAAGTCAGTAGGGGGTAAATATACAAGAACGAAGCACTGGAACACATAGCAGGATACACACTAACAAAAGCATTGGCAAGATTTCCTGAAACCATTGTTAAACTGTTGTGCAGCAACACTCCCAAAGGCTCTCTTGGTGGAATTCAAAGCAGGAGCACTTATGTAGGCCTACCCAACAGAAGACTTAGAAAAGTACATGTACTCTGTACGTCATGTGTATCTGAAATTCTGCAGAGGCTAATTGTCTATCTACAAAAATTCAATTTGATAATGCAGTGCAGGTAATAGTCAATGGACAATATTTTGAGTCATTCGTATACATGTTAAGTGACATTTCAATTGAGCAAGCCTCCGAGTTCGACTCGAGGCGGCTGGCAACATACATCACTACCCTGACGATTCGCACGTTTTCTCATTGCTTTGCGAAGAGGCTTTTCCAGAAATTGCATCAGCAAGTTACATGTGGTGCTGTGCCCCCTCGCAGCCAGTTAGTGACATGATATCAGCTATACTGGTACATCTTTCTTCATAGTGTTTTTTTCCGTACATGTGAATGCTTTTTATTCCCCCAATGCTGGGTAAAAAGAAGACAAGAATAAAAATTGAATACAATTTATCTACAGTATATACTGTATGTATATGTCACGCTTTATGCGATTTAGGCTTATATATACAATGAGTACATCTCAACTCCTCTCGGCATTCGATAACATGTTATAGGCCTACCTCCAATTGGCTTCTACGGACCGCAATGCGATTGCTGTGCCACCAAGAGGTCTGTTGTTATCGACATTACGCTTTAATTGTTCTAATAATCCAATGGTGCTAAGCGTGAGAGAATATATATGATAGTAAATATGCTATAATCTTGAACTTTCCTATTAGCCCGACCGAGCTGAACTAGTATGGTCGGCAGGATTTGAGATAGGTCCTATTCCCAAGATAATTTGTCTGAAAACACTATCAATATTCTGGAAATAGTGGATTACGAATTATTGGTAAGTCTAAGGTGATACCGGTGTGGTAATGATACGAGTTCGATTGCCGAGGTGAGAGTTACATGCAAGCTAACTTTATACATTGACACGTAACGGTAAAGTTCCGTTACACTTCTTTGGGTGACATGTCTTAATCTGAAGCGACCCATCTTACTTTCGAAGCAACCAGCCTCACTTCTGAAGCGGACAAATTGAGGCCCAATTTACTTCTGAGCGATAACCTGAGACTCCCGTTATTTTTTTGAGATTTACATAAAATCCCTCTTTAGCCAACATTTTAGCCTGACGTTTTACGCGAAACTCCTGTCTTATGGAGCGACCGGACTTGCCGTCCCATATCTGGGGAGGTAACGGATAAATCGAGACTATTGCCGCACTTACAGTACTATTATATGTACCGCGATGGCTTGACTGCTGCAGACGCAACATGAACAATCGAGGACATATTGCAGGCATGTATTTCATTCACGGTACAAAGGACCAATTCTTACACATTTAAAGGTCAACTATATCGGTCAAGACAACTTTGGCTAATATTGATCAGTTTGTGCTCGCGATCATTTCAATATAGGTGAATTTGTATAAAACTGAGATATTCGGCGACAAAGTTGACGAAATACGAAACCACGGCAAAACGCGAGCAAACGCAGTGAGGCGTGACGATGATGTCACTGGTGTGTAACTTTTGGCTGTGCGGTCGCTTTACTATATAGACTGCGTAAGCTTTACGTAAGGCGATTTTGCACCGTGCGTAGACTATGAACTTCATGAAATCGAATGGCAGCCAGTATTCCGAAGACGACGAAGTAGAGTGTGTGCCGTCAACAGATAGAGGTAACTGTTTTTGGTAGGCCTATTATATAGTTACCGGAATATGTACCGGCAGCGGATAGTAGCCTACCGGCACCAAATTTAAGTTTAGGTTGATTGGAACAGTCAGTTGATTTCCTGGATATGAAGGAAAATAGTATACAAACGCTGGACAGCCTTGTAAATTCAACAACCCTTTAGATGTAAATGATGTAATAATATATTGCTTTTTTTACCATGTATAAATTGTGCATTGCTACTTTTCAGAGGTGCTTGACCCTGCGAACCTCGAACCTCTAGCTCCACGAATCACCATGAACCAGCTGCATCAACTGAACAACCAACCCTAGCAAATCTGAGAACTGTTTCACAGGATTGCTCCTGGTAATATACACAATTAACCTATTTTCCATGGAATAGAGAAGTAGTGTATAACCTAAACAGACCTCTACAAACTATGCAACCATGTCTTCTAAGGCACTGGTGCCTTTTAAATGGCATGTTATTAGGGTTGATGATTTCAGTTGGTAGTATAGTACTTCAGAAAGGCAAAAAGGGATATAAATATACTGTTTAGTACTTAAAAGCTACATTTCTATGCCATTCAATCAGATGGGTATAAATTTTTTCAGGTGCTCTTGCATCATGCAAACAGAAGCGGAATGTCTGTGCTGCAGAGAGGTTGACAGGATCACTGAATTTTGAAGGAATATCCCTCGGATGCCAGATGCATCACTCAACATCCATCCTTCCAGCCTGTCTGAATGGGTACTGAGAGTTGCATACTACGGCTTTCGTCAACAGTACGGTTCTAGTATTTATCGAGATCATTCTCCGCACGAGTAAGTTAAAAAAACATTGAGTCAGGAATGACAGGATTACATAAAATTATAATTATTTTCTGCCTGACAGAAGATTGAGGCGTACTGCATACACAAGCTTTGTGCGCCTCATTTGGAAAGTTTGTGGAAGGAACAATCGTAGAGTTATACAAGCCTGTGTAGTGTTCAGAATTAGACAACGGATCCCATCTGAAGAGTACACTGGCTTCCAACTTTGAAACTGAGACATTATTATTGTAAAATGAATTCTATTTCTTCTATTGAAAGTATCATCTATTTTGTCAACACGATTTTGAGACAGCAGGTGTGCATCATTCACTTATTTTATTCAACTAATCACAGAGCCTTACATTTAAGTTAAAATGTCAACAACAGATTTCCACAAGAGAGTGTTTGAAAAGCGTGTTTTGTGAGCCGCAATTGCCTTCTCCCTCGGTACCCTTTGACTGGTAGCAGCGAAGGTTGGTGGCTTGAAACCCCCTGCAGGCGTGATCCGGCTTGATATTCGCCGACTAACTTCGGCGAACAAGAGTACAAATAACCCATTCTGTCAATGTAACCGATCCCCACAGCAGCTGTAAATGTAACTATTTCAGTGTCTGCTTGTGAAGGTTTAGATATTGGGGGATTTGCCATATCCACATCCATTCCATCATCATCTCTGAGATCCTGTTGAGAAAGCAATTGGTTCCTTCTTGCTTCTTGTAGCTTTGCTGTTGCCATTCGTCTTGGGGTAGACGAAACACATTTTTCAAATGTCCGTCGGAAAAATAGTGTTGGAACTACATCTTGTTTGAGCTTTGTCTTGCAACCTTGTGCAATTCTGTAACTTCGACAAAGCAGTCTTTTTCAAAGTGTGCTGAGCAGAGAACGCAATTGCTATAGTTGGGTGATGTCTTGGGGGGTGGCCCATTCTCTTTGCATGGAAATACTTCGAAAAATACTCCTTTCTCTTTGTTGGTGGTATTAGAACATCCGTATGCATCACAGCTCTTCCCACATCCCTTCTTCCGTTTTTTTTTGTACTGGTAATACTATCCATACTGGTACCAGCAATGCAGCAACGACTACTACTTCCCCTACTAGTTTAGGTTGAACCAGTATTCTTGAATTAGAACATAGAATGATTAGTTGCCTACTATGAAGAATTTTGTAGCTTGTACCTCTCCACGAGTCCTACATAACGCATATACCTTACGAAAACAGACCGCCAAGCTAGTAAATCCCTTAGCATCGTCGCCATACTCTCCGAACGTAACACACCAATGACGTCATTGTCACGGTACACTGATCTTGAGCGCGTTTTTGGAGATGTCGCATTTACGCGCCCGATACCGCCCCAACGAAGCATTTTTGAGTTGAAAGATGTCGATTTTCGGAATCTCCAGCACATAATCTGCTAAATAAGCTAAAGTTGTCTTAACCGATATAGTTGACCTTTAACGACGGCGCATGCAAGAAGTTGATATAGCCTTTATTTTTCTTCATGCTTATCTTCCACTTCCGCATCTCCCATTTCTTTTCATTTGTCGTCGTCCATTTGCGAATTAACAATGAATTTCGGAGGAGTAAATACTGTACATTGGGTTCCTGCAAATATTGCAGTAACAGTTAATGCCGAACAAATCGAAACAATGCTATTAGTTTGTTGGATTGTATGTCTATTTTGCTGATTTCAATTGATTCTGCCGGAATCTCCCTACACGTATTTTTCCCGCTGCTTTGAGGGCTTCTTGCTTTTGTTCCTATTTTACTGCTGTTATAGTGTGTAGACCAGGGGTCGGCAACCCGCGGCCCACAAAGCTTTGTAATGTGGCCCCCGTGATTTTCCCAAATTTGGCTTAATGCCTATGCAAAATGACACAGATTATATTTCTAACTCAAGTTATTATTACACATCATGTCGAAGATACAATTGGCGTAGTCATCGTCGGCAGACCATTCGCTAACAAGCTATGATTTGTTGGATATCCCTTGCACTCGTGAATTTAGGTATCGCGCCAACATGTGCCGTGAACTATTTTGGCCCGACTGTCAGAGTACACCATTCGTAAAATTTACTTCTTACGAACTGACAATTACATTCTGGCGGTAGTGAGTTCGCGTTCACGAGGTCTCACCGGTCAGTGAGGTCATAGCTCGGACGAAGAGCGCAGTCTCCACGGAAGCAGAAAAGCAATGCAGTCTCTGAACTTTAAAATGTCGCCGAATAGTTGGAGTGTTGGTTCTGAATGTCGAATTTTCAAGAAGGAATGGAAAAATAAGTACTTCATGGTTTCCCACTTTGGAAACCTACGTGTTTGATATGCCAGCAGTTATTTACCATGAACAAGGACTGTAATTGAAGCAGTCGGGGCGTGCCAATAACGACCAAGTCGACTTTGAACGGTTGAGGGGGTATTCCGTTATCGTCAACTTTTAAGCAGTTATTCCTTTGTCGGCATTTCTATCGTAAACCTACGAGGCATTCGAACCTCCACTATTTACCGAACCTGACTAACAACATTTGCCCCATGTACATTCAATATCTTTTCACAATCGACGACATGCGCGGCCCGCGGGCTCATCGATTTGATTAATGCGGCCCGCGGGCTCATCGATTTGATTGATGCGGCCCTCGAAACTGAAAAGGTTGCCGACCCCTGGTGTAGACGATGATCATAGTTGTCGCATTGAAGCGTGTGTTAGGGGAAGAGCGTGTGACGGAGGAAGAGGAAAGCGCTGGTTTGAGAGACGTTTGAGTTCGTAGAAGAGAAGGGGTTGAGACGGATTACCTTTCTGTTTTTGCCGTTTTTGTATTGCAATTTCATTAAATATATTACAAGCTATCACGGTCATTAGCCTATATGAAAATTGGCAAACATACGGATTTCGGAAGTACTGCCAAGGTATGATGGATCAGACGACATCTCGACCTGACTTGTTGATATGCGCACTCGATTCTTCCATACACACCTTCAAACCAATATTGGAATAATAATTCGGATAGCATTGTGCCACAGATATTAGAATTCCAAGTCGATTACTCTCTCGCTAAATAATCACCGGTAAGGTTCGTTCCTTGTAGCATACTCTTTCAAAAGTTCGGGTGTGCTATACACTTGTAGTGAACACCAACGTAATGTACGACTATATTTTCGGTTTAAAATTAAATAAACTAAAATGTAAGCTCTACATAACACAAGACAGAAATGTTAATTTAATCCACTGCATGCCATATACAGTAACTAGACAACGTACAGGATAAGCGAACATTTAAATAGACCTACACTAGTAAACAATCAATTACAGACAATCAGTTTTCAGTAGGGCAACAAAAATCATTGAAAAACCTTATATATAGTCGAAGAAGATCGGCTCATTATTCATTATCGTCATCATAATCTTTCCGCATACCTCACCATACGTAGCTGTCTCCATCGGAATACTGGACCTATAAGAAACCAGACTGCTATTATGCTGTCCATTGATTAGTAGGCCTAACAGTCGGCTAGTCCACCGTTCACTTGGTCCGTCTTTCAGGATGGGTATGACCCGCAGTAGGATTTAAGATGCACCTCTGACCCCCTAACCCCGTCGATTTATGTAATGTAATATAGTACCGTAGTTACCGACCAGCTTACCTGCGTCTCTAGTTACATAAAGAGGAACCTATACGGGCATGTTGTACATTCATAGATGGAGTTCTAACATAAGACTGATGGTAAAGTTGAAGTGCCATCATTAACAATGACACTAGAATGTTACGGTAGAGTACCTAACAATCTAGATATGCAATGAGTCATTGTTTTCGACAGTGTAAATTGAGAATTTCTCGAAATGATTCTTTTCACACTTCCTGGATATTGTCATGATCTGGGAAGCAGGAAAAAGACCTTGGGTATGGTTTATGATCAAAATGTTTGCCTGCCTGCCCGGTTATTTTTTAGATTTACCAAATCTAACTCCTTAGTTACTCGCCTGAGGTTTGTAGATGCAGGTTGATATTACGGAAGAACATGCAGGCTTTTGTTTTTTGATGCAACGCGCGTGTAGAATAGACGACTATTAATTTAGAAAAATTGGAATAAACACTTGAATTTCATAGTTCACTTGGGACGTCAAGTCATTGATTACAGAGACGGAAATTTATAAGACTTCGACAATTAGTACTAATACTAACCCAAAGCCTGGAGTATGTATCTGTGGCAGCAACTTTACTATGAAACCATATGACACGATTGTGCAGGCATAGGAGACGAACATTAAAGGATACCTAAAAATAACAATTTTAGACCAAATAGTCCGGTTTGATATCTATATAAATAAAAGAGCCGGCATGTATATCTATAAACGAATCAACTTTTTTATTGCTGAAGCTATCGCCATAAGATTTTACAGGGATGTAGAGACCGACGTTATGCATGCGACCACGTGGTTTTTAGTGCTTCCAGGGTGTGTTTCGTAAGTTATACATCGCCCAATGCTGCTATTTCCACATTTCGATATGCCGAAATAGGAGATGCACCGTTTAAATCGCTTCTGCCATCTAGCGACTTCTGGTCGCGTAAGGTAGCCAGGCTACAACGTTCTGCTTACGTACTATCCTTCGGTTCGGCGTCTTAGATATATTTCATACGAGTTTACATAATTTTTATGAGAAGTGAATCGGGAAGCCATTTTACTTCGTCAAGAGAAGAGAGGGAAGCATCTCTCTCTCTTCGCGTTGGACTACAATGTCTTATGTTGTATGCCCCGAGTGAAACCGGGATAGCCAGCTAGTATCTCATATGGCCTCTCGTAGAAGCTAAGATCTATTCAGGTTTTGTGACCTAACCGTTCTTCGTTCTCTCATAGATTATCATAATTGCCGATTATGTCCGATGTTGTGGCGTCACAGCGTATCCTAGATAGGAAATGACATAAATAAAAAATAGTTGTGTGTATACTCAATATCGGCCGTTATCAATTGTGAAGGACCTTCATTCCTTTCCCCGAGTACCACATCAAAATGAAACTTTGCAAATTTGCATTTATCCAGATATTTTTGGACTTACCGTCTGGAATAGTTTATGACGCGTTTGGTCGGATACTGCCTTTGGGCCGTACTCCCCTGCCAATATCGCTGTCGCCGACTCTCTCGTTGTCTCTGCCGTCGACTCTGTCGCAGTCTCTGTCCATTTCGGTATCGTGGTCGCTATCGCCGTGGTTGCAACCATGAATAAAAGAAGAGTGGATATCGTAACAGCCCTCATATTTGGTAATATCCACACGATCTAAGACTATATAGTCTTACACTCTTTTTATATATAAAACCATTATCAGAGGTTGAGTAGGCGAAATATACATTCTCTTCTCCATACTGTATAGCCTATACTTGCAGATATACCCGGATTAAGAAACTGTCGCCACGGATTCAACATTCCGCTTTATTTTTTTGGAAAACTTAACTGTCAAAGATATAGATTTCCGCGCTTTATAGTTTATAACAAATAGTGAGCCAGTCATTGAGTTCAAGGACACAATTATACTGCACCCACAATGGTTTACAGACGACCAGTCACGCCTTTTGTTGAAGTGAGTTCACAAGTTTCTTGCGCCTTGTTCCACCATCAAACACAGAGAAACTTGAAGTCTCTTTTTTTCTACGTGATTAAAACACCCCAGGCTAATGGATCGTACATCTCAATAGACAAGCTTATCGTAATAGCCCGATGTGGGTTATTGAGATGAAGACAAAGCTTTCAAACGAAAGACTTTGGAAGAATACTTCTCTTCGATCGTTTGATCGACCAAGTGAACGATGGACTTGCCGTCTGGTAGGCCTACTAATCGGTGAACAGCAGAATCATAGCCTTCGTAAAGATTTCAAATGAGCTACTAATTAGATTACGGCGAAGTTAGCAGTTAGATAATAATATATTTAACATAAAGTGAGCAACGGAGGGAGCAAATGAACCAGAGCTAAGTTGGGGCAACTTTCCGACGTTGATACATGGGTCTGCGATTCTGCTGTCGGCCATTTTGTACTGTCATTATAATTCCGTCGGATCTAACTGGTCCGTCCATTTGTGCTATATCCATGTCGTCGCCATGAACAATATTGGCTCAACATCCATTATCGTAACCTACCGGAAAATAGTCAAATTTACCGAAATATTTAAGTGCTTGCACCGTCTATGTTGACTACTGCCTCACGCACCAACCTCTAATCTGCCATTCCAACATACCCTAACCTTGTTTCGGTTGTCTTACCTCTCAACTATAAACTGAATGGGCACGTGCTAGTTTCTTATAGATACAATATTCCGTGGGGACCAGCTACGTATGGTGACGTATGCGGAAAGATGATGATGATGATGATGAATGTGGTTTTTCTGGTGCACCAACTACTCTGGTCTTTTTCACCAACAGAAATAAAAAATAATAATTTTACATTTAAAAATATCTTCCTGTCGAAGTAACATAATTTATCATTTCGGAAATAAGAAGAGGGTTGGTTAGAATTTTTTTGATTGTGAATGGAATATCGTGTTTTAGGGCCTGTTGTCTAAATGATTCATTGAAAGATGTATCTTTGGCAGTAAATGAGGAAGTGGTTCACTGTTACTCTCATTCCACACAGGTTCGGCAATGGCAAGAGCCGTCCTTCTTCGATTTATATAAGCGGTTTTCAATATTACCAGAGACGTCCCTCGCCAGTAACCATTTATCGAGAGAGTAATCGACTTGGAATTTTACCATCTGCGGTGCCATGGTGTCGGAAATATTACTTCAATATTGGTTTGAAGGTGTGTATGGAAGAATCAAACGGACATATCTGCCCGGTGTTTTATGACACATATGTGTAGTTAGGCAAGACGGTGCCGTCACGAAAAGGTAAACGACGACGTCATAATTACTACTATCCGTAATCATTGCGAAGGAAATCTGCCCCCGGGGTTTTTTCCCTATTTGTTTATAGGCTTTACAACGGCTATCTAAAATTTAAAATTGGATGGCTGGTTTCGATATAATAACTTCGTCGTTTAGTATTATAATCTGACGATCTCTATAAATATGGCGGTCATTTTATGCGATCGATAAGAAGTTTCCGTCAAAGCTTTTCTTTAGAAAGCTTTGTCTACATCCAAATTACCAAAATTTAGATTTGACGAGATGCATTTCTATTGACATGTACGATCCAATACCCCAGGGTGTTTTAGCCACGTACAAAAAGAGAGAATTCAAGTTTCTCATTGCTTGATGAAGGAACAGGTAGTAGGAAACTTGTGAACTCGCTTCCACAAAAGGTCTGGCTGATCTCACAATTGCTGGTGACGCTATGTAAACCATTGTTGGTACAAAATAATCTAGTGAGAAATTGACTTAGCAAACTCAGTATACGGCCTCATCATTCAGTAAAATTAGAATACGTGTAAATCTCGCTCCTTGTCAACTAAGTTCTCCAATAAATGAGGCGGAAAAATATATCAGTAGCGACAATTTGTTACAACGGGTATATCTAGATGTATGCGCAATGCAGCATGGGTTAGAGAATGTACCTTTCGGCTATTCAGCCTCTTTATTGGACTCAGATATTCGTGTAGTCGCTCTTTAGTCACAGATTGTGTGGATATTACCAAATATGAGGGCTTTTACAATATCTGCCCTTCTCCTATTCATGGTTGCAATCACGGCGACAGCGACAGAAACTGCGACAGAGTCAACGGCAGAGACAACGAAGGAGTCAGCAACAGCGATATGGGCAGGGGGGTATGGCCCAAAGCTGTATCCGACCGAACTCGTCAAGAAGATATACAAGAGGGTAAGTGAAAAATTATCTGGATATATGCAAATGGTAAAATATCTTGTTTTATTGGAGCTTGGGGGGTGGGGTGGAATACAGGTCCGTAGGCCTACCAATTGTTTTATTTTTTAATTTGAAAAAGAAAGTGGCATTTGTCGCCCAAAGGGCGTTGTTCGCCACGATAAATACATATACAATTCAATACAATACACTACATATACATTACAATATTACACACTCACTTCGCACAACACAATAAAACACAATATATATATTGACTTGAGCTGCTCTACCTATATTGGATATTTGCAGCCAACGGCGAAGTCGATAACGGGTCTCACCATGTTAGAGTGGGTCATTAAGTATAGTAAGGCTGGGGATAGATGAATGGAATAACAGGATCGGAAAAGTCTGGTCCGGGATTTACGGTATTTTAGGCAGTATAATAGAAAATGTGCCTACGAGGGAAAGAGGACAGTTAGGTCACAATACCAGGATCGATCTGGGGCCCTCCGAAAAGCCATATGAGAATAATCGCAGCGGACAATTTGGTCTAAAAATGTTCTTTTTTATAGGTATCATATACCATGTTTTACATATGCTTGAACAATCGTGTCATATGGTTTCAGAGTAAGGTTGTTGCCACAGGAACATACTACAGGCTCTGGGTAAGTATTAGTTTTAATGACGAAGTCTTTCAAATTTCCACCTCCGTTAAGCCATAGCTTTCCTCGTCCCTCGTGAACTACGATATCCAAGTGTTTGATCATCTGAAACCAAGATAGCTTACATTCTTCTACGTGTTGTCGTCTCTGACGCGCACAAAAATCTCTGAAAATATATTCACATATAATAATGAAGAACGCGAGTAAGATTCCATAACTTTATTCACTGAAACTCGAGAAGGCTTGAAAAACTTTTGAAATCATGTGGGAATAACACGGACCACACGTACACACCTTCTCGCAAAGAAGTCGAGCCATAGCAACATGCTGATATGGCAGCTCGTTGCGGTTCAGCCAAATTAATATGATACCCGCGTTTAAACACGGAGTTGCGATGGGACTTTCCACGAAATAGTATAGAACTAGGTCTACTATCATGTGGAACAGATGGTGTGATAAGAATGTCTCGAGGGTATTCCGGGCAATATAATCACACTCTCATGTCCCTATATGTGCATCACTGTGGCTATTCGATAAAGATTAACTTTTCAACGTCCTACTGAAACCTACAGGTATATGCCACGGCTTTACTTTAAATATTTTTAATTTCAGGCTGTCAAATGTGATCAATACATTGCTATGGTCGTGTTCACGCCTGTGAATGAAAGTCGGGTGGACGTTATTTTGGAGAGGCTTAACGTCTCTAGCCCAATCTTCTAGAAGTGGAGCAAAACATTGAAATATCTGGAAATTCTTGATTTGAATTTATAATGCCACAAAAAAATTTGCTGCGTAAAAATTTCTTTGGATATTGAATCGTGAGGGGAGCAGGAAAGGGCGGTAAAATGAGCTTAATTTGATGTTTTGATGATTCCAAAGGATCCATGTGTTCCTGTCCTAAACTTTGTAAACATATAACAATGAGTCTTTTTAATCCTTTCAGTATTATTATTACCTCTATACCCTTGAACAGATTACCATCTTCACCAAACATGTCAAGAAAATCTCTCCGTAAACGAAAGTCTGTAAATGTAACACTTGGCGACATAATGACATGTATCTAGATGTAACGGTGCGTTACTTTATTTTCAAGAACTTCCGCAACTACGCCAAAAATTCCGTGTTTTATTGTCCTCAATCCTAGTAATTACTGTCTCCTACTATTTCTGTTACTATCGACATTTATGTCCATGCAACTGCCGAAGCCTGTCCTGTTCGTGGTGCAAAACGTCGCCCGGTTACAATCGCCAATGAAATCTTGTGGAAATAATATTAATATTAATAACTAGGTGGTTACGGTGCTGAACAACACAACGCAGGTCCGGGAGAGAAGAGATGAAGATTTAACCGATAGTCAATATATTACGTACGTGAGACTTTACGATGCTCACGGATAATGCAACTACTAACCTAAATTTGTTAGAACAAATTCGCACCTTTCCCGTTTATAGAAATACTGTTTCGTTACAGTCTACATAAATACGCTATATAGTGTACGATTTGCGAATTTCAAGACGTGGCACTCTATGGCATCATACAGGAGAATCAGGTGGTTCGGTTCTACTCTCGGTTAAACCATCAACTTGTTTATCGAGGATGTTACGACAGACCAAAATTGACATAATCTAGGCAGTGACGAAGGCAGCAGCGCTCAGTTGTGTGTCACCAAGTCGGCATTCTCGATCATTCGAATTCTTCGCAGGTCCAGCTATGACTAAAAAACCAACGAACTCCCAATGTAGAACTCCTTAGATTGGTCATTATGAGAGAATGTGGCCAGTGCCGTCCGCTGATTTCGTTATCTCGTGCAAGTAACAGAGCCAGGTTGACAAGCTCCTTGCTGGCACAGAAGTCTCATTCTTGAGCGAGACAATCAGGGTACGGGCTTCGTTCTACCCAGCAAGACCGGTCCGCAGCAGAGCAGTTTTAACCGGAGTTCTGTTAGATACAGTATATGCGAAATAGAGCTGATTGAGGGTCATTCGTCCGAAAATATAGCGTTCGCCGAACGGTTGAAGAAACTCTTAGACGGGAAGCTGGCTGACAACCACTCAGTCCTGATATGTTTCAATAGCGATGAAGCCCCAGACTTTCTCTATTTCTCGTATCTCCGATATCCGATTGCAACGTAGAAGATAGGGACGCTTACAGGGATTGTCCGGTATATAAAACCGGACCCAAATCCATAAAACAAAGAGAACGGTCAAACATGGGCTTTTCACAGGCCAATATCTTTCAGTCCAGCTATGACATTAGAAACGCACGAGTAGTCACACCGCAGATTTCTTTTACCTCAGCTCTTCCCTAACATAATCGGCAAAACGACAATCAATGGTAGTGCGAAGCGCAACTCAACCACCCGATCTCGCGTTTTCACGACACCTGCGCCTAACGAGTGTGATCTGTCTCATATGCAACGGAAATAAAGCCTGTCTCTGGACAGGATATGGCTCTCCCTACTAAAACGCCTTTTCTCGACCCAATCAAACTGCTTATGCCTATGGCTGAGGTGGTTAAAATCACACTAGCGTCTGGCCAAGAAGGCAACAACGAAATCTTCGGCATCGTTAGTAAGGCATCAGAAAAATTCCTTGGGTAAAGAGTTGACGCTGAATACCTTCAGAATCTCTCACAGCTCCCCGCCTCGCACTACCCACTCCCCACTTCAACCACTCGATTGACTACAATAACATCGACCCAATCACCAGCAAACCAACACTCAAGTTCAACGGAACACTAATGATACTACAATAGAACTGCCGCGGATTATACCGCAAATAACCCGAATTTAAACATTTTCAATCGACTCTGCCTATAAGTTGCCCGATATAATGGCTCTCCAGGAGACCCATCTTATCGGCCGATACACGCCACGTTTCCCCGGATACGTCATCTTTATAAAGGACAATACTGTCCGCTTAGGTGGCCTGGCAATTGTAGTCAGAAGCGATCTGAGGGCATTTGAGATTGCGGAGTCTTCGTCTCCGACTGGGATCGAAGTCATGTCCGTCTGTATTGAAGGTTTTGGCATACACAACGTATATATTCACTTCAATTGCCAAGTTTGGGACGGCGACTTGTCCTTTTAGACTCCGACATCTTCATTGAAGGGTCCAGGACGACAACCGGGACAGGGTGTGCTATTCATATTCCATCGCGCCATATATCAATTTCGCATAGCTGTCAAAACCAGCTCTTGAATTACTTCGTTGAGATTCTGGCCATCCGACCTGCCCTGAGCTGGATATTACGAAACGGAAACTCATCCGTCAAGTACGTGATCTTAACTGATTGCATGTCGGCATTCAAAGCTTTCATCCGAAACGGGGATTTTGTGCAGTAAAACAGACCACGAAGGAAATCTTTGTGTTGCTTCACAAGCTTCAAATAAAAGATACGACAACAACCCTGGCGTGGCTTCCTGGTCATATTAACTTTTTGGCAGATGTTAATTTCAGGGTATCAAATGTCAGAAATACAGTGGTCGTGTTCAAGCCTGTGAATGATGAAAGAAAGGTTGAAGTTAATATTATTATTATTATTATATATAGGATATTATAGTGGCGCTTATCACCAGGCGGCGTTTTGCACAACGAACAAGACAGGTTGGAGCAGATACATGGATATAGTAATCGTGATACATGATACATGAATACAGGTAATCGTGAATATAGTAATCGTGTCAATACCACCGGCTTACAGCCAGGATCACTAATATAATCACGGTTCTCCGCACTTCCCCGATACCGACTGCCTGGCAGGGAAGGAACGAATACCAATTTTAAAGTCTTCGATTTGACTCGGTCGAGAATCGAACCCGGAACATCCCGATCAGAAAGCGGACAGTCTAGAGCTTCTAGATGTTAAGCAAGACTTAGCAATTTCTGGAGACTCTGGATATGAAGTGATAATTATGATTAAAACTATTTTACTTCTCCAGAATTTCTTTGTTAATTGAATGGGGTGTGGGAGCAGGTAAGGGCAAATTAAAAAGGCTTATTTAACGTTCTGAGGGTTCAAGTGAATCCTTGTGTTTCTTTCAAAAACTTTGTAAGCGTATGGCAATGACTCTTTTCTATTCTTCAGCATTACTATACTATGTTATTCCGTTGAACATATTCTTCACCAAGCATGTCAAGAAAATCTCCCCTATAAACAAAAGCCTGCAAACACTTGGGCGACATAATGACAGCTATCTAAACATTACGGTGCGTTTACCTACGTAATTGCAAGAACTACCGCAACTACGCGGTTACCGTGCTGAACAGCGCCAAGTAAGGCCGGGGGAGAGCGGATGAAGGTTTATCCAAGAGACATTATTTTACCGAAGTGAGAATTATACGACGATAAGAGATAATGCATCTACAAACCTCAATTCTTGAGACACATTAACGGAATTCAGCCTTATAATAATGATGAACGTATTTTCGCTCTCAATATAGGCATATAGCCCATAAAATTTACGGACTTCTGGCCTGACACAGTACAAAGAAATAGTGGCACCCAACGTCTATTCAACCCTGTCACAAACTTTAAGTATCCGTTCGCCAATGAAATTACCACGCAATTGAATAGAAATAGAGTTTCGTTACAATCTTACGCTATGTAGTTTATGACTATCAAGACGTTGCACTCTATGGCATCATACTGTGTAATCGGATGGGATCGGGTTTACTTACAGTTAAACCCGTAGTAATATTAGAATAGTAATGGAAATACAGAGAAGTTTTTTTTGCAAATTACTTCCAGTTCCAGCTAGTCTAATTAATAATCCACCTATGGGGTACGGTGAGCCACTTTCAAAACGTCACTCTCTCGGTCGTCATATAGAAGTATCGACTGATTCGGGATTAATTTCGATTAAACTCTGGATTTTCTTATCATGGCGTTTTCTCACACAGTATAATGCTGTTAATGTGGTTGGCGACAGAGGAAAGCAGTAGGCTACAAGATACCGGCAGAAATGCTGCCAACAGAGGAAGCATAAAGCCATGAGCATAGCCCAAATCTAAAACTTGATATAATATAGGCTAGGACGGCGGCAGATGTGGAGAGTGATGTCGTCAACTGGCTACGATCGATTGTGCGAATTCTTTATATATTCAGCTATGAACAAAACATTAACCTTCAAATCAGAACTTTTTAGATGCCTAGAACCGCGTTATGTATTTTAGATTTACCTAATCTAACTGAATAACCTCCCGCCTGAGGTTGGAAGATGAAATTTGGCAATATGGAAGGACATGTAGGCCAAAGTAAGGAATGGAAACGCTGGAAAAAGCCTTTCCCAAATTGTTTAGCCGCACATAGGAACTAAGGATTAATGGTAGATAGATTGCAAATGCGCACAAATTTTTTGTATTACATATTCAACGAGATTGACAAGTATCATAATTCTGCTATCAGGACGTTAGATACTGTATTTAATAATACGCCTACTCCTAACGAGATAGTCGTCCGCTATACAAGCTGACCTAATACTAAACGGAAGTCTGGGAAAATCTTGGACGAATTCATGTAAGAATTTCGTCGATTGAGCAAGGATTGCAATATTATTGAAAGCATTGAATCTACCAGATCAATCAGGTATTTTATGACACGTTAGGAAGGACGATGCCGTCAGCGAATGACATTTCACAAAATAGAAAACGAAGACGTCATAAATAATTTGCCCCTCCGGCAAGGTCGATCAAATCACGATCAAAAAGAAGTATCCTTCTAACGTTTTGCTTTAGAAAGCTTTGTCGTCAACCCAATAACCCTAAAAAAAATATTATACAAGATGCTTGTTTATTGAGATTTAAGATCCATTAGCCTGCGGTGATTTTTTCCACGTATAAAAGGGTGACTTCAAATTTCTATTTGCTTGATGAAGGAAAAGGGTGCAGGAAACTTTTGAACTCACTCTATAGTCCTAGATAGTGGTATTCATAGATTCCTAGATTCCTGTGTGATTTCTGAATTCCAAGTATGAAGGCTTTTACAATATCCACCTTTCTTTTATTCGTGGTTGCAACGACTGCGATAGCGACACCGATACCGACAGAGACAGAACCAGCGACAGAGTCAACGACGGCGGCAGGGACAGAGACAACGACAGACGGTTATTCCTCGCTGCTGTTGTCTTCCTGCTTCTATCCAGAGTTCATCAGCGACCTATACTATATTTGGGTAAGTCAAAAATATGTAAATGTGTAAAGCCTTCCGTTGTATGAGGAGATAACTAGGGAGTGGGCCAAAAGTCTGTCGATACTGTCGTAACGTGACAATATTGTTTTACACGAAATGTCTGTATTGTCGTAAATGGTGAACGACAGAAATTACATCTAGCGTCCCAATACCAGGACAAATATGTGACGTCACGACAGGAATTAGATCGCGCAGACACAACAATTTTGTGACATGTTTTGTCTAGATATTTTCATTTTTAGGTACAACGCCAAATGGGTTATTGCGACTTCTCTAATGTCGTGTGTTATAAGACGAAGGTTGTTGCCAAAGGGACAAACTACAAGTTTTATGTAAGTAAAAATCTTACTTATCAGATTTTTACTGAGTACAGCGTCGGTTAACCAATGATTTCACGTCTCTCGTCAACAGTGTAAAACGGAGGCGTGTCTTTCTAATTTACCTCACCGTGTAGGTATCACCTTTAGGTGACGATTAACTGTCTAAAGACCTTGCCCATTGCGACCATTCCTTTGCCATGCCTACATACGATCTAATTGTTATGTACCAAGCCACATGGTGAAACATTAAATGGATTAAATAACTTAAATTAGGCTAACGTTTTCGCCCACGACTATCCATCTTCTGTTTCATCATAAGCTAGAGTATTGGCTCATGCGACATGACGTGTTGCGATACTTTTCTGGTGTCTTGTCCGGATAGCCATCGAGACACAGTTTTTACCGTTTATGCTCCAAACATCACATGGTGACGATAGGATTACTATGTTTTCTACGTGAGCTCTTGCCTAAAGCGTACTGTATTGAATCCAACCAATAAAGACCAAAAGACGAAATTCCAGTCAAGATACAGTAGAACAAGACCATATACACGTGAGGACGATGGGGCCAAACTCCATGAAGCGCTTGAGCTTAGCACTGGCCTTAAATGTACGCATCCTCTTACAGGCAGTTGATAAAGCATTGAGACAGAGCATTATGCTGTGTCGGTACCTCGTTGCGTTATACGGCCAACACAATAGACGGCAGCATTTATACCCGGGGTCGCTTGACCTTTTGCGACTTACTCTATTGTAGGTCCAGGTCGAAGGTGGTAGTCGCTTTCAGAATCAAATGCTTTTAATTTCAGGTCAACAGGTGTGAACCTAACCACAACTCTGTTGTTGTCCTATTCGTTCCTTCTTCTGAGACGAATGAAACCCCGAGGGTTATTTGGCATTCCGATCCTACAGATCCCAAACCATCCTTCTAGGAGATGAGCAAGACTTCGACGTTTATGGATACTCTGGATTTGACTTATTTCTGATTCTAAATAAATTGCTGCTTTCTGCCAATCCAAATCTTTTTAGTGAATTGGTTTAGGAGTAGGGTAGTAGTAGTTGTTGTAGTAGTAATAGGGTAGCCGTCAGGAAAAATCTTTAGAATAAGGTTCATTTGATGCTACGAGGGATCCGGTGATTTCAGATATTTCTGTTTCAGTTTTATATATGCATATGCAGCATTTTACCTCGGTAAACATATAGTCATTTTAGCACTTCGCGACAGCTATCTACGCAGTACCATACTGTACCGTACCGAAGGCTTAATACCACGAAATATGGTTACAGTAGGTACATTGAACATCGCAGTACGGGGACGGGATTGATCGGTTTACGTTATTATTATTATTTTTATTAAAAAATTTATAAAGATTTTCAATGACGCTTATCACCGGACGGCGTTTTGCACCACGAACAGGACAGGCTGGGGCAGATACATGGGTATTATAGTAACAGAAATAGTACGAGTAAATCATAGCTATTGGTTTACGTTAGAAGCTTACTGTACACTTTACCTATATATGATACTATTACTATAGGCTCACGGCCAAATTGAGGCGTGGTTGCAATTTAATTAGGAAGTATAGAATGCATCAATTATCTAAATTTATGAAATCAGTTTTCGGAATGAACGTGTTAACGGCATAATCGAACATTTTACCTTTTATAAGATCTTCCTCTTGCGTGGCTACGCGACAATCGTCCCAATCCATCCAGATCCGATTCACTTTTCAGGCGATATCGATATCCACCGTAATTTTACGTACCTCTCTTACTTATTAGCGATCCGCAACATTTCTTAGGCTGCAAATGCAGACCTGCCTTACTCTGAAGTCACCCATCTTACTTTTGAAGCGACTAGTCACAATTCAGAGGCGTACAAATAGAGACCCCTACTTACTTCTCAGCGCTAAACTTACACTTATTCTTTACCTACAATACAAGTCTTTAACCACCCGCTTGAGTCGAAACGCCTTTCCTTTGTTGCGACCGGCCACGCCGTCTCATATATGGAAAGGTAACGGATAAATCGAGACAAGCCGCACGTACTATCAAATTTACCACTTTTTCTTGACTGCCGTGGACGCAACATGAACAGTCGAGGATATATTGCAGGCATGTATTTCATTCACAACACAAAGCACTAATTCGTATACCATTAACGATGGCGCCTGCAAGAAGCAGATAAAGCCTTGATTTTGCTCCCTGCTTGTCTTCCGCATCTCCCAATTCTTCGCCTTTGCTTTCATCCATTTGCGAATAAGTATTACATTTTTCAGGAGTAAATACATCGGGTTCCTGCGAACATTGGAGTAACAGATTATGCCGAACAAATCGGATCAGTACTTGCTGAGCGCAGACTTCAAGATTTTGAGAAGACACCCCGAAATAATGGTTCTGACATCTTCTACCAACGGATTTGTTACGTTGGAGTAATATGAAGTGTATATCGATTGTACTCACAGAAAACATGTTCTACAAGCATGTTTTATTAGGAAGCCTTTGCTAATTATTATCATTGTTAAGGTTTTTGTCAAGGTACTTTAGCAAAGGGAACTCCAACGTTTAACTCAATACGTAGTGGTTTTACACAATTCAGGACATTCCTTTCGTGTGTTATCAACCATGAGCATTTCTGTATTTGTTAGGAGTTTGTTTGTTTATTTGGAATTTATGGCGTTTTCTACTATTAAGGTCATTTACACCAAGTCAATGATAACGGTATACGTGTCAATACCTCCAGTTTATAGCCCGCATCACTATTTCAACCATGACTCTCCGCATTTCCCCTAAACCGAATGCCAAGCATGAATGGAAAGGGACTCGGTCGGGAATCGAATCCGTATCCTCCCGATCAGAAGGTGGACAGTCGAAACCAGTCGGCCAACTGAACGTGTTTTTAGCAGTATTTAATTAACTCCTGATTATCGTCCTTAATGGATGCCACGTTCAGTTACGTCATTAACAAGGGTGACGTCGATAATTATAATTTTCCATAAGCGAAAATAATTTAAAGCCTTTTTATCGTCCACTGTTGGCATATGAAATTCTCAAGGGATCCAATTCACGGAAGCAATTATCAAAAACCAATACCTTAGCAGCATTAACACGTCTAAACGGTGCAATACGTACTATGATAAATTCGCTGTTGTTGAGGAATGCGGAGTATCTTTCTGTTATTTCCATGAAATCTCTCAATATTTTTTTTTTTATCATCAGTCCAATCGACCCAGCGATAAGAGAGTTGTTGTTTCAATAATAGTAAGGTCATGTTAGTTAGGTGAACGCTTGCGCGCTTCACCAACACGACATAATTATGCACTTGCAAATTAGCCAGGTGTATACATTCAACTTATTTTGAAACAGACCTGCCCACGTGCGTGAGTCAGCATTCTTATATTTCATGTGACAAGATATAATAAGTACCAGATACTGGCAAGCACGCAACGAACTTCCGATTTCGTGTGTGTGTGTATTGTGGGGGCATTTCAATTCATGGATACCTGCACATTTTTACAATTGGATAAAAACGACTGTAGTATATGTGTAGTACACTGTGGCTATATACCTGAAATCAGTTTGAATCAATCCACGAATCGGCGGGATTCACAGCCACGCTCCACTTTATTCACATCTGTCCTACTTGTGTGTAAATTATGAGCAGTGTTTCCCATATAGTTGGAATACTTGCATAATAAGCGTTAATACTTTTGCTAGCACGTACTTTCATTTCAGTAAACATTTCAGCAGGGTGTCGAACCGTATCCAAAAAACGGTTACGGTTCGGTTACGGTTTTTGCCGAAACGAAAGTTTCGGTTTTGTTCCGGTTTCGTTCCTGCTTGCCCATAGAGAGCGGTTACCGGTTTACGCCGACGGATGAACCGGTTCTGGAGCGGTTCAAATACTGGAAATCGTTAGTTCGTTGCGGATGCGATACGCGGACAAATAACCATGTTTATCGACATATATACCCGTCACTTTATAGTGTAGGCTACGCAAGACGAAGTTTTAAATCGAAATTCTTACGATAAAAATAAACTCTTGAATTTTGATTTGTCAAGTCCCTGAGAATTTATATGTAATGGTAACTTGCGAGAATTTTAAGCAACGAGTCTGATCGTCAGCCGAGATGTAAGCACGCGGCTAGCAGTAATTGAAATCGCTATTACAGATTGGCGGCATGTTTTCCGGACGACTTTGCGAAATTTGCGATTTGACACACCAATTTATCGTTATCGTACGAATTCGCCCTGTTCATTTCCGCCGACGCTTTTCTCGCGTGCCGAGATGACGTGTTGAGACCTACCTTTCAATTCCAAGTGAGACAGGGCAATTGAAAGGTCAAACTTTTTAAAGAGTGAGATAATTTAACCGATTGCGGAAACATGATGATGTATATGTGGATAGTTAAAAAAAAATAAACCGCTGGCACCTCCATTTAGAAAAACGGTGACCGTTTGCTAAAAGAGCGGTAACCAAGAAAATGCCACAACCGTTTCGTTCCTGTTCCGGTTAATTGGAAAATTGAAAAAACGGTTCGGTTACGGTTTCGGTTCACAAAAATCAAGCGGTAATCGTTCTTTTTCGTTCCGGTTCCGGTTCGGTTCGACACCCTGCATTTCAGTAAACAATTTATCAAGTGCATTAAATTAAAGTGTGGGCTTTACCTAATAAAAGAAACTTGAGAATGTCAACACTGATAAAACGTCCATCCAAATTTGTTTAAAACTTAGTTCACAAACTTTCAGACCGGAGCTCCTCCATCATGTGAAATGGATAATGTGGGCTTGTAACCAAGACAATATGTTCTCTACTGCTCAGTAGAGCCGAAAATGGTATCAAGCAACGCAAAGTCATGAAGTATAGAATATGGTAGGCTACCTATTTGGGCATTCCGCTTGGCATGCCTCTTAGTTGATATGACATTCAAAAATATGATAGAACTGTGCGTGAAGCCCAGCAAAAAATCGAACGCCTTACTACACCACATTTCATGCCAAATCTCGACGAGAACCTGTGCGGGCAAGAATTGCCATCCATGCAGTCCCGTGCATATTTAACATAACCTATGGCCATTTTAATGACTTTTTGATCCAAGATGAGTGAGGCAAATTGCTCAAACCAGGCATTCCCTTCGTCTCCCTGCGCTCCTAAAATAGAGCGGCCCCAAGCGCAACATTTATTCAAAAATATCTCAATGGCCATTAAATGCACACTGGACGCAATGCACGTGGAAGGCATCAGTGCAGCTCACTGGTGCAGAAAAATTTGCGTTCTCACACTTATAGCGCAATAAATTCAACTTCTGCTGCAAAAGTAATTCCACCTTAAATTGATGAAGTACTAGTTGCACAATAATGAAGGCTTGTGAATGTTAAAAATTTAGATCAAACAAGCATGGATGTGTGGTGAACCTTCTTTAGCATATCAATACCGTAACATAGTCTATTTGGACTGTGTATACGGCGTCCATAAATGTAGCCTAAGGTATCTAAAATTAGTAACCACGCACTGCATCAGCCTGCCGCGTATAAGCTAACATATACATATGACCCAGAAATACACCGTCATTTACAAAATCGCGGTACCGTATAACCGATAGCGGGGTAGGTATGCCTATACTTGATTCGATTAAAAAATCGACTGATATTTCCGAACATGTTTAAGAAAGACACAGTCGTGGTTTATTGAGCATAGCATCCAACTTTACGAGTTCAGCTTATCCATCAGGTGAAAGTGATCGTCCGGCACAGGATCATCTATCTTGACACATCCGTCTATCCATTCACATTCTCGATCTTCCCTACCCTAGGACTGCGAATTTATATGTTCTTCCCGTCGATTCCCGCATGTCTTCTGACAAAGGCTATATACCGATATCCGATGGCGAGGCGACTAGCGGACTATTATTATAAAGAATTTTAGTGGCGCTTATCATCGGCTCAGGAACTCACTCAAGGACCGGATCACAGAGTGACAGTCTGACGTGACATAGTGTCAATGATAGAGCACAGAGGGTCAGAGAGACAGAGGTTAGGATACCTACTGCCTGACTAACAGCGTACAGTACAGTGTAGACCAACTCCCTATAATGTAGTTCTAATATACAGCCACAGCTTTACCTTACTTTACCTCATTGATAGCATGCATGGCATGCATGCATGGGAGACAAGAAAATTGATATCGCACCTTCCTCTGCTATTGAACTCGTTCGTTGGTGTATAGCTCTAGGCACCGTCGGTGTTGCTTAGCACAAAGTCACTCTTTCCTAGGCTGGCTATATGCTTGTTTGTCTGATGGCGTCTTTTCAGTCATTTCGACGTCTACGAAATGGCGCGGCATCTAACGGATATATATAAAAAAATGTTTCGTCGCTAGATAGTGAAAGAATTCATGCCATCCGGTTTGCAACGTGCTTAGATGGGGGTGACGCTGAAAACGCGTGTGTCGATTGTCGCAACGATTGTCGTGCCTGTTTCCAACGTGTTTCTATAGCATTATTTTAGTATCTAGGTACTTATGGGAAACACTCCTGATGCAAAGGTAAAACAATCCAGATATTTTCCCGAACAGCTTTGAGGAAATTATCATGGCATCGGTTTTTAGTCAGTTATTGTGAATCTTATGTGAATATTGATGTGTTATACTATCAGTAAAGTAATGCTGAAGAATCGAGCAAACTAATATTCGAACTCCAGAATTGTTTGCGTGGTGAGAAATAAAAAGATTACATTTGCGTCTCTGCTTGGAAATAATACACAGATAGACCTATGCCTTCATTCAATCAAACATTGTAGCCTATATAGCCGAGACGAAATGGCTAGAATAATTGTTTATTGACATACTGTACTGCAGTCGGCAATTGTCGAAGTATTGAAGAATCGATCGAACTGATATTCGAAATCCGGAATTGTCAACGAGCTGAGAAATAAAATTTGATTAAATTAGCAACTTTGCGCGCAAATCATATTCTGATATGGCATATCTATGTAGGCCTACGATTTTTGCGCAAAGTCGCAGGTGTCTATAAGACCGTTGTGTGCACTTCTACATCAGACAGGGCACACGGTATTCCGCCGGGGCGTATACTTTTGGCCACCTTCGGATGATTATTGCCGCCGATATCCACTATCAACTTCCGTATACTTGACCGACGGCCGATAGGCCTACCGATAATCGCAAAAATACGAATAACAGCCGAGCAGAGAACGGTCGATGCTCGTCGTCCATAAATCGGTCAACCCCCGATTTTGGTATACGCCTTTGGGACAGATGGCTTTCGGTTGTTACAGTCTATTGTAGGTCTATAGCCGTTCGGTTGAGTTTGGCGACGTGTTACGCTATTTTGTTACAGTATTTTCGAAAGACCGATGCCACGTGTATAGGAAGATGGCTATTTTACTACAGTAGGCATACATACCGGAGTGACGTAGGCTATATAACTAGCTAGACATCATGAAACTAGACAAAGGAAGCGGAATAAGGCGCAAACACCTACCTTTAGGCCATCATTATAATTTGGTTTAATTAGGCCACAACTTATATAAATCTTTTTAGTAACCTGTTTGCGTACTATTCTCATTTAATTTCACTAGACCCTACATGTACTCTATGTATCTACTTGGAAAAACGCAGCATGCTTTATACTCGTGGATTCTATCCTCGCGTATTATGTGGCTATGCACATGCCTCATCCAGCCATATTAGGCCTATACTTATAGCAAATGATATTAGACGTGAAGGAGACAGCGGATGGGCTAGCTCAGCAGGTCGGCAGCACCCGGCACTCGCCCGTGAGGTTGATCGTCTGGTGACAACCAGCGATGTCCGCGCCTACCTTAGCATGTCAATAGTGTCAATACCATTGGTAAACGTGAAGTATAGCACTCCCTTTACTATATCCTCCCTGCAGTCAGAGGTTTTATGGTGGCGGGATAACACTAATTACCGCAGCATATAGTCACTACATGTCTTATGCTCGGGCAAGTAAATGCACTACACGCAAAATACGATGATATTTTGAAAGGCGGATATTAGATGAAATGAAAAACGTGAGGCCGATGGCGGATGATCAATAGACATCGGCGAAAAGACGATATTCACGACAGACCTACCAGGTTAATCTGCCGTGAATATTTAGGCTACAATATGAAAGTTTTCGCAATAGTCCTTCTCCATAGAGCGTCGCGATACTAGTAAATTTGCTGAAATCAAATCGCAAGAAAAGTTAGGGGCTTAGTGCTGTTTGCTGATTTACTACCCACCCATGGTTACGTACCATTACGTTTTAAATTTCCTCGACACTCGCTATATATACAGTATTGTACTGCAACTAGAATCTAGTTAGTTCGCTGAAAGTCTTTATTAAGTGTGGTCCTAAAATATTGAACGTTTATTACAGCGGATCTTGACATTCTTGAGTTATAAAGCTCCAAAAAACAGCCTCTTTAAATATAATATAGATTTTTACTGCCACGAATTTCACTTTCCAAGGATTAATTAGCTGACGGCAATCCTTCATTAAGAGTGGTCTTAAAATATGGAACGTTCATTACAGCACATCTCGAGTTAGTAATAGATTTAGTGGCGCACTATTTCCAGTAAGGATTCTTTCAAAACTTATTACAAACCTGTTTACAACAATTCGAGATATACAAATATTTTTTCCAATATTTGAACGACACTAAGCAGTTTTGTTTAACCTGCAAAAAAAACTACCGCCATTACTCAATGTATAGGCCTATTCATTTTGATATTAGGCCTAGTATTGTAGTTTTTATCAAAATTGTGACACTATTCGCGCCCCACATCAGTCGTGCCACTCAGCTACGCCATTATCACGCGTTAGAACATTACAAAGCGGAAAAAGGCTATTATGTCATCACGGTGCTGACTGCAATCATCAGTAAAGTATACTACAATGCATAGGCCTATACTAGAATCATTTCTTACGCTATATACTGGTAGAACCAACTATGATTAGTCCGATCAAACGTTGCATTATGGTCATACCAAAATTTTGCCACACTGCTGACGACGAATGCCAATATGATAATGTCCGATTTCATAGTGTAATATCAAATAAAGCGGTGCAAATGTTCATGCGCTAACTGCTACCTTATATCAGTGCTACTAAACTACTACATTACAAATCAGCTTGGTAGTGAAATTAACGAGCTAAGTTGCTGTTGTTTTCCTGCCATTGTTGCTGATACGTATCGAATATTATCATAGGAATTGTTTAATCAAAGACGTGCAGAATCGATTGTTGGGATTCGTTGAGCAGCGCATCAATCAAGCATGATTACTTATCACACCAGCCAGAGATAGCAAATCTCGGAGAGTGTAGGCCTAATATTAGTCGTTTCAGGACACTCATCGGTGATTGAAAGCGCACAGAGAATAGACATCATCCAACACACCAGTTCAGTTCTGTTACTACGCTCAAAATCGCAGTAGCCTACAAAGCAATCTGTTTTTCATTTTGAAAAATGGGACTACAGGATGCCACCACCTTCTGCTCTTGTGTCGCAGGGTTTAGTGGAAACGGTGCTATCTATGTAGACGGCTTTTCGCTCACACCATTCCTGCTGCGATGATTCTGCGCGTAAAATCGTGTCTTTGTGAGTCGCTTTCTACTCCGATTCTAGGTTAAATGATAGTTATTTCACCATTTTCCATACATTTTTCATGCGGTAAAGAGCGTGGGTAGGGGTCATGCGACCTGTTTGAGTTCCCCTTTTACGGCCTTCTTAATAAATACCGTGGCGCGCGTGAGCACGTTAAGCACGAGAAAATGTTTTATCTCTCGCACATTCTAAAATTATCTGGAGTTGTTCTTTTTAATCACTATGAAGCGGTGGTTGAGGGGGGTGATGAGTGCGAATGATTAGTTAGCAGTAAGCCTTCGTGGAGAGTGTCCATAAAATAACGAACGATTAGTACAGTACATTTCGAGTTATAAAGTAACCCAAAAATAATCTCCTGAAATATATTTCAGATTGTTACTGTCGCAAATTCTACATAAGGACGTGTTAGTTATTTTCACACTTTTATTCATTTTTGAGTAGTTCTGAAGAATGGAACGTTTGTTTCTTACGTGGATGGGTGTTTTGATATTTCTGTATGGAAGCCATGCATATTCTGCAGAACTATACAGTCAATATCTGCTGGAATGGGAAAATACGGAAACTGAGATCGAATTGAAGGTAGGGAGCAATATTATTGAAATATATCTCGTGTTTCAATAAGCTTTTGTATTGTTGGAGTAAACCGGATATCAATTTCCTGCAGCTAGAATAATGTTCAGTTGACGCATAGATGGCTTAAAACTATTTGTAAGTTGTTGTTATGTTGGTCTTTTGCTAATTTTTTCCTTGCACACTATCGCGATGAACGAGAGCCAATTCGATATAAGCAATATCTGCTGGCCTGTCAGGTGCCAAATTGCTGTTGAAGTAAAAGAATCGGAGTTGGTGTTAATGTAAAATAGTAGGCTACTAGTCTGTTTCGCTGCATATTTTTGTTGTTGTCAGTATTAGGCCTACATTTTGTTACGGAAGATCGTCGGCTCAATTAATGTATTTGGTACAAACCACGTTACATGAGACAATAGAGAAAGATTGATATTACTAATAAATTTCTAATGGTTACTAGTGTTGATTTTAATCGATATCGATTTTCAGATGACTGTGGCCACTTTGGGATATGTCGGGATTGGCTTTAGCAAGAACGAAACAATGGCGAAGTCGGACATCATCGTCGCTGGCATTAGTAACGGAAAGGCTTATGTATGGGTAAGAAACTAGCGAATATATTTGATCTTAGAATAGGCCTACTCGTGATTACCCATTCGCTACCATGGATGCTTTCCTAACATTCCATAGTTTCACGAATTTAGATTGAATTGCGTTTTAACTGTGCTGAGTTTGATCTACGTTTTTATTGCTCACAGGATGCCCACTCTGAAGGAAATGGAGAACTGCAAGTTGATGAAGACCAAGATGCAATCATCACCAGAGGTTTCGAAAATGGTACACATACTATTGTGACCGTCAAAAGACCGTTATCCACGGATGAATGTAATGATTACCAGTTCAAAGTGAGATATTTTAATGTCTTTTCATCGTGGTGAGGTAGTGCAGTAGTGAGGTCGTCATTTACGAAACCAATAGATCTGAGATTCGAATCTTTGGTATGCTGTAGACTTTTGAAGGGCATCTATAGCTACATCGACTATGCGTATATTGCTGGAGAAATAGGGATCATGTGCGGATCAGTGTTGCGCGTATAAGTAGTGGAAGGGTATTTACTGTAACGCATTAATGTTGAGCGCCAGTTAAACGATGTCTGCATGCGTTCCATATTGCGTTATATCTTGTGATTCCTGACAAAAATTGAAACTTGTCTGCTATGGTCGGTTGGGAGTCTCTGTCACAACAATAAGCAATTTTGATAGAACTCGATTAGGTTTACTTTCAAGTTTTTTTTATATAGCCTGGCGAGGTGAATGTCATTTGGGCGTTTGGTCAAGAAGACGAAGCATTGCAGCTGCAAATTTCCGATTTCCGCGGTGGTACCAGAGGTAACTAATACGTGATATGCACGCCACGAATGCAATTCTACATTTTCTTACACTTATGAACAGGTTTTCAAAAACTCACGCTAATATCAGACGAGGATTGTAATGGTAAGCATGTACTGAATCATCGTACAGAGTATAGATACTCATAGTCGTTTTTGTTTCGAGTTTGTTTCAATTTCAACTAGTTTGGTACCGCTCAGTTAGCCGAGTGGTTTGAAAGGTTGCTTTATTGCCGGAAGGTTCCGTTCCGGATTTGATTTCCAGACGAGCTATAGCCTGCGGAACCCTTTACACTCCTCCATATAATTACCGCCAAGGAAAGAAAGAGCAGATACAAATTTCAAAGTTTGTTGTTCGATTTGATAGGAAAATGTGTTTAGGACATCCTAGATAATATTACACCGATGCGCATAACCGTGAAAATTCTATTACAGGACCCAGATCTATGATGACTCCACCTCCAACTACAACATCTTTCATTGACGGTACGACTTCCTTAGCGCACGACCATAAGATGGGTAGAGACTCCTGTGACTTGCCATACCAAGTATTCTTGGATAAAGACAAGAAAGTGGATTTAAAATGGGATTTTGAAAAGGAAGATATAGTATTGCAGGTGAGGTGTGATTCTATAATTTAGTTTCTGCTTGTCATTCGGACCTTGTTCCACCTGTGGGTAGAGACAGCTTAACTATCCACTCATGATGTGGCAATAATTCTATATATGTCGGGTATCCGTAGTGTAGCGACTGTCTCCAATTATCTTGGCTTTGAAGCGGCAAATACCTGGCACTTTTTACGTTTTCTTTCGGAACTTTAGGCGTATATGTATCCACGGAAGCGCAGAAAGCACTGGTTGATACTGTAGACTTCATTAGGAAAGTGGCTCGGCATCTTCGTGTAGCATGCTTTTCGTGCTATCCTTATGACTGCTGAAGTCTGGGTTGGCTGGAAGTTGGATTATGGGTTTTCCTATTTTTATAGCTTAGCGGTAATGCGACGACAGTGGGAAAATCATATGCCTTCTGATATATCTTTTGTTTCAGCTTACTGCACCAACCGTTGGCTGGATGGGCCTAGGATTTTCACCCAAGGTTTCGATGCGTGGTGCCGATCTTATCATGATGGGCTACCGGTCTGATGGAGCTTATGCGATAGTGAGTACCATCATGTAGCTATGGCATAACGCGGCTGATTGATTGCTAACTGAAACACGATCTATCACTATCATTTCAAAGTCATCTAGTACAACACAGGAGAGGGACTGACATGATAATTTTCATAATCAAGCAAAGTATAGTAGTTTGAGCCAGTGTTTACGTAGTGACGTGTAATTTGTACTTTCTTAGTTGTAGCGTCAAATTGGATATTAGAATTAACGAGAATAGAATCCAAGCCTAATCATTGCGACTATATAATAATGGCTTACTAAATTCACGGCCATCCAGGTCTCTCACAATGCAAAAATGAGTGGGCCCGAACGCCAATTCAACGCCATAGTCACCTCACCGACTATAAGTTTCTTTTCTTATATAATAGTTGTGCCAATTCTATGTTGCTCATAGTTCGTGGTCGTGTCACTTTTATGTAGGTAGTCTAGGTACGTCCTATCACAACGTGTTTCAATCCGGTATCGCGTTCTTATTATTCTAGTCCTGGCCATTGTATTTTATGAACCAGACGTACAGTTCACATACGGTATGTCAGCGTAAAGAGCAGCAGATGCTTAGAAAAAGAACAAAAAGGCCTGTAAGAAAGATATGAGCAGAATGCAGCTACTAATAAATAAAATTCGACAGATCGGCTTTGAGAAATCCAAGTTCAAAAGTTGCGACAGTGTGCAAATGAAAAACACCATGACTATGCAAAGGAGTGCTTATGGCAATCACGGCAGTCAAAATGTAATCAAAGCTTGTACATATTGGATTACTAGTTTATTCCCGCAATGGCAGTCCATGACGCACGTGGTCTGACTGGCAACAGTCAGTCCATTTTTACCAGTAATAATAATAACATGTAGAACTTCGCCTATGTAAGCACAGCGCAATACAATTTTTATTGTAACAGATAAGTATGAGTAAATTAGGAACTGCAAGTAACCGCAACGTCAGAAAGACAGTGTAAAATAGTTTCCATATTGTATTGTATTGTATATACCGTTCGACTCACTTTTAAATTGAGCCTTGTACGGTAGCACTAGATCAAATATTGCTAGAAATAATTTATTCATATCAATATTAACGTTTGGAAGACTTTTTGTCCGGCTCTTGTCACTAAAACACACCAAAAATAAATTTGAAATCGAAAATTGTACATAATATAATATGGGTGTTATGACGTAACAGAAACAAGATGCTAAATTTGTTACTAGAATTACTTTGCGGTACAAAAGTTGAATATTGCGCTCAGTAACATATTCATTTTGTGTTACAAGTAATTTAATTCTCGAAGGTTTTTGGTTCCAACACTCATTAGAAAAATATCGTTGGCGAACAAACAGTGGAAACTTTCAAATTCATATCAACAAATTGTCTCTATAGAAATTATTTCGTCTCATTGGACGTAAACACGAATTGCGTAAACACAGGTTACTACATTCAGAGTAAAACCACTGAACTGGAACGACCACATTACAACAAAACATACGACGTATTTTTATTGGAAAATTTTACGGCTAAATACAAGTCTTTCTGACGGCACAGATTAGGCTGACCTCTCTTAATATACGTGACCTCGAGAGCAGACAAGTAAAATTTCGAAAGGCTTTGGCACTGACCAAAATACAATCGATGTCGGGTTATCTTTGAGATGCTGGCCAATTGTTGAGTTGAGAGAGGTTGCAATGTTGAATTATGAGTGAGCCATGGAAATAAAGACGAATCAGCCAAATCTGCCGATAAGGTGCAGTGTCGTGTCGTGTTTGTTTCTGTATGTTTGAAGAGTTAGTGGAGCCGATGGCGGACGATCAATAGATATTGTAAAGAAGATCACCACAGATTTAGCGTCCAGCCTTAGTTTATTGAGAATTAAAACATTCACTAGCTTTCGGAGCTCCACTCCTTCATCAGGTAAAGATGGAATGAATCGTAAATAGTAAAAGCACAATTTGAATTAAAACAGAGCTCCGAAAGCTAGTGAATGTTTTAATTCTCAATAAACTAAGGCTGGACGCTAAATCTCTGGTGATCTTCTTTACAATTTTTGTATGTTTGTAATTCGTTATCAGTTAATTGCGCTTGAGCTTAATTTTTTTCGAATACCTATGGATACAGTAATTTGGTTGATCTCTACGCGTTTCAATGCATTAGGCATAATGTTGAGACTACCGCCTATCGAAATTACGTCAGTGACGTGTTCACTAATGCATGTAATATATATCTGCACGTAGCGTCGTCAAAAATAGTCGATGGTTTACGATAGGCTACATTTTGGAAAAACTGATATGCACCAGTTATTACCCGTACGTTACAACCAATTGGTATATTTCGAAAGTAAATTGCAACATCTGTAAGCAGCAAAATTTTCCATTCAAATAGTACTATAACGAGTTTGAGTTTCAGTTTATATTTGTGAAATATATCTTACAAGAATCCATTTGTTATTTATGCGCTGTTTCAGTATACATGCAATAGCATATTTACAAGTATCTCAAGTTAAATAGAGGCTACTAAGCAGCACAACATTCAGGGCTACAAAATTTTATTTAATCGAAGACTCATCTCATCAGGATTAACAGCGGAATAAAGGGAGAAATAACAGAGCAAGAAAATGTAATATATGGTAATTGTGACGTCACATAATAAATGTAAACAACCAATAATAAGCATTAGACAGTACAGTACGTTCAAAGAGGGTAAAGTGAGTAGGATTAATATAAACAGATATGGACAAAGGTTAGGGTAGGACAGTTTGATAAATGTGGATTCTAATACTTTAGGTAGAAAATCTGATCGGCCATATTTGATGATCTGAAACATGTCATCGTTGTATTGCCTAGCGCAAGTTTCGTTATGAAGGAGATGTTGGCCAATGGCTGATAAATGAGCATCAGCTTCATCAAATTGAATGGTTGAATGAATCGAGTAATTATTGGACGGAGTGAAATTGTGAATGAATTTAGGGAAATGTTGATTGATGCGGTCAGTCAAACTTTATGACGTCTTACCCACGTAGCTACTGTCACAGTAGCACGAACATATATAAATAACAATCTTTTGCTGATATGGGTATTACGAAATTGCTCAATTTTGTGATGAATTGCCGAATTTATTAAGTTCTCTCGGGTATTCATTGCCATGAAAAGGTTGCGAATTTTATCGATTTCGACATTGAGTTTTGTCGGGGAGCATATAACAAGCGCGCGATGAGTTAGGGTCCGTATCAAAAAATAAATTTGCGTTTTAATTGTGCAAAATTAATTTCAATGAACAGTGAAAGTAGGTTTACGGTAAATTGAAGTGACAAACTGACCATCAACTTTTTCCACTAAAACGTCTAATAAAGGAAGCGATTAGTTTTTTTCGGTCTCCAAAATGGAAGCGCAGAGACGCAATATAAACTTGAAGAGACACCTAACCCTAAATAGATTGTCGGCTAAAAATAAAGATGAATTTCTAATCGCCCAGCCGTTTCAGAGAGTGCATCATGATCGCTCTTGGAACTCCGACAGGCCTGCTTATTTTTGGTCGAAGCAACAAATTATCGCCAAATTGGACCGCTTCGCTTGATCCAATTCTTCCATATTTTTTAAAACTCTTCACGATGTCCTCGATCCCACTTTGAACTTTGATTTACACTTGAGCATCGTAAACATGCCAAAATTTACCGACCTATGTTGCTCGGGTGTGTGCTTTTTGAATATGCACGTGAAAGTATGCGGATATCGTGATCCCCACTCACCGATTAATTAGTGCTACAGTTGCCGAGGATGGCTATCTGGTGCATTGCGGGTGTGGTTTTTAGTTCAAACCTTGTTGTTTTGTGCTGCTCGGCTGATCTTTTTATAGCAATCCTTCTTTCGAACTGGAATGTTTTGATAGGCTGATTTTAGCACCTTTCAAACGCGCGGTTAATTCTTTTGACAGCGATATAGGAATTAGAGCTACTTTGGTTTGAGAATTTCACTTATACGATGATTAACACACATTCTGATACGATCATCTTATTTAGGAACAATGAGTACAGGACTTAAATAAGTTGACTTACCTTTACTGATGTGGCGTAATTACGTCATTTCATCAATGTATTATAAAATTGTATCAAAATAATGAGGCAGATGAGGGATTGGAATAACTCTTCCCCTAGTATTTATTTCCAATTAGTATTTACTGGCGCGCTCGCGAGCTGGCTCCACTACACTCAGTTCAGAATTTTTTTTAAGTAACTCATGAAAAACATTTGAAGAGTCAATAATTTTTTAATCATGCTTGCTTGTTATGATCTATTTATCTCCTAGTCAAAAAAAAGCGAGCGACCCGATGTGGCGCCCATGTGGGATTGACAAAGTTTCTGTATGGAAGGCTACGCGGTATATACCCACATATGGCATTGTGAGGGTATCACCTGGCCCACCTATAAATATTTGTCACACATGGTCCATGCTCTTTAGCACACATGTGGCCCAGGTAAATAGCCCAAACAAGACCACGTGCGTAAACGGGCTATTGTTGCGTTTGCACACCGTTGGCGACACACTGGCCATCAAAGTTCAGGCGAAATTGTAGCCTCGCGCTATATGTGTACCGAAAGAAAATTTCTAATTGGGATATTCTCTGATTTTCAGCTTCTGTAATTACTTGTATCTCAATTCCTCTCCTTCTATTGAGCAAAGATTGGTTGTTAACAATCATATAATCATAATCAATCATAAAGCAAAATTTGGATCACAGACTATGCCTAGAATTGCGTATTGACGTTTAGCTATCACGAAAGTCATTTGAAGGGGTTTTATTGTCTAAAAGTGCCATAAATAGTTACTGGACTATTAGGCCTATTTGTTGTGTAAAGTCTATACGGTAAGTGTTCTGATTTTTTTCAAAATTCTGAGAAAGTGAAAGTACTGCAATTTCACTGCCCGAATCAGTTACGAATCGAGTGCGAGTAAGCCCATCACGAGCAAGCAAAATATTTTAAGGTTCGATATTATCAGATTGAAGATGACGCATGCGATGAGGTTTCATTTTCTTTGCTCGTCATAAATGACGTTTTGTTTTAATCACATGGAAGGATGCAATTCATTGCCTGATCTCTATATTTTTTGTAAACAACTGATTTGAGATTGTTGGGATCTTTGACATTGATTTCTAGGCCTATAAGACACATCGTTTGACTGTTCGCATTTTTGTATTTGGAGGTTGATCTATAACATGGTTGATAAGGAAATCTTGGGCTATTGAAGACAGTTTGATTTGGGTGATATAACCTATTTTAATTTTCTGACGGTAACCGTTGATGTTGTCGGACATTGATTCCCCCAATTTTAGCAATCACTAACCTCTGAAGATAGCTTGAATCCATTTCATTTCACGCCTTTTAGATTATTTTGTCAAAGATTCTTGTGATTTTGCCTTTAAGATAAATGCTACCAAATATTTACATTTAAGATAAGGAGTTTAAGTGCCATAACAATCTACCACTTGTTGATGGAAGTGATTAGGTGGCATGTCAGGAGAGCAATCAGACAATTGCTGGAGGTTCTAGCTCAGTGAAGCATTGTTTTTTCAATCAAAATATTTTATAACTTTTGATAGATGCATTTGTCTCTCTTGCAGATGGCAAAATGCATCGTAAGACACTGAAGTGTTTGTATCACGAGTGAGAATTGTGTAATTTAGCTAATCTGTTGTGATATTGTTCGCATCAAAATCCGCTTTTAGTGAATGAATTAATATCTACGTCACAGAAAGGTATAACATGTTGCAAATAACTGTTTTGCGCCTCGTTCCAATGCATGGATCTTACATTCTTTCCTGAGATCATTAGGAGTGTCTAGCGGGACTGAACAAATTAGCTCAGTTGGTCCTGCCAACTGCTGTCGGGCAAAGGTTATTTCTTTGTCATGCAGGTTATTGATTTTCATTTCATTTTCTAAAGGCTCTCTTATTACGGAGTATTCGTCTTCTTATCATGACGACCTAACCGTTAGTTTAAATACAGTAACTGCGTTAAATGAAATTGCGGGCGGTTCGTTGGGCGAATCCTCTGTTGATCTCAAATTTGTATTGGAGTGAGCTCTAGGTCGAGGCGATTATTTCTTCAAGAATGAAATTTGTTTCCTAGTGATATTTAGAAATTGATATCGGGTTACAGTTAAAATCGGCACAGTATTAAACGCCTATGATTAAAATTTCTTGCATGGTTCACCATCCCGTTGCTTACAAGGATAGGTTGAAGGTAGAAAGTTCAAGCAGTTAAAGATATGTGGCAATTCAAGTCGATATATTACGTGAATAGTTGCCTTCTTGACTCGAATGAGCCGCTCTTCTCCGTACGCAGCTTGAATCACCCAGTCGTCCTCACCGAGACGTAGGCGTGGGCGCCTTGGATACGGCAACTGCTCGTAGAGTCCTTTAGGCAATGAAGCTCGAAGTTCGATACTAAAGCAGGCGCACTAAGCACCCCTGAGTACAGCGCGGTAATCTCAATCTCGTAAACCTCTTATGACTCAACACAAGTTGACCAGTGTGACTTTCTGTACACGTACTGAATTTATTGCAGTGCTGAATAACTTGAATTCAACAGCGTTTTATTATCTGCAGATTCCATGGAATTATAATAGTTTCAGCAAACATTTAACGTAGTAACGTGTAATTTGAAGTTTATTCTTAGTTGTAACAGATATTTTTAACTCCTCTCGGTCATCGATAGCACTTGCTATACCTCCAATTTGTTTACGTTGTCGGTGGGAGTTGAGATTGGTCGTATTCACACAATTGTGTACGTGAGACTACTACCCGTGTTACCAGAAATTGTGAATTACTAAACTTTTGGTACATTCGTAAGATCTCTGGGTGTGATTAAGGCGGGAGTTCGATTGCTGAGGTAAGGGTTTCGCGTAAGCTAACTTTATTATATATTGAAACGTAACGGTACAGTTCCGTTACAGCAGCGTAAACATTCTACTGATTTAAATTTAAGTAGTCGAGCTGCTATTTTCGAATTCGGGAGAGGCCTATATGCTAAGAAATGCCAACTACCTTACCAAATGTAATTACGCTCTTGCCACGTATAGGCTACGACCCAACACTGAGCATTGGGGATTCCAATCGACTCCTTTAGATTGGTACGACAAAAATTGTTTCCATGATGTATTATTAGCAAGAAGTAATTACCTCGTTACTGGGTGGATCACATTGTTCTTCCGAAGTGCCTGTAATGCGCAATTAGGGCAATTATGGTTGCTGTGAAGGAATGGGCTAACATAATATATAATTTTACATATACACACATGACGTCACGCTACACGTACGTGATAGTCAAACCTATCGTCGCAGAACCAGCCTGGATAAGATATTCAGAATTCAGATTATTTTAATACACTCCGGCGATAACATAGAAAGTGGTGGCTCTTCGAGTGGAGAACCCTAAACCAAACAGAGCAGCCAAAATGTAGCTGAAGTACCCAACAGAATTATTGATTCAGCAACGTAAGCAATCAGCAAGGTACAGGCAACTTCGAACTATATTTCATCACAATTAAATTCATTCAAAAAAAGGAGAAATACTGTACGTTATGCCCGAACACATGTTCTGCTTCAATAGCGCAAGAAACATACGCTCTAGTATATTCTGACTACAAGAATCAAAGCTGTGGCAAAATGGCATAAAGCATAATAATTAATCATTAGCACGAAATTGTTTAATCGTTGGTTATACAACAACGAGTGCGAGGTTATCGCGAACTGCTGCGGCGAGTACGCCTAATTGTATCTTAGCTGAGTTAACTGAGATTTTCCTGCCTCTTATTAAAAAAGGAAAACACGCGATATGCAATAAATTTTCGATTTTTTAGAAATATATTTAAGACATATTGCATTCAGATTGCGAGTGGGGTTTGGTGGCTTGGTGCGTCGCTAAAGGTATACATACACTACGATTAATACGGACGTAACAGACCAGGCCGTTCAGTTGGCCGAGTGGTATAGACTGTCCGCTTTTTGATCGAGAGGTTCTGGGTTCGATTCCCGATCGAGTCAAATCGAAGACTTTAAAATTTGTATTCGTTCTTTCCCTGCCTGGCAGTCGGTATCGGGGAAGTGATTGTAATAGTGATCCGGGCTATAAACCGGAGGTAATAACACGATTACTATGTTCACGGTTACTGTATTCATGAATCATGTTTCACAATTACTATATCCATACTATCATGTGTCGCGATTGCTGTATTCATGTATCATGTATCACGATTACTAAATCAATGTATCTGCTCCAGCCTGTCTTTTTCGTGGTGCAAAACGCCGCCCGGTGATTTAAGCGCCAATATAATCTTCGATATCATAATAATATTATTAATAATAATAATAACAGACCAAATCGGAGAGAATTTCAGGCAAATTCCAGTCATGCTAGGCCCACATGTAGGAAATTGGGCGTGGTAAATTCAAATAAACGATAGAGGTAATACCTCTGCCTATAGATCATGAGTGGGCCATATAACGATTAACGAGTGGTGGTTTTTGTGTACAGTAGGCTGTTGCAATCCCACAGGTGTCCGATATATCGACGCGCTCACGTGTCAATATAGATAGATAGAGAAGAGGAGAGAGAGGTGGCTGGAGATAGATGGGTATTTTAGTAAAGAGAGAGAAAGAGAGAGGAGAGAGATTGATGCGACTGTAGATGTAGGTGCCGAACGAGAAGCATATCTTGCGATATGAAGTATTGGCTTGTGATTCGCCTTTTCTCGTCATTTTAAAACCAATTCGGTCAACTATAAATTTTTTAGGCGAGATTAATGCACTAAAGCTAACATTATTGCAGTCGCCAAACGTTGAAGAAAAAAGGAAAAATTTTTATTAAATACAACCACTGCTAAATGTTTTCAACACTTTCATCTTGGCTATCCATTGTCATTTGACTCTTACACGGAATTGTTTCAGAATTGCCACGCAGCTCTCAATGGGGTCCCAATTGTGGACGACAAACAAGACATTGAAATTCTAAGCGGATACGAAAACGCTACTCATACTTCTGTGAGGATTAAACGGAAGCTGAAACCTTGCAACAAACAAGATAGGAACATAGATGTAAGATTGCAATAGTTATTAATTATAGTTATAATTTAGGCTCAGTGAGATTTTTAGTCTAAAGACACCGTGCACAATGTAACTGACATTTTCGACCACGTAAAATACATACCGTGGTTCAGGCAATTTCAAATCAACGGCCATGCAAGCAATGTTAATCGCTTGATTGGACGATTCGATTATATAGAAATGTTGGAAATTGTCGCTTGAATTTGTGATGTATTCGACTTCTGACATCATATACAATGTACATTGTATCAATGCTTGTAGCATACGCAATGGCGACATTTACGGTTTATAGCTGTGATCACTGTGGCAACCACCACCCTTCGCACTTCTACGATCGTGACTACCTAGGAAAATAGTAATGGATACCAATTGCAAAGTCTTTGGTTTGACTAGGACATGGTCGGAATTCGGAGCAGGTACCTCAAGAGGAGAAAGGCGAAACGACAAATCGCTCGGCTAACTGAACGGTGACTAACAATATGAAATAGATTTCCAGAATGGGTTCTGGTTTAGATCTACAGATCACAAATCCTTACGTTACGTTTTACAATCCGCACTATGGACCTGTTGACACCACTTGCTGTGTTGCTGCCCTGACGTCAAGTCCGTAAATAAAGCAACATTCCGAAACGACAGAAAAAGAGGCACTTGAGGAAAATGGAAAACATACTTGAAGTATTCTTATTTTCAGCTCTCACGGACTCTTCGTGTTCTCTATGCGTTCGCCGCTAGTGATGTGATTGGAAATTCACCCAAAAATGATAATTATCATGGAATGAATAGAGGTTGTATTGCATTCATAGTAGGTCATACTGTAACGCCTAAAATACAATTCTAATAATCAAATAGGTGGAAGGAGCTTGATTCTAGCAAATCCGCAAAAGTTTGCTAAAGCCGAAGGTAATATAAACTGAACATTTTCCACAATCTATTTGTTTCAAGCCGGCAGGATGACGAACCGCCGATTATTGAAGTAGATTGTTTACGTTCCGAACTCGCCCTTAATTTTATCATTATATGAATTGTGATAAACAGGGTAAAATAGTAGATTAAGGCCAGATACTGTAGAATACGGAACGTAGTAGCTATTCTGGTATGGACTAGGCAGGCACGCAACCAGCTTTCGATTTCGTGGGGGGTAGGCTTTCAATTCATGGATGACTGCACACGTTTACAAAAATGGATAAAAACGACGGTAGTAGGTGTAGGCTAGTATACGCTAAGGCTAATATGACTGATATCAGTAGCTAGATTAAACGAAGCGCGCAACTAGGCCATTATTATTCTTACGAAATCCCATTATCTCGAAATAAAATTAGTCACGCCGCGCGCAGCAACGAGCAAGCGGTATGTGAGATAATTATGCCGATCTCAAAACCGAATAAAAGCGTAAATTGTTGACGCATGAGATAACCGAAATATACTGTTGCCTCCCATATAGGTCATACCTCTATACCCACGATATACGAAGAAGTTTATATCAGTCACGTGACCTAAAATTTCGTGGGTGGAAGGGAATGCCCCTTGTGGCCCCTGCTGGTTCCGCGCCTGGGACTAGGTGACGACGGGGGCGGCAAAGCATTAAAAGCGGTCGAAACCTGGCGGAGATCACCAAGTGATAAATACATAAATATGTAAATGCAATTTATGAAATCTAGGCAAGATGTACTAACATAGAATTTAGTAGCCGCACACTGGCAAGAATGACAGTAGGCCTCTATATAAAATAGTAAACAATTAGACCGGTGACCGGTCGAGTAAACTAATTTCCTTGGGTATATCGTTCCATAGTTTAGCGTGTACCTTTTATATATGATTGACCGCTATTGGCTCTATTAGCCGAAGTGTTGGTATTCATATTTTCAATAAAGATCCGTTTATTATCACGACTAGAGACCACGTGTTATTATAAGCCAATAGCATTCTTTATATCTCAGGAATTGAATCTGACCTGAAAGTGTGGGATGCCAGAGTGCAAAGTGCTTCCATTCCAGCACAGACTACATACTATAGATGCATCATGTTGGAATTGCCAACAACCGAGACTTACTATGCGAAAGGGGTGAGTAGGCCTATTGATGAAGCCATGCGAATCGAATTGAATAATTTTACGTATTTTTGAGGTCGAGTGTTATTTTCAAATTTTTCTTTTATTCTACCGGGAGAACGCGCTTGACGGCTTGAGAGAGCAAATCGCAAACGCCTTAGGGCGTTACCGTCCATATGGTAAAATTTTTCGAGGCATCGCGGGTTGTTGAATCACACTGTCTCTGCACAATGATAGAGCTTTAGTTCGGTAAAGTAATTTTGCAGTTGAGAGCAATTTTTTATATTATCGGTATTGCGTTGCACAAAGATTGAACAGCGGTCAAGCATCAATTCATTTTAGATCCTAAATCCACCGAGTTCAAAAATTGAGACCTTTCTGAGTCACTGATGTAATCCGATCCTAGACTCGTGTTAGTAGTCGAGTTTGCCCGTTCTATCCCCTCCATCAAGAAACCCCCTAAGAGGTATTGGACCGCATATGAGAAATGAATCGAGTAGCCATTATTCCTTTGGCAAGAGATGACAAGGCCTCACCCACGACTAAATACAGGGCGATCTTCGCGTGTGCCACAGTGTCTAATGTTGCCTACACGGGTGAAACTATAGTTCAATAAACTACGTAGGTTATTACACGATGGTGAAACAGGGATATCCAGCTACAGTAGTTAACAAAATTACCACACTTATTATTTCAGTATCGACCGATTGTGGATGAAGCAAATGCGATGACTCTCCATCATATTTTGGTGTACGACTGTACGAACTCGGTATGTTTCATTTAAGCTTGCGACATGCATGTGAATCACCCTGTGGTGATGAAATGCGATGATGAAATGAGATAAATGTATTGAAAACAGTTAGGTAGTCGCTATGGTCATTTTATAAAAATGTTTGGTATTCGCTCTCTGCCTGTATGAAAAACACTGTGCATCAAGACGATATACCAGACGTTTGTAGGCCTACTCTACATAGAAGCCTTTATGCCCATAAATGATTTTCTGTGTACTACTCGCTTGGATATTATTGGAGGACTGGTTAAAATTGTTCCTATCCGTTCTTACTCCGACTCGAACGTCCAACTCATCCAAAACTTTTATGTCTTAACACGTTTTTGCTCCCTGGTGTTGTTCAGGGGCCCGAACAAAATATGGATAGACGTGCCGCAGTTTCGGGTCCTGGATTAGATTTTCCATCCGTAAAATCTGTCTTGAAGCATTGTATAGCTTATAGCATCGCTTTTATTTCAGCGATGGCTTGGCAATGGTGTCTCTGGACAATGTTACGTAAAAATGAGCCCGTTTGACAATGGATGTTTCAAAGTAATCGCTGGTTGGGCACTAGGTTCTACTGGTGCAGTATTTCCTGATAAAATTGCACTTGCCCTTCCGCATCGCATGATGTTGGAAATACACTACGACAACCCAGAAAGAAGAGGTAAGTCGTGTGATATGCGTATAGCACCGTCCGTGACAACCGCTAAGTTGACGGTTCCAAACCTGGGTAAAGCGAGAGAGTTGTTGTACGAATGTCATCCTTCGAAAAAATCACTTTCAAATCGCACATCTGGCGTTCGCCTGGGTGTCGACGGAACGACACGAAGTAAATCCAAGCAAACGGAATAGCTGGTATATTCGGTGTAGTCAGAATTGTCGGTTAGCACAAAATAGAAACACCCAAACGCTCTCTTGTATGTTAAACGCTGTAAACACGGCTATCATGCTTTTGCGTTTGTACGAGTAAGATTCCACTCAAAAACCAGTCTATCGTAGGCTACTCTTTTGAATTCTATAATGCTTTATATAGTTGACGATAACCTACTCTAGAGGCCAACATGTCATATTATTTTACAGAATTTGTTGACAACTCCGGATTGCGCTTCTTTTACACAATGGAGAAGCCAGAAATTCCGATGGCTATCTTGCAGATTGAAGAATCGATTAGTCATATAGTTGTACCCCCGAAATCAGATAATTTTCTCGTTGCTGGATATTGCAAACCGGAATGTATTACTAAGGTAAGAATACGCTTACGCCCATACAATACTGTATGCGTTGGCGATAATGTTCATATCGTTGAAAAGCCGTATTTGTACTATGATTAGTGGCCGAATAAAGTAGCAATGGGGTGAAACTAAACGGTAGAACAAGCGGAATGTCGACCTGGGTTACTATACTTGCATAGGTATAGTGTGAAAAACGGTGACATAGCGTTTATTAACTTGGGTGATACTCTGCGGATGTATTATGTTATGCGAAGGCCAGGTCCAATGCTAAACCTCTTCCTGACAGGGAATGAATGAAGCTGGCATTTCTGAAGTGACTGTTTACAGCAGTTTGTTGCATTCACATACGGCCGGACGGTCGATACGACTTCGCCATTTCAGGTATACTATGAGTAAATATAATAAGAACAAAGGAAACAGTGTCATTGTGAGGGCAGCAGCCTATTCAACAACGTCGACTTCATCTTAGGAAATCTTGTTATAGCGCCTGCCTTTGTGCAAATGTGTAAATTCACATCGTAATAAATATAATAAGTCACCACAGATTTAACGTCCAGTCAAGTTTATTGGAATATAATACACAAGCTTTATCAGGTGAAGATTGTATTTATCGTAAATTCGTGAAACTTTCGTAAATTCACATGACAACTCAGCGGCACAGCATCCGCGTAAACTCATGCTCAAATTTGATGTCTACAGATTTATCAACTTATCATTTTTGGGAAAATCCTTCTTTGCCGTTAGCAAAGTAAGGTGGTCGATTTTAAACATTAGCCGTGATATAATCATTCGGTAATCCGTATGAAGTCGATTAAAGTAAAAGCCTATTACAGTAGGCCTACGTGTTGGCATGCTAACGTTTAACAGAGACGGAAAAGAGATGAAGCCTTTATCGCAAGACGTCAATTACGACTTCGACTATCAGGAGACTCGCTACCTGCCAAATGGAACAACAATCAAATCCGGTGACTCATTTCGCATCGAGTGTGTCTATGAAACTCGGGAAAGGGATAAAGTAACGACGGTAAGCGTTGTATTTTCCCACGGGACTCAATTTATGCAACTAAATACTGGAATTGTGCCTCCTACTCACCCCAGACAAATATCCACAGATTCCTTTTAGTATTAGGGTAGCGACGACAAGACCAAGTAAACGTATATTTTACAATGACCGTCGTGAGAGAGCCCACTAATGTCAGGTTGAAATAAGTGCTGGTTTGGGGTGATTGATACAGCATTTTCAGTGACGTAGTTCTGAAGAATAGACACACAGAGGCAAACCGCGTTGTAAAATGGAAATGCCGAATTTCGGAATATCCAACAAAGTATCTGTAATTTCCAGGGTGGACTACCGACCTCAAGTGAAATGTGCATCGCATTCCTCAACTATTATCCAGCAATTAACCTAAGTACGTGTTTCTCAATGCCGAAGATAATCGGTAAGAATCCTACTCTAGTTCAAAATTGTATGGGCTTTTACTGCGATGAGTATACTCACAATTAGTAGAGGAAATGCCGCTAGTCTGCGCTTCGAATCCCACCAGCTGCATCCACTCGCAACACTGCCTTTTGTCTTGAGCTTTTCCACGCTTGGTACTTTCGCTTGCTTTGTCTGGATGCTACTTATATCTGCGATACGCGTTCTATCGATGTATCATCACTGACAATGACCACCATCCCTATACATCAATCGTAGGCGTCTTCGTCGCCCCACGGTATTTCCTCATGTTTCTTGTGTTGCTTACTATCTGCTGGTATTTATCTTTCTTTTTTTAATTAGGCCAAGGAAAGTGACGCTTGTCGCCCAAGCGCCTTGTGCGCCACGATCATTTCATATACAATTCAATACCATAAACTAACTATACAATACAATATTACCCACTCACATCGCACAACACAATACAACACAATATATAATATGACTTAAGCTGATCTACCTATAGTGGACGCTTGCATTCAAGGGCGAAGTCGATAACGTGTCTCGCCATGTTAGGGTGGGTCAGTACGTTTATTAAGGTTGGAGAAAGATGCTTGGAAAAGCAGGATCGAAAAAGTCTGGCCTGTTGTTTACGGTATTTAAGGAAGTATATAATAAAATATTCCTTTGTTTCTGGGCATGGGCACGATTCACAATTTGGCGAAATGACACATCCAATTTTTATTTAAATTGGCATTTAACTTGCAATGGCTGGTACGCAGACGGAACAAAATACTGTCATTAGTGTGGTTTGAAGGTGATGGTGGAACGGTCTTTACAGAATGTTGAAATTGTTTGAAGTGAGCTCCCTTTTTGCCCATCGTGTATTCTTGGTTCCACTCATCAAGGCATCTTTTGCGGAGGACGGACTTTGCTCGCAAGGAAAGGAAAACAACAGTGTTGTTGCCACGGGTGTCCTTGGAATTCTCCGCAGCAAGACGAGCCAACCGGTCTGCCTCCTCGTTGCTGGGGAAATCCATATGACCTGAAAGCCAAGCCAAGGTTGTTGACGTTTCTTCTATTTGTAGCTTGCGAAGCAACACAAAGTAGAATTAATCTAGTCTATGCTAGAATTCATGGTTTCCCGGTGGGAATTAAACTTGTCGGTTTGTCGCTCTGTTTCAGACCAGTTTGATTTCTTGAATTTTATTTACCCTCTTGGAATAACCCTCAAGGCACAGGAGGAGAATACTCTGGCAGCAAAAATTGAAAACAGCCATTTCATGATGGAAGTTCTATCTCCGTTATTGAACAGGGTAAGAGAGAAGACCATCTCCTTGCTTAACACAAGTATCAAAGCGATTGTGCAAGTATTGTTATGCTCACGATTGACACATAAATAGCAACAGGCCTCGATTAGTTGGCTAGTTGCTGTGATTGCCCGCCCGATTCTTGATTGATTCAGACCGCACACTTGGTTTCGATTTTTCACTGTTAGTCATTCAGTAGTAAGTGAAGTCTGCAGTAGGTCATGTACGACTGGTAATTTGGTTTTTCCACCTTTTTTCACTACACTGATTGCCTTAATTCGAACTACTGTACCAGGGGCAGCTAAATTTAGCAGTTATACGCTCCGCGTTCTGATCTTGGGTTACGTTGGGTTCGATCCCGACCTATAGTCAAGCAATGAGTAAATGGTATCAGTTCCTTCTCTAGATCGCATTCAATGTCGGTGTGGTCGTGATAGTGATCCGGGCAATAAACCAGGAAATATCTGTGTCTTCGTTTAGAACCCCTGTGACAAAAAAAAGCAAAGCAACACTCGTACATTGTCTGCACGTATTACATATGATATCTTATCAAATGGCCTCTAAGAATGCTGATCCAAGAACTTAGACAGCTATATCAGAAAATATGTTAAATTTTTACACCGGGTTAATGTGCAAGTTGATGGGCTGGCTTTAGTGAAGCGCGCAAGCGTTCACCTGACAAACATGACCTTACTATTATTGAAAAGAAAAACTCTCTTATCGCTAGGTCGATTGGACTGATGAGAAAAGACAAGCTTTGAGGAATTTTATGGAAAATACAGAAAGGTATCCCTTTTGCCTCAACAACAGGGAATATATCGTGGTACGTATTGGGCTGTTTGGGTTACGCATGCTAATAGTGCTATGCAAGGTATTGCTTTTTTGGTCGATGCTTCCATCAGTTAATGCCGCGTTCATCGACTTCCTTTACGACTTTGACAATTTCTTATGCCAACAATTGACGATAATTGTCTTTTAAATTATTTGCGCTCACGGAAAATGGTCAAGGTCGCCATTGTAAAAGATTTTTGCTGAGTTTGGCATCCATTAGATGGAAGAGTATCAGGAGTTAATTAAAGATGCCCTGAGTTGTGTAAAATCCACATTGGCTTGAGCAAAACAATGTGCTTCTCATTGCTAAAGTAATTCCAGAAAAACCATGGTTAATGAACAGTTTTTTAACAGCCTATTTTAAGAATTCCCCGACATATATAGAATGCCCACATACAATTAAACTATACATTTAATCCGATTGGTTTGGCATGAGCTGCTACTCCAATTTTCGCAGGATTCCAAAGTATCATTTTATCCTCCGAAATCCAATACCTATTCGCAAATAGACGAAGAAAAATGCGTAGAAATAGGAGAAGCGGAAGACAAGCAGAGTACAAAATGAACGCTACATCTGCTTCTTGCAGGCGCCGTCGTTAATAGTATAAAAATTGGTCATTTGTGTTGTGAATGAAATACATGCCTGCAATATATCCTCAACTGTTCATGTTGCGTCTGCAAGTCAAGTGATAGTAAGTGCTGCTGGTCTCGATTTATATGTTACCTTCCTAAATATGGAAGGGGAGGCTTGTCGTTACAAAGCAACGGCTTTTCGAGTCAAACGCCAGGCGGGCGGCTAAAGAATGCATTTTAATTAAACCTCGAAAGAACAACGCGAGTCTGCGTTTCTCTCTCAAACGTAAGGCGGGGGGTCTCTATTCGTCCGCCTCAGAGCTGCGGCCGGTCGCTTTAAAAGTTAGATGGGTCACTTCAGTGTAAGGCAGGTCAGTAAATCAAGGCGCAGGCTTCCACTTGCATCCTATGAAGCAAGGCGGATATCTAATAGGTAAAAAAGGTCGAGTCTGAGAGGTCTGAGTCGGGTCTGAGAGGATTGCGAAATCGTCACTGAGCCACGTTTCGTTTCATATATATAACGGAGTTATTTTTAAGAAGTAACAACGCCTCAATCATTATTATTATTATTATTTATAGAAGATTATAGTGGCGCTTATCACCGGGCGGCGTTTTGCACCACGAACAAGACAGGTTGGAGCAGATACATGGATATAGTAATCGTGATACATGATACATGAATACAGCAATCGCAACACATGATAACATGGACATAGTAATCGTGAAACATGATACATGAATACAGGTAATCGTGAATATAGTAATCGTGTCAATACCACCGGCTTATAGCCAGGATCACTATTATAATCACGGTTCTCCGCACTTCCCCGATACCGACTGCCAGGCAGGGAAGGAACGAATACCAAGTTTAAATAGCACTGTATTTCTGACATTTGATACCCTTAAATTACCAAATATTTAAAGTGAAGGCGTGCCGTACACCTGTAGACTTTACCAGACTGCCAAAGAGTTAATTTTTATTGCCTAGCCACCGTAATGCATACAAGGGCATATACAGGAGTTTGATTATTACGTCGGGAATACACTTGACACACTGGCTCTTCCGTCATCACACCACTGTTACCAACAAACGGTTGACATAGCGCTATAAGTCGCGGAAAGTCCCGTGCCGACTGGCGTGAGCCGGAACGAGCTACTGAGACAGCGTCTTGCTAAGGCTCGACCTATTTGCAGGAAGGTGCGTACGTGTACGGTACGTGTTATTCCCACGTGCTTTTAAAAGTTCTACAAGCTTTTAAGACTTTCGGTGAATAAAGTTATGGAATTTTAGTCGCGTCCTTTATTATTATATGTGACTATGTTTTTAGGTATTGTTAAGAAAATCACCACAGATTGGTATTTTGAGAATTAAAACATTCACTAGCTTTCGGAGCTCCGTTCCTTCATCAGGTGATGATGGAATGAATCGTAATTCGTAATAGTACAATTTGAATCGAAACAGAATCATAGATATTGTGACGTCATAGAGTGGGTAGATGAATGAATCAATTATATCACAGTTGAGTGGGCACAGGAGAGAGATCGGGCAAGTAGGGGATGGATATTGTGAAAGCTTGTGGATAGGAGTCACTTGATGATGGAACACGGTTGCGTAAACGTGTCCGTAACGTAACCGGAAGTGATGTTTGAAAGTTTGTTTTGTTGCAGTCTAGATTTTATAAAGTTTTAGGTTTGGGTTTTTTTCGTGGGTATTTGCTTCCACTGTTGTAACATCCGCGATAAACAAATTGATGCTTTAACTGAAAGTAGACCCGAACCGCCCGATTCTCCTGTATGATGACATAGAGTGCATAATCTTGAAAGTCGCATAGCGTACAGTATATAGCGTATTAATATGTTTAGTGTAACGAAACAGTATTTTTATAGTACGCGACCATTTTATAGGCGAATTTGTTCAATCGAATTTAGGTTTGCAGTTGCATTATCGTGAGCATCGTGGAAGTTTCACGTTGGTATTATATTGACTCTCGGCTAAACCTTCATCGCCCATCCAAATAGTGGGTCAGAAATTGATTTCAATTTCTTACTAAAGTATACTGCACTAACAATGGTTTACATACAGTACGACCAACTAGGCCTTTTGTATATGCGAGTTCACAAGTTTCTTGAACCCTGTTCCGGCATCAAACACAAAGAAACTTGAAGTATATTTTTTTGTACGTGGCTAAAACCCCCTGGGCTAATGGATCTTACATCTCAATAGACAAGGTTATCGTAATAGGCCGATTTCGGTTATTTCGATGAAGAAAAAGCTTTTAAAAGAAAGACTTTAGAAGATTACTTCTTTTCGATCGTTAAAATGGCCATCTAATTATTAGAGATCGATTGATTATAATAATAAACGGCATAATCATTATGTCGAGACCACGAGTTGAATTCTAATTTTTTCATATTCGCTATAGAAACCGTCAGCCAAGTATGAAAAGAAGCCTCGCGGCAGATTTCTTTTTGAAGGATTAGGGATAGTAGAATTTATGACATGTTCCTTTACTTTTTCGTAGTAGTATCATCCTGCCTAACTATGTGCTTGATTTATTTGTGCACACGATTCTTCCAAACACATGTTCAAACCAATGTTGAGTTAAAAATTCGGATAGCATTGCGCCGCAATTGTTTGAATTCCAAGTCGATTACTTTTTCGGGCGACGGACGTACTCTTTCCAAAGCTCGGGCTATTGTAGCAAACAACTACCTTTTTGATGGCAATGCTTCAATAAATTTACCAACTCAATCTGTCTATTCTACAGCCGCGTTACCTTTTGTAATGTCAACCTTCATATTCAAACTTCGGGCGGGTGGCTAAATTTGTCGGATTGAGTAAATATTAACACCTTCATCGCCGCCTAGATTATATCAAGTTTTGGGTTTGCGCACTGTTCCAGGCTGTGAAATATTCAGTCATACCGATGATATTGTGTGCGCATTGACTACATGGAGCCTAGACTATTTACGAGCACTCACACTCCATGCCACTCAGATGACGCATGGTCGTCAGCGCGTCAGCATCCTGTATTCCGTAGGAGCGACATTCTTTTCTTTACCATTTTTATCCTTTATTGTGGCTTAAAAGACTTATCAATAAATGCATCTTTGTACTTGATAAAACCTATACAACTGAATGAAAATGACACATGTGAAACTACCGATTTCAGGATATAGGCTACGTGCGACACTGGAGACTACAACGAATATTTGGCTGCCTGCTGTTCTTCTCAACGGTCAGACATTTCAAACTTCACAGATACTTGAAATGTAAAATTTTGATTCTACTAGCATCATCTTTTATGGAATTTTCAGATATTCCAATATAGAACTGTAGCAAAATAATTCCTTGGCATTGGGACAGGGATTTCTAAAACAAAATCCCTGGCATAGGGACAATCAAGCAGGAGATGACTGATTCGAGAATAACAGGTTGACCAAAAAATTCAATTATCAGTCATCCCCAATCTCTATTTCCTGCACCACAGACCATGACAATATCCAGGAAGTGTGAAAAGAATCTTTTACAGAAATTCTCTAATTGCACTAGCGAAAGCAAGGCATCATTGCATATCTAGATTGTCTATATATTGTCATTGTTAATGCTGCCATTTCAACGTTAGCATTAGTCCTAAGTTAGAACTCCATCTATGAATGTACAACATTAGGTTCCTCTTGAGGCATCTAGGCTAGTTGGGGTAATTTCGGTACCATATTACACCACATGGATCGGCTGGGTTTAGCGGGGCTAGAAGTGTATCGAAAATCCTACTGCCGTGTCACATAAGTACTAAAAGACGGACCAAGTAAACGGCGGACTTGCCGACTGGTAGGCCTACTAATCGGAGAACAGCAGAATCATAAGCCGGCATGAAAATTAAATATGAGCTACTAATTGGATTACGGCGAAATTAGCTGTGAGATAATATTATAATTAACATGTAGTGAGCAACAGAGGGTGCAAATGGACCATGGCTCAGTTGGGACCACTCTATGACATTTATACATGGGTACGCGATTCCGCTGTCCGCCGTTTAGTATAGGCAATATATTCACGTCGGATCTGACTGGTCTGTCCCTTTGTGCTATATCCATGTTGTAGCCATGAACAATGATGGGTCAATATCCAGTATCGTAACCTACCGGTAAAAAGTCAAATTCATCGAACTTTTGTAGTGTTTGTCCAGTCTGTATTGGCTCATTCCTCACCAACAAACCTCTAATCTGCTATTCCAACATACGCTAACCTCCTCGTTTCGGTTGACTCACCTCACAACAACATACTCAATGCGCGTAGGTGCTGGTTTCTTCTTGATTCAGTATGTAGCCTTATGGTGACGTATGCGGAATGATGACGATGACGATAATGAATAATGAGCCGATCTTCTTCGACTATATATAAATTTTTTCAATGATTTGTGTCCTTACTGAATACTGATTGGCTGTAATTGATTGCTTACTATAACGTAGGCCTGTATAAATGTACATTTTAGTTACTGTAGGAGATGAAGTGGATAAGATTAACATTTCTGTCTTCTGTTATTAAGAGCTTACACTTTAGTTTATTTAAACCGAATAAATATTCGTACATAACGTTCGTGTTAATTACAAGTACATAACACACCCGAGCTTTAGAAATAGTAGGGTACGCGGTACGTTTCTCGCCGGTAATAATTTAGCGAGAGAGTAATCAGCTTGGAATTCTACCATCTGCGGCCCCAGCGACTAACCCCGGTTGCTTCACAAGCTTCAAATAAAAGATACGGCAACAACCCTGGCGTGGCTTCCAGGTCATATGGATGTCCCCGGCAACGAGGAGCAAGACCGGTTGGCTCGTCTTGCTGCGGATAATTCCCCGGTTAGCCGTGCCAACAACACTGTTGCTTTCCTCTCCTTGCGAGAAGCAAAGTCAGTCCTCCGCAAAAGGTGCCTTGATGAGTGGGAACACGAATACACGATGGGTGAAAAGGGAGCTCACTTCAAGCAGTTTCAAGATTCCGTGAAGACAGTTCTACCATCAAATACAAACCACACTAGTAACAGTATTTTGTTCCGTTTGCGTACCGGCCATTGCAAGTTAAATGCCCATTTATTTAAAATTGGATGTGTCCTTTCGCCAAATTGTGAATCCTGCCCATGCCCAGAAACAGTGGAACATTTTATTTTGTACTGCCTTAAATACCGTAAACAACGGGCCATTCTTTTCTGATCCTGCTTTTCTAATCATCTTTCTCCAACCTTAATAAACGTACTGACCCACCCTAACATGGCGAGACCCGTTATCGACTTCGCCCTTGGTTGCAAACGTCCACTATAGGTAAAACAGCTCAAGTCATTTTATATATTGTGTTGTGTGGTACGATGTGAGTTTGTATTGTATTGAATTGTATATGTTGTGTATGGTATTGAATTGTATATGTATTGATCGTGGCGCAAAAGGCCCTTGGGCGACAAGCGCCACTTTCCTTATCATAATAAAAAAAAAAACCCCGGTCGTGGAGTACGTGCTCGCCTGCGAGAGATTCTTATACAAACTTAACAAATATGTACAGCCATTCTAGTTCCTGGTGATACGTCCGTGCCGCAATAGACCTCATCGGTGATAAGCGCCACTCTATCTTTTACAAAATATTAATAATACTAATAAAAATAAACTGCGGCGCGACGCTATTCGAATTATTAACCCAATATTGGTTTGAAGGTGTGTATGTTTATCGAGAGGGTTGTTGTGTTTGCGAATATCGTAATGTAGTTGAACTCCGCACTGATCTGACTCCCAACTGCGTGTTCGAAACACCCAACGATAAACGCCACGTCAGTGATGCGCGCTTCTATAGAGCTCTTCGTACATCTGTCTGTCTATACTGTTTACGAAGACGTCATAAATACTACTATCCGTAATCGTTGCGAATGAAATCTGCCCCCAGGGTTATTTTCCTACTTAGTTGACAGCCTCTATAAAGCGATCATCGCAAAATTTGAAATGGACTACTAACCTCGATATAATGATCCGACGTTTATAACTACAATCTGTCGATCACTATAAATTTGGAGGTCATTTTAAACATTCGAAAAAAAAATTTCTTTTAAAGTTTTGTTTTAAAAAGTTTGTCTACATCCCAATAACCAAAATCTGTCGATTACGAGATGCTTGTCTATTAAAATGTACGATCCATAACCCCGGGGTGTTTTAGCCTCGTACAAAAAGAGAGACTTCACGTTTGTCGTCGCTAGATGAAGAAACTGGCGGCAGGAAATTTATGGACTCGTTTTCACAAAAAGTGTGCCTGGTTGTTTAATTGTTTGTGACGCTATGCAAACAATTGTTGGTACAAAATAATTTGTGAGAAATTGACTCAGCCAACTCAATATTCGGCCTCATCATTTAGTAAACTTAGAATATGTGTAATACTCGCTCATTGACAACTAAGTTTTCTAATAAATGAGGTGGAATGATAAATCAGTTGCAATGATTTGTTATAACTTGTATATCTAAATAATAGGCCTACACTAAACAGTATGGGCTTAAGAAGTTGTACGCTTCGGCTATTACGCATCTTTTATTGGCATCAGATATTCGTATAGTCGCTCTATAGTCCCAGATCGTGCGGATATTTCCAATTATGCGGGCTTTTACAATATCCGCCCTTCTTCTATTCATGGTTGCAACCACGGCGATAGCGACACCGATACCGACAGAGACAGAATCAACGCCCGAGTCAACGACGGCGGCAGGGACAGAGACAACGAAAGACGGTTATTCCAAGCTTTGTTGGCCTACTGATAAAGAGGAGGATCTATACTATATTTGGGTAAGTCAAAAATATATCAATATGCAATGTATTTCATTTTATGAAGAGATAAAGAGCGAGAGGGCTGAAGGTTTGTCGCAAATGGTAATGCTACACTATTGAATGAAACGCAATGTTTTTTATGCTCTTACAAGTCAATGGTGAACGACGGAAATTACGTGACGATATCTGACGTCACAATACCAGGACAGGAGTGTGACGTCACGACAGTTCGTATATCGTACTAATGCGGCAATGTTTTGGCATATTTCGTATAGAAATGTTCATTTTTAGATACAACCCAAGTTGGGATATTGCGACTTTTCTTACGTCTTGCGGGTTCAGAAAAAGAATGTTGCCACAGGAACATACTACAGGTTTTTGGTAAGTAATAGTCTTACTTGTCAGACTCTTACAGATTACCGCCTCGGTCAACCAATGGTTTGACGTCCCTCGCCAACTGTAAAACCGAAGCGTGTCTTTCAAAGTTGCCTAACTTGACGTGTAGATCATCTCTAGTTGACGAATTATTTGCCTTGCCTTGCCCCTTGCGACCATTCCTTACCCATGTCTATACACGATCAAATTGTAATGTACCAGGTCACATGGAGCAAAATTAGGCCAACGCATACGCCCATGACTATCCGTTATCTGTTTTATCTTAGCTAGAATAGGCTTACTGGTTCATACGACATGACCGGTTGCGATGCTTCTCTGGTGTATTGTCCGGATAGCCGTCAAGAACGAGTTCCGTACCTTTTATGCCCAATACATCACATGGTGAGGATAGCAGTACCACGGCTTCTTCGTAAGCTCCTGCCTATAGCTTACTGTAATTGATCCACCAAGACCAAACGCCGTGATAATAGTCGAGATTTAACAAAACCATTTACATGTGCGGATGATGGCACCAATCTCCGCAAAGCGGATTAGAGTAGCACTCACCGTAAATGTACGGATCCTCCTGCAGGGAGTTGACAAAACATCGAGACAGAGCATTATCCTGTCTCGGTACGTCGTCGCGTTTCACGGCCAAAATTTTAAAAGCAGCATCTACATCCTGAATCGCATGTCTTTTACGACTTATTCTACCGTAGTTCACTCCAACCATTAGGTGGCAGACACTTTCAGATTCAAATTCTTTTTAATTCAGATAAGTAGGTGTAAACCTTACAACATCTCTGCTGTTCTCCTGTTCGTCCCTTTGCGTGAGATGAATGAAGATCCGAAGGTTATTTGGCAGTCCGATCCTACAGATCCTAACCCAACTTTCTAGGAAATGAATAAGACTTCGGCGTTTTTGGACACTCTGGATTTGATTTAATTCTGTTTCTGATAATTTGCTGATTTCTGCCAATCGTTGTCATTCTGGTGTTTTGGTTGGGGAGTAGCGGCAGTCCGTCTGCAGAAGACGTTAGAATGAGCTTCATTTGAAGCTATAAGGGACCCGGTGATTTCATGTATTTCTGTCTCTGTTACATATACACATATGCATATGCAACATATTATTTCGGTAACCATATTGTAGCGACTGTTTGATTGCGTTTTTTTAGGTCTGCTTGGCAGTCAACAACATTAAGATCGGAGCACTTTTAATCAGTAATATTTTATACACTCGTGCCACTGATATTCACCATAATGCTGTATTCCCTGAACGTCAGATCTTCACTTATAACGAAAGGTACTTTAATAACAACAATTATCATCAGTCAGAGAATTCCAGTCAACAATTGGTGTGGACACACGTTACACACAGAATGTAGAAACTTGGAAGGTAGATTGAAGCATAGAATGAAACGTATAGTTCCTCACAGTTGAAACGTATCGTGGAACGACCACCCAATGTAAACATGAAACGGTTATAAAAAATTTACTACGTGCAGACCTAATATTAGGATACACAGTTTTATTTCCAATGAAGTCTTAACTCATTTCTGAACCATGTAAGGTCAAATTCTCTCTCAAAACAGCAACATTATTCGAATTGCACTTGAACATCACAAAGGAATTCTTGCGACTGTGAGCACGAGGTAAACAAAAGACTATCACGGGGTCAAAGAGTTACAACCGGAAACGAACCGGATATTCACAGCTTCAACACATATAGGCATTATAGCACTACTCGCCAGCTATCTAGACAGTACCATACCGTAGACTTAACTGCAAGTATTTTGGTTACAGTATGCCTATTCAACACCGCAGCGCAGGAACAGGATTGAGCGATTTAGGGTATAAGCTTACATTTTACCTATAAATACTTGCTGCCACCACTAGGCTCAAGGCTAAATTGAGGCGTAGTTGGAATTAAATTACGAAGTATCAAATCGAAGACTTCCAAATTGGTATCCGTTCCATCCCTGCCCGGCTGTCGGCATCGGGGAAATGCGGAGAGCCGTGACTATAACAGTGATCCGGGGTATTACAATATACAAGTATCTGCTCCAGACTGTCTTGTTCGTGGTGCAAAACGCAGCCCGGTGATAAGCGCCAATGAAAATCTTCCATAAAATAATAATAATATTATTAATAATAATATATAGATTGTAATGAAATGGTACAACAATTAAAGTGCGCGGTGATTTCGGAGCGAACACATACCCGTTGTTGGTATTGTTTTGGTATTGGTATATTGGTATTGGTATTGGTATTGGTGTGTGAGCCAACTATTACTTTATACTGTAGCTGGTCAGAAGTCGGTAAATCTATTAGGCTATATGCCTGTATTATTAGCAATAATATGTTCATTACTATTGTAAGGCTGAATTCCGTTGAATTGTCCCACGAGTTATGGTTTGTAGTTGCATTGTCCGTGAGCATCGTAGAAGTCTCATGTAGTTAAAATATTAACTGACGGACAAACATTCATCCGCTGTCTCCCGGCCTTGTATTGCGTTGTTCAGCACGGTAGCCGCATAGTTGCGGTAGTTCTAGCAATTAAGGTAACGCACTATAATATCTCGATTGCCGTCATTATGTCGCCAAGTGTTAGCAGGCTTTTGTTTACAGGGGATTTGTTCTTGACATGCTTGGTGAAGCAACAAATCTCTTCAAATGTATAGTAGTATAGTAATGCTGAAAGGATTGACAACAGTCATTGTTACATCTTTACAAAGTTTTCGAAAGAAACACATGGATTCACTGCAACCCTCAGAACATGAAATCATGGTCTTTTTTAACGCACTTTCTTGCTCCCACACACCATTCAACACCTAAAGAAATTCCAAAGAAACAAAAAAATTTTTGAACCAGTAATATAAATCCAGATCGAGAGTGTCCAGATATTCCAAATTCTTGCTCAGCCTGTAGAAGCATTGGTTAGAACCGCTAATCCTCTGCCAAAGAAGTTTTACCTTTGTTTCATTCACAGGCGTGAACACGACCATAGCAATGTATTGCTCAACTTTGATAGCCTGAAAAAAAACAAATATTTAAAGTGAACCCGTACCGTATACCTGTAGGCTTTAGTATAACGCTCAAATGTTAATCTTTATCAACTAGCTACCGTGAAGCACATTGGGGCATAGGAGTATGATTATATTACTGAGAATACCGTAGACAACCAGGTTCTTCCGCCATTCATATCACACTACCTATACTATGTCGTAGAAAGTCTAATCCCGAGAACGTCTATAAACGTTGCTTCCGAGACAGCGAATTGCTAAGGCTCGAACTCTTTGCCGGAAGGTGCGTACGTGTGCGGTCCGTGTTATTTCAACATGCTTCGAAAAGTTTACCAAGCCTTTTAGACTTTCCGTGAATAAAGTAATTGAATTTAACTCGCGTTCTTTATTATGATACGTGAATATTTTTTCAGGGATCTTTGTGCGCTTCGACACGGGCATAGGAGACAAACATTATAGGATACCTAAAAATAATAATTTTAGACTAAATAGTCCGGTTTGATATATCTTATATGGCCTGTTGTAGCGCCTCAGATCGATTCAGGTTTTGTGACCTAACCGTTCTTCGTTCTCTCATAGATTAACATAATTGCCAATTTTGTCCGATGTTGTGGCGTCACAGCGTATCCGAGACATAACATACACGAGCTTTAGAAATAGTAGGCTACCAGGTACGTCCCTCGCTAGTAATAATTTACCGAGAGAGTATTCGACTTGGAATTTTACCCTCTGCGGTGCCATGCTATCCGAAATATTAACCCAATATTGGTTGAAGGTGTGTATGAAAGAATCGAGTCGGCATATCTGCCAGGTGTTTTATGGCACATACATGTAGTTAGGCAAGAAGGTGCCGTCACGAAAAGGTAAACGACGACGTCATAAATACTACTATCCATAAACATTGCGAAGAAAATCTGCCCACAGGGTTTTTTCCTTATATGCCTGACAGGCTTTACATCGGTTATCTAAAATTTAGAATTGGACGGCTGGTTTCGATATAATAACTGCGTCGTTTAGTATTATAATCTGACGATCTCAATAAACGTGGCGGTAATATTATGCGATTGATAAGAAATTTTCGTCAAAGCTTTGCTTTAGAAAGCTTTGTCTCCATCCAAATTACCAAAATCTGGCTACTACGAGATGCAGTTCTATTGGGATGTACGATCCATAACCCCGGGGTGTTTTAGCCACGTACAAAAAGAAAGAATTCAAGTTTCTCTTCGCTTGATGAAAGAACAGATGGCAGGAAACTTGTGAACTCGCTTACGCAAAAGGTGTGGCTGATCATTAAATTGTTGGTGACGCTATGTAAGCCATTGTTGGTGCAAAATAATCTAGTGAGAAATTGACTCAGCAAACTCAATATCCGGCCTCATCATTTAGTAAACTAAGATTACGCGTAAATCCCAGTCCTTGTCAACTAAGTTCTCCAATAAAGGAGGTGGAATGATAAATCAGTGGCGACAATTTGTTAGAACGGGTATATCTAAATGTATACGCTATGCAGCATGGGTTAGAGAATGTACCTTTCGGCTATTCAGCCTCTTTTATTGACCTCAGATATTCGTGTAGTCGCTTTTTAGTCCCAGATTGTGCGGATATTACCAAATATGAGGGCTTATGCGATCTCCGCCCTACTCTTATTCATGGTAGCAACCACGGCGATAGCGACCACGATACCGACAGGAGCAGCAACTGCGACAGAGTCGACGGAAGAGACAACGAAGGAGTCAACAACAGCGATATGGGCAGGGGGGTATGGCCCAAAGCTGTATCCGACCGAACACGTCAAGAAGATATTCAAAAGGGTAAGTGAATAATTACCTGGATATATGCAAATGGTAAAATATTTTGTTTTATGGAAGCTCGGGGGGTGGGGTGGAATAAAGGTCCGTCACAATTGTTGTTGTTTTTATTATGAAAAGGAAAGTGGCGCTTGTTGCCCAAAGGGCCTTCTGCGCCACGATCAATACATATACAATAAAATATAACACACTCACTTCGCAAAACACAATATAACACAATATATAAAACGACTTGAGCTGCTCTACCTATGGTGGACGTTTGCAACAGAGAGCAAAGTCGATAACGGGTCTCACCATGTTAGGGTGGGCCAATAAGTTTAGTAAGGCTGGAGAAAGATGAATGAAAAAACAGGATCGGAAAGACCTGGCCTGGGATTTACGGTATTTTAGGCAGTATAATAGAAAATGTGCCTACGGGGGAAAGAGGACAGTTAGGTCACGATACCAGGATCGATCTGGGGTCATACGAAAGGCCACATGAGATTAATCACAGCGGACAATTTGGTCTAAAAATGTTCTTTTTTATAGGAAACAATGACCTTTTTTTACGTATGCTGGCACAATCGTGTCATATGGTTTCAAAGTAAGGTTGTTGCCACAGGAACATACTACAGGATTTGGGTAAGTATTAGTTTTAATTATCGAAATCTTTCAAATTTCCGCCTTCGAAAACCAACGGCTTTCCTCGTCCCTCGTGAATTATGAAATCAAAGTGTGTGATCGAATTTTCCTTAATTGCTAGTCGTCAATTCAAGTACACGAGGTATAGCCTATTTGACATATTTTCTGTTCGTAGGCGCACGATAACTGAAGTTAAGGGTTTGGAGAAAAGCTTTTTAACAAATATTTCCCTAAATATTCCAGGCGTGGATGCAATTCATATACTAATGTAGTGTAAAATAAGGCTGATCATCTGAAACCAAGATACATTCTTCTACGTGTTGTCGTCTCTGACGTGCACAAAGATCTCTGAAAATATATTCACATATAATAATAAAGAACGCGAGTAAAATTCCATAACTTTATTTACGGAAAATCTAGAAGGCTTAAAAAACCTTTGCAATCATGTGGAAATAACACGGACAAACACGTACGCACCTTTTGGCAAAGAGGTCGAGCCATAGCAACATACTGATATGGCAGCTCGTTGCGGTTCAGCCAGACTAATATGATAGCAACGTTTAAACACGGGGTAGCGATGGTACTTTCTACGAATTAATATAGGGCTAGGTCTAGCTTTAGGTGGCACAGATGGTGTGATAAAAACCACGGAATAGCCTGTGTCTCGAGGGTATTCCGGGCAATATAATCACACTCTCATGTCCTTATGTGCATTACTGTGGCTTGTCGATAAAGATTAACTTTTCAACGTCCTTCTAAAATCTACAGGTGTACTCCACCGCTTCACTTTAAATATTTTTTTAATTTCAGGGTACCAAATGTAGTAAATACATTGCTATGGTCCTGTTCACGCCTGTGAATGAAAGTGGGACAGAGGTTATTTCGGAGAGGTATGACGTTTCTAGCCCAATCTTCTAGAGGTTGAGCAAAACATTGCAATATCTGAAAATTCTCGATATCAATTGATATTGCCTCGAAACATTTTACTGCATTAAAAGTTGTTTGGGTATATAATGGTGTGTGGGAGCAGGGAAGGGCGTTACAAAGAGGTTGATTCGAAGTTCTGAGGATTCCAGTGGATCCATGTATTTTTGACTCCAAACTTTGTAAACATATAACAATGAGTCTTTTCATTCTTTTCAGTATTACTATGACCACTAGAAAATCTCCCTATAAACCAAGGTCTGTAAATGTAACACTTGGCGACATAACGACATTTATCCAGATGTAACGGTGCGTTACTTTATTTTCATGAACTACCGCAACTACGCACCCTATTCCTTGTTTTATTGTCCCCAGTCCTAGTAATTAATGTCTTCTACTATTTCTGTTACTATCGACTTTTTTGTCCATGCATCTGCCCAAACCTGTCCTGTTCGTGGTGCAAAACGCCTCCCGGTGACAATCGCCACTGAAAATCTTGTATATATAATAATAATATTAATTACTACGCGGTTACGGTGCTGAACAACACGACGCAGGTCCGGAAGAAAAGGGATGAAGGTTTAACCGATAGTCAATATATTACGCACGTGAGACTCTACGATGCTCACGGATAATGCAACTACTAACCTAAATTTGTTAGAACAAATTCGCACCTTTCACGTTTAGAGAAATACTGTTTCGTTACAGTCTATCTATTAATACGCTATATGTACGGTTTGCGAATTTCTAGACATGGCACTCTATGGCATCATACAGGAGAATCAGGTAGTTCGGTTCTACTCTCAGTTAAACCATCAACTTGTTTATCGAGGTTGTTACGACAGACCACAATTGACATAATCTAGGAAGCGACGAAGGCAGTAGCGTTCAGTGGTGTGTCACCAAGTCGGCATTCTCGATCATTCGAATTCTTCGCAGGTCCAGCTATGAATAAAAAACCAACGAACTCCCGATTTAGAACTCCTTAGATGCCTAGACCCGCGTTATTGTTTTGAGATTGACCTAACTTAACTCTATAGCCAACCACATGAGGTTTGATAATAAATATTGACATTACGGAATTTTGTTGTTTGGAAAAGCGTTTTTCACCTAAGGTAATATATGCCAGGTCAATGCTCACAGTATACCTGTCAATATCTTCGGCTTATTGCCCGGATCACTATTACAATCATGGCTCTCCGCACTTCCCCGATACCTACTGTCAAGTAGGGATACCACTTATAACGGCTTCGATTTGACTCGGTCGGTAATCGAACCAGACGTTGTCGAGTGAGGACGTCTTTTGAGCAGCTCTTGGAAGCAAGGATAAAAAGCGATAGCGGATATATTTATTGCCTTCCCGTTGGAGGTGCTACTGTCATACAGGTTGTTCAGGTATCTAATACTGTATATATATACTATATATACCCTAAGGAGATGAATAGGATGAAAATAGCTTCAAATTTGAAGCGTAAAAAACCAAGTTCATCCCGGACTTTGAAAGTAGCGACGATGGTGTACCGCCTCTTGGAAAGATAGTAGCGAGGAACTTCGCGCCTCAGCAGTCAGTGCTCAGTGCACCGCCAGGTCTTTCAGCTTATGCCATACCAAACCCGGCTCCGTCTGTAGTCATAAATTCTCCAAGCATTTAAGATATAGTATTATCTGCGCAGACCTTCAGCTGAAACGCTTACACGCGACAGCAGTTAACACCTCCATCCAAGCACTGATTGGTCATTATGAGAGAATTTGGCCAGTGCCGTCCGCTGATTTCGTTATCTCGTGCAAGTAACAGAGCCAGGTTGACAAGCTCCTTGCTGGCACAGAAATCCCATACTTGAGCGAGACAATCACGGTACGGGCTTCGCTCTACCCAGCAAGGCCGTTCCGCAGCAGAGCAGTTTTAACCGGAGTTCTGTTAGATACAGTATATGCGAAATAGAGCTGATTGAGGGTCTTTCGTCCGAAAATATAGCGATCGCCGAACGGTTGAAGAAACGCTTAGACGGGAAGCTGGCTGACAACCATTCAGTCCTGATATGTTTCAATAGCGATGAAGCCCCAGACTTTCTCTATTTCTCGTATCTCCGATTCCGCACCAAGCCGTAAAACCCACCCCTGACGAGGTGCTTCAGGTGCAACCGTTTCGGACACACCAGTAAGTACTGCAAAGGCCATGCGTGCTGTTCAAAATGCAGAGGGCGAGACCACGAATATAGCCAGTGTCCCAATACTAAAAAATTCGTCAATTGCCACCTAGAACATAGGCACGCTTACGGGGGTTGTTCGGTATATAAAACCGAGGCCCAAATCCAGAAAATAAAAGAACGGTCAAACGTGGGCTTTTTACAGGCCAAAGCTATCTTTCGGTCTAGCTATGACAATAGAAACGCACGAGTAGTCACACCGCCGATTTATTTTACCTCAGCTCTTCCCTAACATAATCGGCAAAACGACAATCAATGGTTGTGCGAAGCGCAATTCAACCACCCGATCTCGCGTTTTCACGACACCTGCGCCTAACGAGTGTGATCTGTCTTATATGCAACGGAAATCAAAGCCTGTCTCTGGACAGGATATGGCTCTCCCTACTAAAACGTCTTTTCTCGACCCAGTCAAACTGCTTATGCCTATGGCTGAGGTAGTTAAAATCACACTAGCGTCTGGCCAAGAAGGCAACAACGAAATCTTCGGCATCGTTAGTAAGGCATCAGAAAAATTCCTTGGGTAAAGAGTTGACGCTGAAAACCTTCAGAATCTCTCACAGCTCCCCGCTTCGCACTACCCACTCCCCACTTCAACCGCTGGATCGACTACAATAACATCGACCCAATCATCAGCAAACCAACACTCAAGTTCAACGGAACACTAATGATACTACAATAGAACTGCCGCGGAATATACCGCAAATTACCCGAATTTAAACATTTTCAATAGACTCTGCCTAAGTTGCCCGATATAATGGCTCTCCAGGAGACCCATCTTATCGGCCGATACACGCCACGTTTACCCGGATACGTCATCTTTATAAAGGACAATACTGTCCGCTTAGGTGGCCTGGCAATTGTAATCAGAAGCGATCTGAGGGCATTTGAGATTGCGGAGTCTTCGTCTCCGACTGGGATCGAAGTCATGTCAGTCTGTATTGAAGGTTTTGGCGTACACAACGTATATATTCACTTCAATTGCCAAGTGTGGGACGGCGACTTGTCATTTTAGACTCCGACATCTTCACTGAAGGGTCCAGGACGACAACCGGGACAGGGTGTGCTATTCATATTCCATCGCGCCATATATCAATTTCGCATAGCTGTCAAAACCAGCTCTTGAATTACTTCGTTGAGATTCTGGCCATCCGACCTGCCCTGAGCTGGATATTACGAAACGGAAACTCATCCGTCAAGTACGTGATCTTAACTGATTGCATGTCGGCATTCAAAGCTTTCATCCGAAACGGGGATTTTGTGCAGTAAAACAGACCACGAAGGAAATCTTTGTGTTGCTTCACAAGCTTCAAATAAAAGATACGACAACAACCCTGGCGTGGCTTCCTGGTCATATTAACTTTTTGGCAGATGTTAATTTCAGGGTATCAAATGTCAGAAATACAGTGGTCGTGTTCAAGCCTGTGAATGATGAAAGAAAGGTTGAAGTTAATATTATTATTATTATTATATATAGGATATTATAGTGGCGCTTATCACCAGGCGGCGTTTTGCACAACGAACAAGACAGGTTGGAGCAGATACATGGATATAGTAATCGTGATACATGATACATGAATACAAAGCAATCGCAACACATGATAACATGGATATAGTAATCGTGATACATGATACATGAATACAGGTAATCGTGAATATAGTAATCGTGTCAATACCACCGGCTTACAGCCAGGATCACTAATATAATCACGGTTCTCCGCACTTCCCCGATACCGACTGCCTGGCAGGGAAGGAACGAATACCAATTTTAAAGTCTTCGATTTGACTCGGTCGAGAATCGAACCCGGAACATCCCGATCAGAAAGCGGACAGTCTAGAGCTTCTAGATGTTAAGCAAGACTTAGCAATTTCTGGAGACTCTGGATATGAAGTGATAATTATGATTAAAACTATTTTACTTCTCCAGAATTTCTTTGTTAATTGAATGGGGTGTGGGAGCAGGTAAGGGCAAATTAAAAAGGCTTATTTAACGTTCTGAGGGTTCCAGTGAATCCCTGTGTTTCTTTCAAAAACTTTGTAAGCGTATGGCAATGACTCTTTTCTATACTTCAGCATTACTATGCTATATTATTCCGTTGAACATATTCTTCACCAAGCATGTCAAGAAAATCTCCCCTATAAACAAAAGCCTGCTAACACTTAGGCGACATAATGACGGCTATCTAAACGTTACGGTGCGTTTACCTACGTAATTGCAAGAACTGCCGCAACTACGCGGTTACCGTGCTGAACAGCGCCAAGTAGGTCCGGGGGAGAGCGGATGAAGGTTTATCCAAGAGACATTATTTTACCGAAGTGAAAATTATACGACGATAAGAGATAATGCATCTACAAACCTCAATTCTTGAGACACATTAACGGAATTCAGCCTTATAATAATTATGAACGTATTTTCGCTCTCAATATAGGCATATAGCCTATAAAATTTACGGACTTCTGGCCTGACACAGTACAAAGAATTAGTGGCACCCAACGTCTATTCAACCCTGTCACAAACTTTAAGTATCCGTTCGCCAATGAAAGTACCACGTAATTGAATAGAAATAGAGTTTTGTTACAATCTTACGCTATATAGTTTATGACTTTCAAGACGTTGCACTCTATGGCATCATACTGTGTAATCTGATGGGATCGGGTTTACTTACAGTTAAACCCGTAGTAATATTAGTATAGTAATAGAAATACAGAGAATTTTTTTTGCAAATTCCTTCCAGTTCCAGGTAGTCTAATTAATAATCCACCTATGGGGTATGGTGAGCCACTTTCAAAACGTCACTCTCTCGGTCGTCATATAGAAGTATCGACTGATTCGGGATTAATTTCGATAAAACTCTGGATTTTCTTATCATGGCGTTTTCTCACACAGTATAATGCTGTTAATGTGGTTGGCGACAGAGGAAAGCAGTAGGCTACAAGATACCGGCAGAAATGTTGCCAACAGAGGAAGCATATACCCATGAGCATAGCCCAAATCGAAAACTTGATATAATATCGGCTTGGACGGCGGCAGATGTGGAGAGTGGTGTCGTCAACTGGCTACGATCGATTGTGCGAATTCTTTATATATTCAGCTATGAACAAAACATTAACCTTCAAATCAGAACTTTTTAGATGCCTAGAACAGCGTTATGTATTTTAGATTTACCTAATCTAACTCAATAACCTCCCGCCTGAGGTTCGAAGATGAAATTTGGCAATATGGAAGGACATGTGGGCCAAAGTAAGGAATGGAAACGCTGGAAAAAGCCTTTCCCAAATTATTTAGCCGCACATAGGAACTAAGGATTAATGGTAGATAGATTGCAAATGCGCACAAATTTTTTGTATTACATATTCAACGAGATTGACACGTATCATAATTATGCTATCAGGACGTTAGACACTGTATTTATTAATGCGCCTACTCCTAACGAGATAGTCGTCCGCTATACAAGCTGACCTAATACTAAACGAAAGTCTGGGAAAATCTTGGACGAATTCCTGTAAGAATTCCGTCGATTGAGCAAGGATTGCAATATTATTGAAAGCATAGAATCTACCAGGTGGTTGTTTGATACAGTAGCTCGAACTTTGGAAAAGAGTACCAGGTACGTCCCTCGCCCGGTAGACCTAATCATTTAACGCGAGAGTAATCAACTAGCAATTCTAGCATCTGCGGCGCTATCCTATCCAAATTTTCAAGTCAATATTGGTTTGAAGGTGTGTGTGGAAGAATAGATTGCGCAGATCAATCAGGTATTTTATGACACGTTAGGAAAGACGATGCCGTCAGCGAATGAAATTTCACAAAATAGAAAACGAAGACGTCATAAATAATTTGCCCCTCCGGCCAGGTCGATCAAATCACGATCAAAAAGAAGTATCCTTCTAACGTTTTGCTTTAGAAAGCTTTGCCGTCAACCCAATAACCCTAAAAAAAATATTATACAAGATGCTTGTTTATTGAGATTTAAGATCCATTAGCCCGGGGTGATTTTTTGCCACGTATAATAGGGTGACTTCAAATTTCTATTTGCTTGATGAAGGAAGAGTGTGCAGGAAACTTTTGAACTCGCCCAATAGTCCTAGATAGTGGTATTCATAGATTCCTATATTCCTGTGTGATTCCTTAATTCCAAGTATGAAGGCTTTTACAATATCCACCTTTCTTTTATTCGTGGTTGCAACGACGGCGATAGCGACTGTAGCGGTCGATACAAGGGTGCTTGTATGAGTCGCTATGATTGGAGCCCTGGCGTATTCACAGTCTCTGTCAACGCACGCAGTCGCGATCTATCTTTCTGAAGTTCTCTATAGTAATCCCGACCACAAATATAGATTCCCGGAAAGTACTGTATTCCTCAGCAAAGTATCCAACGTATCCACCAAAGTATGATCACGAAAGTATGATCACGATAGTATGGTCACGAAAGTATTATCACGAAAGTATGTGGTCAAAAACTTGTGAAATTACCAGACTAATAACATACTAAAAGATGAGAAGGATTACAAAGTAAAAGGCGTATAACGGATAAATAAACGAGGCGCGTCCCGAGATAAGCGGCATCCCGCGTGGCTGCGAAATGTGAAAGGGACGATCACCAGACATGATGGCTATAACATGCGAAAACTAGTCTCGGAGCAGACGTTCTCACGTACAAGGCTCAGTGGTTGGGTACCGGATACGGCTGCCCTCCATTACACTCCCCACCGAAGGGCACTTTCGTAGAACGTAAAGTGTTCCTTCCTAATAGTGACACAACAAAGGGACGTCAACAGAATACAACAAACGAAATTAAGGACATACATGATACAATAATACACACAAGGCAAGTCAAGTCCTAGAGTTCGTTAGGGACTAAGAGCACCAATTTGTGGATTGGGCGTTCGAGGTAGGTTACGGCAGAACTCCGTTTACCTCGGGTGTCGAGTTCACGAGTGCCAACCAGCACTCTTACTTTTCTTACCAGTTCGTCATCACCGGGGAAGACCGTCTCTACTCGACCTAGTTTCCATGAGTTTCTTGGGGTGTTTGGGTCAGAAATCAGGACGATATCACCAACTGACAAGTTTCGCTTCACATTGGGCCATTTTTGGCAACAACGCAAGGAAGCAACATACTCTCGCTTCCATTTGTGCCAAAATTCATTCGCGATAGATTGGACTCTACGCCACCTCTTCGCGAGATACTGATCGGCTTTTTGAAATACGCCGGGAGGGGGTAGCAAAACTTTCGATTTCAAAGTAAGCACATGTTGGGGGTCAGAGGAACAGGTGCAGTTGAGTCACTCAAATTTTCAACAGATAGCGGTCTAGAATTAACAATATTCTCAGCTTCTGCAAGAAAAGTACGAAACGATTCATCAGATAAACAATTTCCAAATGTAGCAAGCACAGGGTCAAGGACAGCTCGTACCGTACGGATCAATCTCTCAACGTACCCAGACATGTGGCTGCCATGAGGCACGGTAAATTTGAAATCAAACAAATCACACCGCTCACTTAGCAGAAAATCTTTCACTCTCGCACTATCAATTTCCTTCACAGCTTTTTTTCAATTCATTACATGCACCCACAAAGTTTGAACCAAAGTCGCATCGCAGCTGTTTCAAGGGGCCTACTTTAGCTTGAAACCTCCGCAAGGCGTTAATAAACGAATCGGTAGTCATCTCATTCAGGGATTCCAAACGCACTGCTCGAGAAGCCATGCAAGTGAATATTACACAATATCGTTTCAGCAATGATCGCTTTTCTTTGATGTAGTATATACCAAAAACATCACAACCCACATAAGTGAAAGGGGCCTCGGTACAAAATCTATCAATGGGTAGACTGCTGGTGCGCTGGATTTCTAGTGGACGGCGTGTTTTCGCACAAGGAACACACCTTTTGATTACACGTGACACCGTAGCGATCCATTAATCAACCAATACCCACTCTGACGGATTGCGTTCAAAGTAATATACCGACCACTGTGACCACTACGCTCATGGAAATGGCGTACCAGCATATCTGTGATGCACGATTTCTTTGGTATTATCACGGGGTGTTTGACTTCAAAGGGTTCGCTAGAATTTTTCAAACGACCATCAACACGCAACATACCATACTCATCCAAAAAAGGGGTCAATCGGGTTAAAGCACTGCTGGTACACACAGGCTTTCCTTTTTCCAAATTCCCAATCTCTCTAGCAAAGCATTCATACTGAGCAGAGCGAACAATTAAGCGTTCCATGCTATTCATTAAATCAGCAGTGACATCTTGCACAGGCAGTTTTTTCAACTTATCTAAGAACCTGGATACCACTACAAGCACATTTACACACAAATTCCAACGAGAAAAGCGTGCCAGACAACTGGGTTCAATCACAGCAAAGGGAGGTGCACACTGTGTAACAGTGCTTCCGAAGGCGGTAGCCTTACGCATTTCGTGCTCAATTTGGGCTTTTTCATTCTCACAAGGCACGAGAGTGGCTTCCACTGGAACAAAGACACCAGGGACCTGTAAAAAACTAGGGCCGCAAAGCCAACGGCAGTCCGATGTATAGGAAGCTATAGGGATCCCTCTGCTAGCATCATCACTAGGGTTGTCACCAGACGGTACGTAAAACCAAGAATTTTTGTCAATTACATCATGAATGGTTTGAATTCGATTTGCAACGTAGGTGTGGAAACGTTTAGCCTCATTCCTTATATAACCTAGGACGACCTTGGAATCCACCCAGAAATATTCAACAACATTTTCATACTTCATTTCTTCATTCATGAAAACACTCATCCGAGCAGAAACAACTGCAGCATTCAGCTCTAAACGAGGTATGGACACTTGCCTATTCAAAGGAGCAACACGGGCCTTACCAATAACCAAAGAACAAGACACCTCATTATTCGCATTCACTAATCGCACATACGAACATTGACCATAGGCTAAGGTACTTGCATCGGAAAAGTGATGGAATTCAACCATTTTGACTTCACCAAATCCAGGGGGTTTATAACAGCGGTCGATTTGGACCGATTCAATTAAATGTATATCAGAGCGCCATTTTTCCCAACGCGCACGCAATTCCAGTGGGACTGGGTCATCCCAAGAAGCGTTGGCTCTACACAATGACTGCAAAATAAGCTTAGGTTCAAGTAAAATCACTGATGCATGGCCAAGGGGGTCATAGATTGACGACACAGTGGACAAGATGCCACGTCTAGTACATGGGGTGTCTTTGAGCTCAATCTTAAATTGTAAACTATCATTTTGCACACACCAAACAATGCCAAGGGTCCGAACGCTAGGCAAAGGGTCAAGTTTCAAATCGAGTTCAGTCAAGTCCATGGCTCTATCAGAGGGTTCTATATTCTCAATGACTTTACGACTATTGGAAACAAATTTACACAGTTTCATACCAAAATTTGCACAGAGAGCTTGACCATCTTTTGCAAGAGCAAGCAACTCATCCTCATTATCCATGGACACAATTCCATCATCCATATAAAATTCGTCCCTAATCCAATTAGCGGCAGCAGTGCCAAATTCACTCTCCCCATCATCAGCTGCTCTCTTAAGACCAAAATTACACACAGAAGGGGAAGACTTTGCTCCGAACAGATGGATTTTCAAGCGGAAAACTTTCAACTTCCCATGCGCTATATCATTATTTTCCCACCAAAGAAATCTAAGAAGGTCACAGTGCTTGGGAAAAACAAGGAACTGAAAAAACATACTTTTTATGTCAGCACTCAAAGCATAATCAAATTTCCGCATTCTGCAGAGAATCGCCAGCATTTTGGTCAAGAAATTTGGGCCACCAAGAAGATAATCATTCAGACAAACACCCGCATAAGAGGCGCTAGCATCGAAGACAATTCTTATTTTATCGGGCTTACGAGGATGGTACACACCCATATGGATCAAATAATTTACTTTACCATTTTGCACATCAATCTCACTTTCAGGCACCTCCTCAGCATAACAATTCAAAATATCACTCATAAAGGAAACGTAATCATTGCAAAATACACTATTTTTCCTCAAGCGCTTACCGAGTTGCATTGTCCTTTTCATTACAAAGTTCTTGTTGTTCGGGATTTCCATGGCTTCATCGCGGAGCGGCAGAGGTATCTCGTAATGCTTGTCTGGTTTCTGAACAATACCTTCAGAAACCATCTTCAAAAACTTTCTGTCTCCCACTGATAATGGACTCTGCTTTCTCTGATGTTCCGCGAATTCCAACTCGAACATGTTCTTTACATCGACTGGGTTGATGACTTCTTTGACTTTCGTAACAAGTGCAATGTGGGCTGGTTTCTTTGCTTCTTGAAGAACAACTTTGTGGCAGACGACAGCTCCTTCTACAACTTCGTCTTTGCATACTCTTCCCACAATGCTGTAACCGATATCAGTACGAATGCCAAAGGGGCTACCCTCTTCGCCTGTGATGATTTCACGAGGCGTTACAGCTTTCGGTACATCAGTGCCCAACAAAATGCCAATTTTTACATCCACCATGTATGGAGACAGCTTATCAGCCATCCCACGCAAATGATCCCACTGCAAACAGGCCTTGGTATCTGCGATCGAAGAGCTGGGATCTCGTCTCTCACATACACTTTTGCGACGTCAACAGTACTGGAATGATCAAAGGCTGAAACTTCCAAATCGCATATTTTCTCAGTTTTCATGCTGTTACTACCATGCATTGTAGATAAGTTAACTACAGTACTGTCACCTTTCAGTCCAAGTTGTCTCTTTACATCTTTGGAGATGAATGAACAGTTGCTCATCATATCAATAGCGGCATAACAGATGACTTTCTTTGACGGATTGTCCTTTGACTTAATCCAAACTGGTACCAACATGCTGTGGTCTGTGTTAGAATTACCCGGACCGCAAACTTTTGTGCACATTGAAGCCGCAGCTTCGGCTTCTTCTATATGCATACTGGTCATGTGATTCTTTTTACATTTCTTACACTTAGCACGATTCTTACAGGTCTTACCTCTGTGATGATAAGAGCCCTTATTTCCGCATCCGAAGCATAGACGTTTATCCATGATTATCTGTTCGCGATCTTCTCGAGATAAAGCTTCAAATTGTTTACATTCCGAAATATGATGATCTTTCTTCTCGCAGTAATCACATTCTTCCGTCTTTGGTTCTGCATTTGTCCCAAAGGACACATTCGACTTTTTGTCTTGCGAGCCATTCTGTCTCTGAGAGTTCCCTTTATAGCTATCCAATATATTGAATTCTGGATTATTGATTGTCTGTGCTGCAGATCTCACGAATTGCACAAATATCTCAAAAGGGGGATACACAAAGGAGTCCTCCATCTCTTTTTTATAGCTTGTTACTCGAGCTTGCCATTTATCAAACAAGTGTTGAGGGAGTTTCTTTGCAATATAAACATGATTCGATGCATAATCCAGGACTTTCAGTTCTGAGACCCATTTTTTGGACTCTTCTACTTGCCTGAGGTAATCAGAGAATTCCTGCAGGCCAGTTTTATCGCCTTCTCTGACAGGACGCCAACTTTTTAATTTCCCCAACAGGCTCTGACCAATCACCATGGGGTTGCCTTGAAATCGAAAGTTTTGCTACCCCCTCCCGGCGTATTTCAAAAAGCCGATCAGTATCTCGCGAAGAGGTGGCGTAGAGTCCAATCTATCGCGAATGAATTTTGGCACAAATGGAAGCGAGAGTATGTTGCTTCCTTGCGTTGTTGCCAAAAATGGCCCAATGTGAAGCGAAACTTGTCAGTTGGTGATATTGTCCTGATTTCTGACCCAAACACCCCAAGAAACTCATGGAAACTAGGTCGAGTAGAGACGGTCTTCCCCGGTGATGACGAACTGGTAAGAAAAGTAAGAGTGCTGGTTGGCACTCGTGAACTCGACACCCGAGGTAAACGGAGTTCTGCCGTAACCTACCTCGAACGCCCAATCCACAAATTGGTGCTCTTAGTCCCTAACGAACTCTAGGACTTGACTTGCCTTGTGTGTATTATTGTATCATGTATGTCCTTAATTTCGTTTGTTGTATTCTGTTGACGTCCCTTTGTTGTGTCACTATTAGGAAGGAACACTTTACGTTCTACGAAAGTGCCCTTCGGTGGGGAGTGTAATGGAGGGCAGCCGTATCCGGTACCCAACCACTGAGCCTTGTACGTGAGAACGTCTGCTCCGAGACTAGTTCTCGCATGTTATAGCCGTCATGTCTGGTGATCGTCCCTTTCACATTTCGCAGCCACGCGGGATGCCGCTTATCTCGGGACGCGCCTCGTTTATTTATCCGTTATACGCCTTTTACTTTGTAATCCTTCTCATCTTTTAGTATGTTATTAGTCTGGTAATTTCACAAGTTTTTGACTGTAGCGGTCGATACAAGGGTGCTTGTATGAGTCGCTATGATTGGAGCCCTGGCGTATTCACAGTCTCTGTCAACGCACGCAGTCGCGATCTATCTTTCTGAAGTTCTCTATAGTAATCCCGACCACAAATATAGATTCCCGGAAAGTACTGTATTCCTCAGCAAAGTATCCAACGTATCCACCAAAGTATGATCACGAAAGTATGATCACGATAGTATGGTCACGAAAGTATTATCACGAAAGTATGTGGTCAAAAACTTGTGAAATTACCAGACTAATAACATACTAAAAGATGAGAAGGATTACAAAGTAAAAGGCGTATAACGGATAAATAAACGAGGCGCGTCCCGAGATAAGCGGCATCCCGCGTGGCTGCGAAATGTGAAAGGGACGATCACCAGACATGATGGCTATAACATGCGAAAACTAGTCTCGGAGCAGACGTTCTCACGTACAAGGCTCAGTGGTTGGGTACCGGATACGGCTGCCCTCCATTACAGCGACACCGATACAAACAGAGACAGAACCAGCGACAGAGTCAACGACGGCGGCAGGGACAGAGACAACGACAGACGGTTATTCCTCGCTGCTGTTGTCTTCCTGCTTCTATCCAGAGTACATCAGCGACCTATACTATATTTGGGTAAGTCAAAAATATGTAAATGTGTAAAGCCTTCCGTTGTATGAGGAGATAACTAGGGAGTGGGTCAAAAGTCTTTCGATACTGTCGTAACATGACAATATTGTTTTACACGAAATGTCTGTATTGTCGTAAATGGTGAACGACAGCAATTACATCTAGCGTCCCAATACCAGGACAAATATGTCACGTCACGACAGGAATTAGATCGCGCAGACACAACAATTTTGTGACATGTTTTGTCTAGATATTTTCATTTTTAGGTACAACGCCAAATCGGTTATTGCGACTTCTCTAGTGTCGTTTGTTATAAGACGAAGGTTGTTGCCACAGGGACAAACTACAAGTTTTATGTAAGTAAAAATCTTACTTATCAGATTTTTACTGAGTACAGCGTCGGTTAACCAATGATTTCACGTCTCTCGTCAACAGTGTAAAACGGAGGCGTGTCTTTCTAATTTATCTCACCGTGTAGGTATCACCTTTAGGTGACGATTAACTGTCTAAAGACCTTGCCCATTGCGACCATTCCTTTGCCATGCCTACATACGATCTAATTGTTATGTACCAAGCCACATGGTGAAACATTAAATGGATTAAATAACTTAAATTAGGCTAACGTTTTCGCCCACGACTATCCATTTTCTGTTTCATCATAAGCTAGAGTATTGGCTCATGCGACATGACGTGTTGCGATACTTTTCTGGTGTCTTGTCCGGATAGCCATCGAGACAAAGTTTTTACCGTTTATGCGCCAAACATCACATGGTGACGATAGGATTACTATGTTTTCTACGTGAGCTCTTGCCTAAAGCGTACTGTATTGAATCCAACCAATAAAGACCAAAAGACGAAATTCCAGTCAAGATACAGTAGAACAAGACCATGTACACGTGAGGACGATGGGGCCAAACTCCATGAAGCGCTTGAGCTTAGCACTGGCCTTAAATGAACGCATCCTCTTACAGGCAGTTGATAAAGCATTGAGTCAGAGCATTATGCTGTGTCGGTACCTCGTTGCGTTATACGGCCAACACAATAAATGGCAGCATTTATACCCGGGGTCGCTTGACCTTTTGCGACTTACTCTATTGTAGGTCCAGGTCGAAGGTGGTAGTCGCTTTCAGAATCAAATGCTTTTAATTTCAGGTCAAGAGGTGTGAACCTAACCACAACTCTGTTGTTGTCCTATTCGTTCCTTCATCTGAGACGAATGAAACCCCGAGTGTTATTTGGCATTCCGATCCTACAGATCCCAAACCATCCTTCTAGGAGATGAGCAAGACTTCGACGTTTATGGATACTCTGGATTTGACTTCTTTCTGATTCTAAATAAATTGCTGCTTTCTGCCAATCCAAATCTTTTTAGTGAATTGGTTTAGGAGTAGGGTAGTATTAGTTGTTGTAGTAGTAATAGGGTAGCCGTCAGGAAGAATCTTTAGAATAAGGTTCATTTGATGCTACGAGGGATCCGGTGATTTCAGATATTTCTGTTTCAGTTTTATATATGCATATGCAGCATTTTACCTCGGTAAACATATAGTCATTCTAGCACTTCGCGACAGCTATCTACGCAGTACCATACTGTACCGTACCGAAGGCTTAATACCACGAAATATGGTTACAGTAGGTACATTGAACATCGCAGTGCGGGGACGGGATTGATCGGTTTACGTTATTATTATTATTTATATTAAAAAAATTATAAAGATTGTCAATGGCGCTTATCACCGGACGGCGTTTTGCACCACGAACAGGACAGGCTGGGGCAGATACATGGGTATTATAGTAACAGAAATAGTACGAGTAAATCATAGCCATTGGTTTACGTTAGATGCTTACTGTACACTTTACCTATATATGATACTATTACTATAGGCTCACGGTCAAATTGAGGCGTGGTTCCAATTTAATTAGGAAGTATAGAATGCATCAATTATCCAAATTTATGAAATCAGTTTTCGGAATGAACGTGTTAACGGCATAATCGAACAGCAATAAGCCCCTAACTTTTCTTGCGATTTTAATACAGCAAATTTACTACTATCGCGACGCTCTATGGAGAAGGACTATTGCGAAATCTTTCATATTGTAGCCTGAATATTCACGGCAGATTTGACGTCCAACCTAGATTTACTGGGAATTATAACATACGACATGGGCATACGACATGGAGTGACTATATGCTGCGGTATTCAGTCTTATCCCGCCAACATACAACCTCTGACTGCAGTGAGGCTCTAGTCATGGCAGTGCTATACTAGACACGTTCACCATCGGTATTGATACTATTATCATGCTAGGGTAGGCGTGGACATGTATGTTTATCACCAGACGACCAACCCCACAGGCGAGTGCCTGGCGCTGCCGACTTGCTGAGCTAACCCATCGGCTGTCTTCGTTACGTGTAATATCATTTGCTAATTGCTAATATCATTGCCTAATATGGCTAGATGAGTAATGTGCATAGCCAGATAATTCGCGAAGGAAAGCACCCACGAGTTTAAAGGATGCTGCGTTTTTCCACGTAGACACACAGAGTACAGGTATGGTCTAAAGAAATTAAATGGAAATAGTACGGGAGCAGGTTGCTAAAAAAGCATATAATATATAAGTTATGGCCTAATTAAACCAAATTATAGTTATGGCCTAAAGGTAGGTCTAAGCGCTCCATTCCGCTTCCTTTATCTATTTTCATGATGTCTAGGTTGTTATATAGCCTACGTCACTCCGGTATGTATGCCTACTGTAGTAAAATCGTCAATTTCCTATACACGTGGCATCGATTTCTCAAAAATACTGTAACAAAATGGCGTAACACGTCGCCAAACTCAACCAAACAGCTATAGACCTACAATAGACTGTAGCAACCAAAAGAAGTCTGTCCCAAAGGCGTATACCAACATCGGGAGTTGACCGATTTATTGACGATGAGCATCGACCGATCACCGCCCTGCCGTTATTCGTATTTTGCTATTATCGGTATAGGCCTATCGGCCGTCGGTCAAGTATACGGAAGTTGATATTGGATATCGGCGGCAATAATCATCCGAAAATGGCCAAAAGTATACGCTCCGGCAGAATACCGTGTGCCATGTCTGATGCAGAATTGCACACACCGGTCTTCTAGACACCTGTGACTTTGCGCAAAAATCGTAGGCCTACATAGATATGCCATATCAAAATATGATTTGCGCGCAAAGTCGCTAATTTAATCAAATTATATTTCTCAGCTCGTTGACAATTCCGGATTTCGAATATCAGTTCGATCGATTCTTCAATACTTCGACAATTGCCGAGTATGTCAATTATTCTAGCCATTTCGTCAGGGCTATGCAGGCTACAATGTTCGATTGAATGAAGGCATAAGCATATATGTGTATTATTTCCGAGCAGAGACGCAAATGTAATCGTTACAGCACGTAAACAATTCCGGAGTTCGAATATTTGTTCGATCGATTCTTCAGCACTTCTTCACTGATTGTATAACACATGATAGCTATTTTAAAATTTGAAAATTATTTGTGCTCAGCCCACTCATAATAATACGTATTTGACCACTTTGGAGCCTAGTGCAAAAAAGCTCACGAAAGTTTACCAAGATGCTAACGCTAACGGAACTCTAATCTAAGCTGCCTGCCAAGTGCCTATCTAAGATATTGCTAATTGACCTAAGCAGAAATTGAGGTAAATGAGCTGGGTTAAAATCACACTGAAAAGGTTAGCTACAATCATGATAAACAGCATAATCTAAATAGGCCAAGATAAAATCACACTGAAGAAGTTATCAAGATTTCTGTCGTAGATTCTAGGACAAAATCAAACTTGAAATACTAAGCTCCGATCACACTAAACAAGCTGAGTTGAGTAGGCTAAAATAAAAGCATGCAAAGTAAGGTAACAATTCAAGAGAGCTTTAAAATTTTTGTGAAGGCTCTTGGCGTGGTGTCACTATCTTCCACCATTTGTTCATGATACGAAAAATAGTGGAGCCGATGGCGGACAATTCAAATACTATAGTAATAAATATGATAAGTCACCACAGATTTAACGTATATATACCAATAAACTGGACTGGACGTTAAATCTGTTGTGACTTATTATATTTATTACCATTTGTTCAGTAATATGTTGCTCACTATGATACTATGATTCATTGCCATGTCAAATCAGAAACAATCACTGATAAATTCGAATATACTATTTAAATATATCCTGCAAAGTTGAGACTTCACTTTGGCAAAAATTAGGTACGGCAACAAAATGCATAAGGTACCATCGGCAAGCCTTGACAATGTTGTCATGTAGGATTTGTAGGCTGCTGCGATTGAGTTGCTGGGTGTAAGAGAAATATTTTTTCATACTAAATAAACATCAGGTCCAATTCGGAATCTAAATCCGTATCCTTCCGAACAAGGTGTCCAATAATATGCACAATGGATTTCAATTTCATGTCTTCGGCGATATGGATGGTTCAAAGAAGACAATATCAGAAATTGACAGGGCTCCAGAAGTTGCACATCGAGTAATAATGATCAGAACCAAGAGCAATATTACAGACATGACATGTCGATATTCAGTCTTAACACGAGCTTCATCTTATAAATAGCATGTTTCTCAAAAACTTGATCAGCATTGATAAAATAATTTTTTCCGCCACATCATTAGGAAAGTTTGTTAAATGCTTTTTCCAATGCGGCAGTTGAGAAATATCAAATCCCTCGTCCATGAACTTTGGGAGTTGTTCCAAGCAGGGATATCTAGACAGTCTAGACTCTAGATATCCCTGGTGCAAAGGAATAATTTAGTGGGGATACAAGGCAAATGCAAGTATGAAGAAAGCCAAAGTGACTTTTGAAATTTGTCTCACTCTGACTTTCCTACTTCTCATTGCCAATTTTCTCAATTGCTCAAACGGAGAATTGAATGCATGGCGGGTCTATCTGCATCTTTGAATCTGATGTCGGCACCGACTTTTCTCGCAGTAACTATTTTCCTAAATTTCATAAACCCTTTGAGAAATTTCATCGTGCCTTTGTTGTCGGAGTCTCGAACTGATTTATGATTTTCAAGCACCACAAGTCTCATCAGAGAATACTCTCATCTATGGTTCTCATTAAGTGTGGGTTTCGCCAACTAAACATCCGCTTGCAAGTGTTTCTTGGGTTAGTAGAAGTCGGTTGAAGGTTTTTGGGGGCATTATTTAAACACACATGGTGGATCTTTCAGTTCTTTGACATTCAACCTTTGAGTACCCAACAAGTCAGTGCTTCTCACAGGCTACAGCAGTTTCAGGTATATCTGGGAACTGGGATGTTGTCTCGAGGAATTGCCGATTCAAATTTACCTCGATCTTTCTTTTGGCTCCCTATATCCAGTTCTGCAGTATGTAACACAGCAATTCTTTCCCATGATACATAATTACGCACACATTAGGCTATATTCTTCGTAATCCAAATATCTAAGTCTGGAGTCTAAAGAAGCAAAGTAGGTTTAAAACTTTACTCAAACCGGAAATAAGCGTAAGCTTTCCCACTGCAGCATAATATAGAGAGAATGCTGCAGTCTGCAGTTTCCGCTACCGGTAGCCTACTGTATTTTGTTTATCATGCACTACGAGTACCGGTACCGGCAAACCTGAAACAACCCTCAACATGTTAATATCTTGCTTTTTATGGCATCCCTATTTGATCAACTTTCCAAATGCTTCCTGTAACTTATCTAGCATCAATGCTACTAAATAATTCTATGCTACAGCAGATCAAATCCGCTAGGCAAACAGAGATTCCAACAGCGGTGCCGACACAAGTATGCATATCTTAGCGAAGCTACGTGAAGACACAACACAAGCGTTAATTTGTGCTTAAAAAGATATTTGTTCTACACAGAATAGTTATCTATTCAATAAGAAACATCAAATAATGCTGCAGCGGCGTCGCAAACTACTGGAAAACTAAAAAACCTCAACACGCGGCAGCACGACCGATCGATGTTCAGACGAAAACATCACAAACCAATGGCCCATAGTTCGAGAGAAGTCGCGTACGCTGTTAGTCCGGCAGTATACCTAACCTCTGTCCTTCTTGACCCTCTGTGCTCTATCTTTGTCACTCTGTCACGTCAGACTGCCACTCTGTGCTTCTCGTTGCTACAATACTTCCATAAAAACCATAGTAAATGATAATAATTTGCATGAATGCTTGTGTGTCGCATATACATTTCTGAATGTATATACGCGACATCAACTGTCGTATCTAGGACACTCGGACATGCCCTAAATTCTCTTAGAGTATTATCCATTAGTGGGTTATACCAAACAAGACATATAATTAACTAGCTCATATAGCACATGGAATCGATAATTGACTTAGTAGTAACAAAATACACTCCTGCTGTTCCGATCATAACAGTATCGCTAAACTCCCGCTGTTATTATTACAAGGAGGATTTCAAGCCATGCGAAGATGATTCGCTGACGTAATTTGGGATTGTTTTTCCCGTGGTCGAACCACGTGATGACATTTGGCGCCACGTTTTGAATTTGAAATCGGGATTCTTTTATTCCGACATTCGGTATCTGGTTGTCTGCCGCAACGGAGCACACATGCGCTGTAGACATGTAGTCATAGAACATACACCATTCGACTTGTCTATTCGGCATTACTAATATTGTTTCATCGTACGAACGTGTAATCGAAGTGACTTGGAATATTGGTTCAATATAATCATCAATTCGGCATCAATTCTGTCTCAGCTAAGACTCGTGCAAGAACAGTATTTATATAGACTGACCGCTGTACGAAGAGCTCTATAGAAGCGTACGTCACTGACGTGGCGTTTATCGTGGGGTGTTTTGAACACGCAGTTTGGAGTCAGATCAGCGCGGAGTTCAACTACATTACGATATTTGCAAACTATCTTCTGACACCACCAACCCCCCGCGATAAACTTGCATTGGCTTCCTATGAAAAACATGCTTGTAGAAAATGTGATCTGTGCGTACCTATACAAGCAATATAGCCTACACTCCATCTGATTCCTAACTTAAAATCCTTCGGTAGAAGTTGAAGATTTGTAGAACAACCATTTCGTGTTATCTTCTCAAATTCTTTAAAGCTGCGCTCCGCCATTACTGAACCAAACGGGTTACAGTTTGGCAGAGTGTGTTATATTTCCACCAAAATAACATTTTAGGCCGGTACGCCTTACGCACAAAAATCTTGAGAAAAAGATTTTATGAATCCCTAGTCATTTTGTAAGAATTCATATACTGTAGACTGCCTACCTACACTTAACCTATAGTTTGTATCTGATATTTTTGTCATTAGGTGGTACTCCAATGTTCGTAGGAACCTTATGTAGGCCTATTTACTTCCCCAAACTTCAATGCCTATTCGCAAATGGACGTGAACAAAATCGAAGAAAGAGGAGATGTTGAAAACAACCGTGGAGCAAAATGAAGGCTATATCTGCTTCTTAAAGGCGCCGTCGTTAAATGTATAAGAATTGGTCCTTTGCGTTGTGAATGAAATACATGCCTGCAGTATCTCCTGACTGTTCATGTTGCGTCCGCAGCAGTCAAGCAAACGCCGTAGATTTGGTAGGAAGTGCGACTGGTCTCAATGTATCCGTTACCTCCCCAGGTGTGAGACGACTGTAAACAGGCCTATACCGCGAAAGAATAACGTGAAGTCTGAGTGTAGCGATCGGAAGTAAGGTGGGGTCACCGTTTACCCACCTGAAAAAAAAGGTATCTTCAAAAGTAAAATGGGTCCCTTCAGTGTAAGGCAGCTCACGCAAAGAAATAAGAAGTCATCTCTGATCGATACACTGTTTAATGTCACCATGTACACCCTGACATATTGACATGACACTTTGCCCGTTTCTCCTTATCTGTCACATTTCGACCTCGTGTTGAGGTTGTGGTTGAGTCGACGTATACTGTAGTTGAACGCGATGGCAATATGTTTAGGGTGTTTGCTGAGCTTTCAATACTGAATTTACCTTTTACTTTTTATGTTAATTTAGCTATATGTAATGATCCGGCAATGGCTTTTATCGTTTCTGACTACTATTAGTTATTGACTGATTGATCTGTTGCATGGCATATTGGACTGACTGCAATAACAGAGTATTGTTGACACCTTTTAACCAGTAATTAAAAGCATTAAATTATGAAATCGACTGTCACCTAATTAAAGGTCCGCCTCGTATTTAGTAGAGTAAGGCGTAAAAAGTCAAGCGACCCCGGGTATGCTGCCATCTATTATGCTGGCCATGAAACGCCACGAGATACCTAGACAGCATAATGCTCTGTCTCGATGCTTTGACAATTCCTGCTGGAGGATACGTACATTTACGGTCAGTGCTATTCTATTCGCTTCGCGGAGTTTGTCCCCATCATCGTCCTCACGTATAAATGGTTTAGTTCTATCTCTAATCTCGGCGTTTGGTCTTTAATGGGCGGATACATTACAGTAAGCTATAGGAAAGAGTTAACGAAGAAGACATGGTAATCCTATCGTCACCATGCGAGGTTTTGCGAATAATGGCTATCATAATCACGATAGCTATAATCATGATATCACGATGGCTATCCGGACAATAGGCCTACACCAGAAAAGCATCGTAAGTTCGTAACCCGTCACGTCGTACGAGCCATTACTCTAGCTAATGATGAAACAGATGACAGATAGGCTACTCTTGGGTCAATGCGTTGGCCTAATTTTACTCCACTTTCCTTATCATAATTTAAAAAATAAGATGCACTCGCTGAAATCTTGTTTTGTTATCAGTGTAGAGTGATCGACCTGCTATAACAAGTTTCACTTTCCTTATCATAATTTAAAAAATAAGATGCACTCGCTGAAATCTTGTTTTGTTATCAGTGTAGAGTGATCGACCTGCTATAACAAGTTTGATAGAATAGTCCGAAATTTAGAAGCTGTATCAGGTAGGGCTACGTGTGTCGTCTGGCAATCCTTCGAGAGAGTAATAAAGTTGGAACTCAAGAATCTGCGAGCCGATACTATCCCGATTTTTAAATCAACATTGGTTTGAAGATGTGTATGTAATATTCGAATTTAAAAATCAGTCAAGTTTTTCCTGACACTTATTAGACAGTACGATGCCGTCACGAAAAAGTAAACGAACATGTAATAAATAATACCATCAGTGATCCTTGCTAAAGAAATCTGCCGCGAGGGTTTTTTCCCCACTTGGCTGATAGGCTTTACAGCGATTATCGCAAAATTAGAATTGGACTCCTGGTCTCGATATAATGATTGTGCCGTTTAATTTTATAATCGGACCATCACTATTAATTAAGTGGTCATTTTAAACGATCAAAAAGAAGTATCCTTCTACAGTCTTGCTATTAAAAGCTTTGCCTTCATTCCAATAACTCAAATTTGGCTATTACGGGATGCTTGTTTATTGAGATATAATATCCTTTTAGCCTCGAGTGTTTTATCCACATACAAATAGAGAGACTTCAAGTTTCTCTGTGTTTGATGCCGAAAGAGAGAGTAGAAAACTTATCAACTCGCTTCCACATAATGCGTGGCTGGTCGGTTCATTGTTTGTGACGCTATGTAAACCATCTTTGGTACAAAATAATTCGGGAAGACATTGACTCCACGAACTCCAAATCCGGCCTCATTATTCAGTAAACTTGGATTACGCGTAAATGTCGGTCCTTGTCAATTAAGTTTTCCTATAAATGAGGCAGAATGAGAAACCCGTGGGAACAGATTCATATTACGGGTATGTCTGAATGCATAGGCAACAGTGACACAGTATGGAGTAGGGGATGTATACGTCGTCTTCTAAACCTATGATACTGATTTCAGATATAGAAAGAGTGTTAGCCGATTGTTTTAGATCGTGTGGATATTACTAAATATGAAGGCTTTTACGATCTCCACACTCCTTTTATTCGTGGTTGCAACCACGACGATAGCGGCAACGATACCGACAAGGACAGAGATTGCGTCAGAATTGACGGCAGAGACAGCGAAAGAGTCAACGACGGCGGAATGGGCAGGGGGTTATGGCCCAGAGCAGTATCCGACTCAACGCGTCAAGGTCATGTTCAACAAGGTTAGTCAAAAATATCTGGATATATGCAAATGTGCAAATTCATTGTTTAATGGGGGGCTTGGGGCGAGGACTGAACCTCCGTCACAATTCATAACGTCCCAATATCGAGTAAGCTGAAGTATGCTTTGTTTATAATGTCCCCTATCAGGAATACTCTGTGACGAAACATCTTCTTGAAAAATCGGAAACTATGTTAATCTACGAGGGAACGAGGACAGTTAGGTCAAAATACAGCGATAGATGTGGTGCGCTACGAGAGGCCACTTGAAATTAAACAGACCGGATAATTTGGTCTAAAAATGTCCTTTTTTTAGGTAACATTTACTTATCCAATAATATGCTACGAAAAACGTGTCATATGGTTTCAAAGTAAGGTTGTTGACACAGGAACATACTACAGGATTTGGGTAAGTATTAGTTTTACTTGTAATGTCTTACTGATTTTCGCCTCGAATAACCAATGGTTTGACGTCTCTCATGAACTATGAATTTCAAGTGTTTCTTCCAATTCGCCTAAATTGCTAGCCAAGAGTTTTATTAGACAAATTCTCTCTCCGCAGAGCGCGCAGGCCCACGATAACTGTAATTTATAGTTAGGATAAAAGCTCATTTACCTTAAGAATATTTCAATATTTAGCTATTCAAGGTGGGGATGTGATTTATATACTAATGTAGTGTAAGAAAATGCTGATCATCTGTAACCAAGATACATTTTTCTACGTGTTGTTGTCGTCTCTGATATGCCCAAATATCCCTGCACCCATATCTACAGACGGTCACCCAGAATACTACTTCAGGACATTATATGTAAATTGAATCCGTTTCTGTTCACTAAGAGCCACTTTATTGAGAAATGGTTGCGAGAACCTGGGAGGTCTTTCATTTCACCCGCGTTTTACTTTGGCCTCCGAGTGACTTCCTACCAAAAACACTCAAACATCACTTCCGGTTACGTTACGGACACGTTTACGCAACCGTGTTCCATCATCAAGTGACTCCTATCCACAAGCTTTCACAATCTCCATCCCCTACTTGCCCGATCTCTCTCTTGTGCCCACTCAGCTGTGATATAATTGATTCATTCATCTACCCACTCTATGACGTCACAATATCTATGATTCTGTTTCGATTCAAATTGTACTATTACGAATTACGATTCATTCCATCATCACCTGATGAAGGAACGGAGCTCCGAAAGCTAGTGAATGTTTTAATTCTCAATATACCAATCTGTTGTGATTTTCTTAACAATACCTTAAAACATAGTCACATATAATAATAAAGGAAGCGACTAAAATTCCATAACTTTATTCACCGAAAGTCTAAAAAGCTTGTAAAACTTTTAAAAGCACGTGGGAATAACACGTACCGTACACGTACGCACCTTCCTGCAAAGAGGTCGAGCCTTAGCAAGACGCTGTCTCAGTAGCTCGTTCCGGTTCACGCCAGTCGGCACGGGACTTTCCGCGACTTATAGCGCTATGTCAACCGTTTGTTGGTAACAGTGGTGTGATAAGAATGACGGAAGAGCCAGTGTGTCGAGTGTATTCCCGACGTAATAATCAAACTCCTGTATATGCCCTTTTATGCATTACGGTGGCTAGGCAATAAAAAATAACTTTTTGGCAGTCTGGTAAAGTCTACAGGTGTACGGCACGCCTTCACTTTAAATATTTGGTAATTTCAGGGTATCAAATGTCAGAAATACAGTGCTATGGTCGTGTTCAAGCCTGTGAATGATGAAAGAAAGGTTGAAGTGATTTGGGAGAATAAAAACGTTTCGAAGCCAAGCTTCTAGATGTTGAGAAAGACTTTGGAATTTCTGAAGACTCTGGATATAAATTGATAAGAATGTCTAAAAATATTTTGCTGCTCCAGAATTTCTTTGGGTATTGAATGGGGTGTGGGAGCATGTAAGGGCAAATTATAAGGGCTTTATTTACCGTTCTGAGGGTTCCCGTGAATCCATGTGTTTCTTTCAAAAACTTTGTAAACGTATGGCAATGACTCTTTTCAATACTCCAGCATTACTATGCTATGTTATTCCGTTGAACATATTCTTCACCAAGCATGTCAAGAAAATCTCCCCTATAAACAAAAGCCTGCTAACACTTAGCGACATATTGACGGCTATCTAGACATTACGGTGCGTTTACCTACGTAATTGCAAGAACTACCGCAACTACGCGGTTACCGTGCTGAACAGCGCTAAGCAGGGCCGAAAGAGAGCGGATGAAGGTTTATCCAAGAGTCATTAATTTACCGAAGTGAGAATTATACGACGATAAGAGTTGATGCATCTACAAACCTCAATTCTTGAGACACATTTAACGGAATTCAGCCTTACAATAATGATGAACGTATTAGCGCTCTCAAAATACGCATAGAGCCTACTAAATTCACGGACTTCTGGCCTGACACAGTACAAAGAAATAGTGGCCCCAAACGTCTAATTAACCCCGTCACAAACTTCAAGTATCTGTTCGCCAATGAAAGCACCGCACGATTTAATAGAAATACAATTTCGCTACAATCTTACGCTACATAGTGTACCGTGTACGACTTTCAAGACGTTGCACTCTATGACATCATACTGGTGAATCGGATGGGATCGGGTTTACTTACAGTTAAATCATTAGTAGTAAGAGTAGCTGCGGAAATACAGAGAAGTCTTTTTGAAAATTTCTTCCAGGTCTAGCTAGTCGAAATAATAATACACCTATGGGGTATGGTGAGCCACTTTCAAAACGTCACGCTCTCAGTCGTCTTATAGAAGAATCGACTGATTTGGAATTACTTTCGGTTAAACTCTGGATTTTCTTATCACGACGTTTTTTCACACCGTACAATGCTGCTAATGTGGTTGGCGACAGAGGAAAGCAGTAGGCTACAAGGTACCGGCAGAAATGCAGCCAACAGAGAAAGCGTATAGCCTTGGGCAGAGCCCAAACCTAAGACATGATATAATTTAGGGTAGGACGACGGCAGTTGTGGTAAGTGGTATCGTCAAGTGGCTACGATCGATTGTGCGAATTCTTTATAGGTTCAGCTATAAACAAACAAATGACCTCCAAATCAGAACTCTTTAAATGCCTAGAATCGCGGTATTTTTTCTAAATGTACCTAATCGAACCCGATAGGCTCCCGAGTGAGGTTTGAAGAATAAATTTGGCATTATGGAAGGACATGTAGGCCTAAGGAAGGAATAGAAACGCTGGAAAAAGACTTTCCAAAATTATTTAGATGCACATAGGAACTAAGAAATAATTATAGATAGATTGCAAATGCACACAATTTTCTTGTATTACAGTCTACGAAATCATCAACGAGATTGACACGTATGATAATCATGCTAAGGCGTTAGACACTCCATTTAATAATACGCCTACTCCTAAACGAGATAGTCGCCCGCTATACAAGCTGGCCTAGCCTACTACTAAACGGAAGTTGGGAAAATCTTGGACGAATTTCTGTAAGAACTTCATCGATTGAGCAAGGATTGCAATTTTATTGAAAGCATTGAATCTACCAGGTGGTTGGTTGTTTGATACAGTAGGTCAAACTTTGAAAAGAGTACCAGGTACGTCCCTCGCCCGGTAGGCCTAATCATTTAACGCGGGAGTAATCAACTTGCAATTCTAGCATCTGCGGCGCTATCCTATCCCAATTTTTAAGTCAGTATTGGTTTTTAAGGTGTGTATGGAAGAATCGAGTGCGCCAATCAATCAGGTATTTTATGACACGTTAGGAAGGACGATGCCGTCACCTAATCAAATTTCACAAAATAGAAAACGAAGACGTCGTAAATAATTTGACCCTCCGGCAAGGTTTTTAGCTCTATAACTCTATAACTTCTATATAAGATAAATTCTATAACTAACTTCTATAACTTCTATAACTTCTCTCTAACTTCTTTTCTTTGATTTATTTGTTTAGTTTTTTTTTTAAGGTATTTCGTCAATTACATTAAACTTCCATCACATTTCGTCCCGTCTGAAACCCGCATACACCGCTAGTGTAAAATGACCGCGTCATTTATTATTATAATCGGTCGATCTCTATAATTAGGCGGTCATTTTAAACGATCAAAAATAAGTATCCTTCTAACGTTTTACTTTAGAAAGCTTTGTCGTCAACCCAATAACCCTAATAAAGTTAATATACAAAATTCTTGTTTATTGAGATTTAAGATTCTTTAACATGAGGTGATTTTTTGCCACGTATAAAAGGGTGACTTCAAGTTTCTCTTTGCTTGATGAAGGAAGAGGGTGCAGGAAACTTTTGAACTCGCTCCATAGTCCTATATTGTGATATTCATAGATTCCTAGATTCCTGTGTGATTCCTAAATTCCAAGTATGAAGGCTTTTACGATCTCCACCTTTCTTCTATTCGTGGTTGCAACGACGGCGATAGCGACAACAATACCGACAGAGACAGAACCAGCGACAGATTCAACGACAGCGACAGGAACAGAGACAACGTCAGACGGTTATTCCCAGCTGCAGTTGTCTTCCTGCTTCTATCCAGAGTACGTCAGCGACCTATACTATATTTGGGTAAGTCAAAAATATGTAAATGTGTAAAGCCTTCCGTTGTATGAGGAGATAACTAGGGAGAGGGCCAAAAGTCTGTCGATACTGTCGTAACGTGACAATATTGTTTTACACGAAATTTTTGTATTGTCGTAAATGGTGAACGACAGAAATTACATCTAGCGTCCCAATACCAGGACAAATCTGTGACGTCACGAGAGGAATTAGATCGCGCAGACACAACAATTTTGTGACATGTTTTGTCTAGAAATTTTCATTTTTAGGTACAACACCAAATGGGTTATTGCGACTTCTCTTATATAGTGTGTTATAAGACGAAGGTTGTGGCCAAAGGCACAAACTACAAGTTTTGGGTAAGTAACATTCTTACTTATCAGATTCTTACTGATTACAGCGTCGGTTAACCAATGGTTTCACATCTCTCGTCAACAGTGTAAAACCGAAGCGTGTCTTTCTAATTTGCCTCACTTGACGTGTAGTTATCACCTTTAGGTGACGAGTAACGGTCTAAAGACCTTGCCCCTCGCTACCATTCCTTTGCCATGCCTATACACGATTTAATTGTTATGTACCTAATCACATGGGGCAAAATTAGTTGGATCAAATGAATTAAATTAGGCCAACGCATTCTTCCACGACTATCCATCTTCTGTTTCATCATAAGCTAGAGTATTGGCTCATTCGACGTGACGTGTTGCGATGCTTTTCTGGTGTTTTGTCCGGATAGCCGTCGAGACACAGATTCAACCACATGGGGACGATAGGATTACTATGTTTTCTCCGTGAGCTCTTGCCTTTAGCTTACTGTAATTAATCCAACCATTAAAGAATAACGACGAGATTCCAGTCGAGACACAGTAGAAAGAAACCATTTACACGTGAAGTCGATGTGGCCAAACTCCGTGAAGCGGTTGGCTGAGCCTTGCACTGGCCTTAAATGTACGCATCCTCCTACAGGCAGTTGACAAAGCATCAAGACAGAGCATTATGATGTCTCGGTACCTCGTTGCGTTATACGGCCAACACTATAGATGGCAGCATTTATACCCGTGGTCGCTTGGCTTTTTCGACTTACTCTATTGTAGGTCCAGGTCAAACATTAGGTGGTAGTCATTTTCACAATCAAATGCTTTTAATTTCAGGTGAAGACGTGTAAACCTAAGCACTACTCTGTTATTGTCCTATTCGTTCCTTCGCCTGAGACGAATGAAACCCCGAGGATTACTTGGAATTCCGATCCTACAGATCCCAACCCAGCCTTCTAGAAGATGAGCGAGAGCGTTTATGGATAGTCTGGATTTGAGATCATTCTGATTCTAAAATAAATTGCTGCTTTCTGCTAATCCATATCTTTTTGGTGAATTGTTTGGGGAGTAGGGGTTGACGTCAGGAAAAATCTTTATAATAAGGTTCATTCGATGCTATGAGTGACCCGGTGATTTCATATATTTCGGGTCTCAGTTTTATATACACATATGCATATGCAACCTATTACCTCGGTAAACATATAGTCATTCTCACAATTCGCGACAGCTATCTACGCAGTACCATACCGTACCGTACCGAAGGCTTAATTGCACGAAATATGGTTACAGTAGGTACATTGAACATCGCAGTGCAGGGTAGGTATTGATCGGATTACGTTAAAAGCTTATACTTTACCTACAGTACATATGATACCATAACTATCCTCACGGCTAAATTGAGGCGTGGTTGCAATTTAATTAGAAAGTATAGAATGCATCAATTAACTAAATTAATGAAATCAGTTTTAAGAATGAACGTGTGAACGACATAATCGAACATTTTACCTTTCCTAAGATCTTCATCTCGCGTGACTCCGCGACAATCTTCGCAATCCTCCCAGATCCAATTAACTTTTCAGGCGATATCGAGATCCACCTTAATTTTACGTACCTCTCTTACTTCTTAGCGAATCGCAACATTTATTAGGCTGCAAATGCAGACCTGTCAGACCTTTTTTGCATGACCTGCCTTACTCTGAAGCGACCAGTCACAATTCAGAGGCGTACAAATAGAGACCCCTACTTACTTCTCAACGCTAAACTGATACTTATTCTTTACCTTCAATTCAACTCTTTAGCCACCCGTTTGAGTCGAAACGCCTTTCCTTTTTTTGCGACCGGCCACGCCGTCTCATACATGGAAAGGTAACGAATATATCGAGACCAGCCATATTTACTATCAAATTTACTGCAACACGAATAGTCGAGGACCTATTGCAGGCATGTATTTCATTCACAACACAAAGCACCAATTCGTATACCAATAACGACAGCGCCTGCAAGAAGCAGATAAAGCCTTCATTTGGCTCCCTGCTTGTCTTCCGCATCTCCCACTTCTTCGCATTCGTCTTCATCCATTTGCGAATAAGCATTGAATTTTGCAGGAGTAAATCGAACGGGTTCCTGTGAACATTGGAGTAACATATTAATCCGAACAGCAGCATTAACATTCCTAAACGGTCGAACACGTACTATGATAAACTCCTTGTTGTTGAAGCATGCGGGGTAGGCTACCTTATAAAGTTTGTTTTTTCTCGTCAGTTCAATCGACCTACCGATAAGAGAGTTGTTGTTTTCAATAATAGTAAGGTCATGTTCTTTAGGTAGAACGCTTACGCGCTTCACTAACACGGCGTATGTACTTGCACATTAGCCAGGTGTATACATTCAACTTATTTTGAAGCAGACCTGCCCACGTGCGTGAGTCAGCATTTTTATATCTCATGTGATAAGATATAATAAGTACCAGGTACTGGCAAGCACGCAACGAACTCTCGATTTCGTGTGGGGGGGAGGGGGATTCAGTTCATCTATAACTGCACACGTTTACAAAATTGGATAAAAACGACTGTAGTATATGTGTAGTACACTGTGGCTATATACCTGAAATCAGTTTGAATCAATCAGGAATCGGCGGCAATCACAGTTACGCGCCAATATATTCCCATCTGTCGCTACTTGTGTGTAAATTATGAGCAGTGTTCCCCATATAGTTGTAATACTTGCATAATAAGCGTTGATACTTTTGCTGGGCAAGGATATAGTCAACTGTCTTGCCCTGTTCAAAACCGGAGATAGAACTTTCATCATGAAATGCTCTTTAGGATCAAGAATTTTTGCACTCATAGTTTCAGCCTCCTGTGGATCCCAGATCTCTCCAAGTTCGTGGAGAAACTTCAAAACATCCTTCTGCACTGAAACAGAGCGAGCACCAGACAAGTTCAGTTCTAACCGGGATCCCATTAATTCCTCCCTACACTAGATAAATACCAGCAGGGAGTAGGCAACACAAGAAACACGAGACCATACTGCAGGGTGAAGAAAACTCATACGATTGGCATAAGGGATTTGTGTGGTCATTGCAAGCGATGATACATCGGTCGTACGCGTAGCGTAGATTAAGCAACGAGCATGCGTACCACACCTTCACTCTAGCTGTATAATGTATCAGGCGTGGCAAAGCTGCGCACAACTGTTTAGGGCAATCTTGAAAGTATATCATCCTCCATCATTTGTGAGTAGCCTACTCACTGCAGTAAAAGCCTATATAAATTTTGAACATGAGTAGGACACTCACACATCAGCTTCGGCGATGAGAAACATGAACTTAGATTAATTGCTGGATAATAGTTGAGGAATGCCATGCACATTTCACTTGAGGTTGGCAGTCCACCCTGTAAATTACATATACTTTGTTATTGTAATGAAGATCAACACAGATTTAGCGTCCAGCCTTGGTTTATTCTTCAATACTTCATCACCGACAAAGCTGTAGGCCTATCAACCACCTCAAAACGGGAATACAATTCAACCTGACATACTAGTGGGCTCTCTCAAGACAGTCATTCTATAAAATATTTGTTTGCTTAGTTTTGTCGTCGCTAGACCAATACGGAAAGAAATCCATACGTGTTTGTCTGGGGAATCAGTGAGTAGTATTTGTTTTCATAAATTGGTTCATCTTGGGGAAATACAACGCTTACCGTCGTTACTTTATCTCTTTCCATAGTTTCGTACACACACTCGATTCGAAATGAGTCCCCGGATTTGATTGTTGTTCCATTTGGCAGGTAGCGGGTCTCCTGATAGTCGAAGTCGTAATTGAGGTCTTGCGATAAAGGCTTCATCTCTTTTCCGTCTCTGTTAAATTTTAGCATGCCAACACGTATGCCTACTACAACATCCCCATAATGGAATAGGCTTTTGGCGGATTACCGAATGATTATATAAAGGCTAATATGTAAAATCGACCACCTTATTTTTATAACGGCAGAAAAGATTTTTCCCAAAAATGCTAAGTTGATAAATCTGTAGACACCAGATTTGACTATGAGATTACGCGGATTCTGTGCCACTGAATTGCGATGTGAATTTACGAAAAATTTACGAATTTAACAAATATTACATATTCACCTGATGAAGGAGCATAGCTCCGAATGTTTTCGTATTATATTCCCATAAACAGGTCTCGACGTTAAATCTGGGGTGACTTATTATATTTATTACGATGTGAATTTACACATTTGCACAAAGGTAAGCGCTATAATAAGATTCCCTAAGATGAATTCGACGTTGTTCGATTGGCTGCTGTCCTCACAATGACACTGTATCCTTCGTTCTTATTCTCTTTACTCATAGTATACCTGAAATGGCGAAGTCGTATCGAACGTCCGGCAGTGTGTGAATGTAAAAAACTGCTGTAAACAGTCACTTCAGAAATGCCAGCTTCATTCATTCCCTGTCAGGAAGAAATATGGTGTTAGACCTGGCCTTCGCAAAACATCATTCGTCCGAGGAGTTTCACCCAAGTTTAAAAACACTATGACACCGTTTACCACACTATACCCACGTCCTAGTCTACGTAAAAGCGGACACTGTTATAGCTATGGAAGCATGGCAATCCGGGTCGACAGTCAGCTTGGTCTACCATTTAGTATTACCCAATTGGACTTTAGTCGGCCAATAATCAGAGTACAAACATGGCCTTTTAACGATATGTACATTTTGGCCAACGCATACAGTACTGTATAGGCCTATGCATATTCTTACCTTAGTAATGCATTCCTGTTTGCAATAGCCAGCAACTAGAAAATTATCTGATTTTGGAGGTACAACTATATGACCAGTCGATTCTTCAATCTGCAAGATAGCCATCGGAATTTCTGGCTTCTCCATTGTGTAAAAGAAACGAAAACCAGAGTTGTCAATAAACTCTGTAAAATAAAATGGCATAGGCCTATAGAGTAGGTTATCGTCAAATATATAAATAGGCATTATAGTAATCCAAAGAGTTGCCTATTATAGACTGGGTTTTGGGTGGAATCTTAGTGATACAAACACAAAAGCATGATCCGTGTGTTTACAGGGTTTAGCGTACTAGAGAACCTTTCGGTATCTATATTTTGTGTTGACCGACTATTCCGACTTCATCGACTATACCGGCTATTCCATTTCCTTAGATTTATTATAGACGTCAAGATTCTTGCTCTCATTTCTTCCCGTCGTTCCGTCGCCACACAGGCGACCGCACGTTGTGCGATCAGTCATACCTATCCATGTTTGGAACGGTCAACTGAGCGGTTGTCACCGACGGGGCTATACACATATCACACGACTTACCTCTTCTTTCTGGGTTGTCGTATTGTATTTCCAACATCATCCGATGCGGAAGGGCAAGTGCAATTTTCTCAGGAAATACCACACCAGCAGAACCTAGTGCCCAGCCAGCGATTACTTTGAAACATCCATTATCAAACGGGCTCATTTTAACGTAACATTGTCTAGACACACCATTACCAAGCCATTCCTGAAAGAAAAGGATTACTAAAACCACAACCAATACTCTGGACAGAAGTTTGGGTTGAAAAATCTACTCCAGAGCCCCAAAACTGCCACACGTCTGTCCACAATATCTTCGGCTCCTTGAACAACACCAGGGAGCGAAAACGTTAAGACATATTGATTTTTGATGAGTTAGACGGTCTAGTCAGAATGCGGTAAAAATATCAAATCAACCGCTACACAGAAAATCATTTTCACAAGGGGCATGAATGATTTAATGCAGAGTAAAAAAGCCTGTTATATCATCTCGATACACAATGTCTTTCATACAGGCAGAGAGCGAACACCAAATATTTTTGTTAAATGACCATAGCGACTACCCAACTGTTTTCAATACATTTATTTCTTAGTCATTTCATCCTCTCATTTCATCGCGATAGGCTGATTCACAGGCATGTCGCAAGCATAAATGAAACATACCTTAGAGTTCGTACAGTCGTATACCAAAATATGATGAAGATTCATCGCATTTGCCTCGTCCACAATCGGTCGATACTGAAATAATGTGCGTGGTTATATTGTTAACTAGCTGGTTATCCCAATTTCACGATTGTCCAATAAGGTACGTAGGGTAATGAACTATGGTTTAATCCGCGTAGGAAACCTTCGACGCCGAACCGAACCAAACTTTACCTATTCATTTGTGAGGTTTTTCCATCAATTGCCAAAGGAATCATGGTACCTCGATTCCCTTCTTACAAGCGTTATATAACCCCACGCGATATACATCTTCCGAAGTCCAACCCAAATGCATTAAATAAGCTGAGCGTTTTACTGCAGGCTACGTTGGTCTTTTAGCATTCCCAACCCGACATACTAACACGAGATCGCTGTTCAATCTTTGTGCAACGCAACAGCGAAAAGATTTAAAAAAATTTCTCTCAACTGCAAAATTACTCTACCTAACTAAGCTCCATGATTGGGCAGCGGCAGTGTGACGATACAGCCCGCGATGCCTAAAAACACTTTACCATAGGGACGGTAACGGGTTTCCGATTTCCTCTCTCAAGCGCGCTCCCCCGGTAGAATAAAAAATAATTTGAAAGAAACAGTCGACCTTACGAACAGACCTACCTAAAGCTATTCGATTCGCATGACGTGGTCAATAGGCCTACTCACCCCTTTCGCATAGTATGTCTCGGGTGTTGGCAATTCCAACATGATGCATCTGTAGTATGTAGTCTGTGCTGGAATGGAAGCACTTTGCACTCTGGCGTCCCATTCTTTCAAGTTAGATTCAATTCCTGAGATTTAAAGAATGCTTAAGGGTTATACCAACACGTGGTCTCTAGTCGTGATACTAATGGGGCTTTAATGAAAATATGAATACCAACACTTCGGCTAATGGAGTCAATAGCGGACAATCATATATAAATAGGTAGGCATACGCGCTAAACTATGGAACGATATAGCCTACCTACGGAAATTAGATTACTCGACTCCCATAAATTTTGACGCATCTATCACAGTCACCGGTCTAATTGTTTAATATTTCATATATAAGCTTACTGTCATTCTTGCCAGTGTGCAGCTACTAATTTATATATTTTTAGATATATTGCCATGCTTTTATAAATTGCATTACGTATTTATGTATTTATAACTAGGTGATCTCCGCCAGGTGGCGACTGCTTTTAAGACCTTGCCACCCCCGTTGTCACCTAGTCAATACCAGAATAGCAGCAATGCTCCGTATTCTATCTGTCCGTAATCTACTATTTATCCCTGTCACAATTCATATAATGATTCATTACAGGGTAAGAATACGGACCGTAAAAAAGCCACTCCAAATCATCGGCGGTTCGCCATACTGCCGTGACGGTTCGCTAAAAAGGCCTTAAAGAAATAGATTGTTTAGCAACGTCTTCAGTTTATATTACCTTCGGCTTTTGCAAACTTTTGCGGATTTGCTAGAATCAAGCTCCTTCCACCTATTTGATTATTAGGGTTGTATTTTAGGCGTAACAGTATGACCTACTATGAATGCAATACAACCTCTATTCATTCCATGATAATTATCATTTTTGGGTGAATTTCCAATCACATCACTAGCGGCGAACGCATAGAGAACACGAAGAGTCCGTGAGAGCTGTAAATAAAAGTATACTGTAAGTATGTTTTCCATTTTCATCATATGCTTCTTTTTCTGTCGCTCGCATCGTTGTTTTATCTACGGACTTGACTTCATGGCTGGCACACAGTAAGCGCTGTTACTGTAAGTCGAGTGCTGATCGTAAATCGTAACGTACAGAGGTACCGGTAGAAGTTCTAATAATGAGTTGATATCTGTACGCCTATATACCAGACAGAAGCCACTCTGGAAATGTATTCCATATTGCTAGTAACTGTTAAGTTGGCCGATTGATTTGACGTTGCGCTTTTCTCATCTTGCTTCGAATTTTGACCCCATCGGAATCAAAACAAAGACTTTTGCAATTGGTATCCATCAATCCTTTCCTAGGCCGTCACAATCGGAGGAGTGTGTAGGGTTGTGGTTGCCACGGTGATCAGACCTATAAACTGGAAATCTCGCGATCTCGTATGCTACAAGTATTGACATATTGTACATTGTATATGATGCCAGCACTCGAAAAAAAAAATTTCAAGCAACGATATCGAACTTTTATTTATAATCGAATCGTCCAATTACGAAATTTGTCCAATTTGGATTCCTGTTGATTTCAAATTGCCAGGGCCACAGTCTGTATTTTCCGCGGGCGAAAATGTCAGTTACATTGTGCACTTAGCCTAATTGATAAATATAATTAATATTGTAAAGAAGATCACCACAGATTTAACGTCCAGCTACAGTTTATTTAGAATTAAAACATTAACTATAGCTTTCGGAGCTCCGCTCGTTCATTACCTGATCACCTGATGAAGTGAATGTTTTAATTCTCAATAAACTTAGGCTGGACGCTAAATTTGTGGTGATCCTCCTTACAGTATCTGTTGAACGTCCTCCATCGGCTTCGATACACTCTTAGATATAATAAAAAAAAAAGCTAATGCGATCTTACATCTATGTTCCTATCTTGTTTGTTGCAAGGTTTCAGCTTCCGTTTAATCCTCACAGAAGTATGAGTAGCGTTATCGTATCCGCTTAAAATTTCAATGTCCTGTTTGTCGTCTACCTTTGGCACCCCATTGAGAGCTGCGTGGCAATTCTGAAACAGATCCGTGTAAGTTTCAAATGACAATGGTTGACCAATATGAAAGATTTGAAAATATTAAGCAGTGGTTGTATTTCACAAGATATTTTACAGCTGGCAATTTCCTATTTTCTTCTACATTTGGCGTCTGCAATAGGGTTCGCTACATCACATTAATCCTACTCCAAAAACATCTAGTTGACCTTAATGGATTTTATAGGTCGAGAAAAGGGGAATCACCTGCCTATACCTTATATTGCAAGTTATACTTGTCATTCGTCACCTACATCTACAATCGCATCAATCTCTCCCGTCTCTCTTCGTCTCTCTTTAGCAAAATCTCCATATATCTCTATCAATCTCTCTCTTTATCTTATCTACCTAGATGGACACGTGAGCGCTTCGATATGTGGAACACATGTGAGATTGCCAAGTCCTACACGTAGACCGAAACTCGTTATACGGCCCACTCATGACCTATAGGCAGGATTATTTCCACTATCGTTTATATTGAATTTGCCACGTCCATTTGCCCTCATGTGAGCCTGGTATGACTGGAATTTGCCTGTAATTTACCCCGAATTAGGCTGTTACGTTCTTATGTATACATTCCTAAGCGACGTACCAAGCCACCAAAAGATATGCTATTCATATTTCCCCGAATTCCAAATATATTGCGTATCTCATTATTTCCTTCCTAAAGAGACGCACGCTTTATTCGCGAAAATCTCAGTTCACTCTGCTAATAAACATGTAGCCCTACTCACTTTACCAGTTCGCGATGACGTAGCACTGGATGTTGTATAACCCACAAACATGCTGTTTCGTGCTAATGATCTATTATTATGCTTTATGCCATTTTGCCACTGCTTTTAACAGTCATTGCGTGCGTTAAAATCTCAGATATTTTCTTTCGAATGTTTGATGACCCTTTCCATTCAAATCTATTCTGGGTTGTTTTATGGATTCCTATAGTCAGAATACTAGAGCGTATGTTTCTTGTGCTATTGGAGCAGAATATGAGGTTGGGTATAACGTATTTCTCCTTCTTTTGGATTAATTCAATAACGACAAAATATAGTTCGAAGATACCTGTACCGGTGGTGATGGCTTACGTTGCAGATTCACTAATTCTGCTGGATAGTTCAGCTACATTTTGGTTACTCTGTTTGGTTTAGGGTTCGCAACTCGAATGGCCACTTTCAATGTAATCTCCGGAGTGTATTACAATGATCTGATTTCCGCATATATTATCCTGGCTGGTTCTGCGGTGATAGGTTTGACTATCACGTACGCGTAATGTGAAGTCATGTGTGTATATGTCAAAATATTTATTATGTTTGCCCATTCCTTCGCGGCCACTATAATTGCTCTAATTGCGCATTACAGGCACTTCGAAAGGATAATTTGATCCACCCAGTAACGAGGTAATTACTTCTTGCTTATTATGCATCATGGAAACAAATTCTTGTCGTACTAAAGTACTAAAACTAAAAGAGTCGCGTAAGGATCCCCCAATGCTCATTTTCGCGTCGTAGCATATAGGCTACTCCGAGCTTTAAAAACGCATCTAGAGAGTTTAAATACTCAGTGGAATGTTTATGTGGCTGTAACGGAACTGTACCGTTACGTTTCAATATATAATAGAGTTAGCTTACGCGAAAGCCTCAGCTCAGCAATCGAACTCACGCCTTAATCACACCCATATATCATACGAATGTAGCAATAGTTTAGTAATTCACAATTTCCGGAAAGACGGGTAGTATTCTCACGTATACAATTGTGTGAATAGAACCAATGTCAACTCCTACCGACAACAGACACAAATAGGAGGTAGCAAGTGCTCAATTGGCCGAGTGGGTTAGACTGTCTGTCATATGATCGCGAGGTTTCGGGTTCGATTCCCGACCGAGTCAAATCGAATACTTTAAAATTGTTATTCCTTCCTTCTCTGCTTGGCAGTCGGTTTCGGGGAAGTGCGGAGAGTCGTGATTGTAACAGTGATCCGGGCAATACACCGAAAGTATTGATACGCATACCGTAAACATTGACTTGGTGCAAATGAACTTAGTAGTTGAAAACGCCATAAATTTCAAACAAACAAGTCAGGCCGAGAGGAGATAGAAATTTCTGCTACAACTATAAGAAACTACAAATTACACGATACCACGTTAATGCCTTCTGAAACTACTATAATGCGATTGATTCTGCAGATAATGCTGTTGAATCAAGTTGTTTATCACTGAAATACCATTTCGGTACGTGTACATCAGATCTTTCTGGTCAACTTGTGAGACAAAAAAAGTTTACGAGATTCAGTTTCCCGCGTTATACTCAGGGGCGTTTAGGGCGCCTATTATGGTTCGGTATCGAACTTAAAGCGTAAGCGCTAGAAAGACTCTGAACAGTTGAGTGATTCAGCGCGCATACGTCCCGCGGTGAGGAGACTGGGTGACTCAGGCTGCGCACGGAGGAGTCTTGCCTATTTGAGTCAATAAGGCTACTATTCACGAATTATTTCGATTTGGATTGCCGCATACCTTCCACTGCTTGAACTTTCTACCTTCAACCTATTCTTGAAAGAAACGGTAAGGTAAACCAAGTAAGAAATCATGTTTATAGGCGAGTAATGCTATTCCCATCATCACTAGAAGTCAAACTATCGACAAACTCGATGTCAAATTTCTAAATATCACTAGATAACACACTTTACTATTGAAGAAATTATTGCCTTCAGCTAGGGCTCACTTGGTGCAAATTTTAGATGATCAGAGCATTCGCTCAACGAACTGCACTCAATTTTATTTAACGCAGATACTCTATCTAAAGTAGCGATTAGGTCCCCAGGATAAAAGGATGAATACTCCGTAAAAAGAGAGCATTTACAAAATGAAATGGATATCAATAACCTGCATGACCAGGAAATATCCATTGCCTATCAGTTGGCAGGGCAGACTGAGCCCGTTTGTTCAGTCCAATTATACACTCCTAATGATCTTCTCAAATATTTTAGGATTCATGCATTGGAACGAGGCGCTAAACAGCTATTTGCAATATGTTATACCTTTCTGTGACGTTGATGTAAATTCATTCACTAAAATCTGATTTTGATGCGAACAATATCACAACAGATAAGCTAAATTACATAAATATAACTAGTAGCATACAAAAGGGTCACTTTAATGTCTTATGAGGCATGTTGCCGTCGGCAAGCGACACAATTTGCTACCAAAATAAATATAATTTGATTGAAAATACAGTGCTTCACCGAGCGAGAACCTCCAGCAATTGCATAGTTGCTCTCGCGACATGACCCCAAATCACTTGTACCAACTAGTGGTAGACTGTTATGACACTGAAAATCTATAACTGAAATCCTAATATTTTGTAGTATTAATCTTGAGGAGCACAATCACAATAAACTTTGACACAATAAGCTTTAAAGGCGCTATAAACGTTGTGCAGTAGCTCACAATTCCCAAAGGGAAGTCAAATTTTATCTGTGGCAACCAGTGCGGTATTCAAAAACTCTGATAGCAAAATCGATCGAATAGAATTATTGAAATGAATTGGATTCAGGCTAACTTCAGAGGTTACTTATAGTAAAAAAAAAGACAATCAATGTCCAACGTCATTATCTGTTACCATCGGTAAATTAAAATAGGTTCCAACACCCAAATCCAACTTCCTTCCATAGACCAAGATTTCTTTATAAACCACGTTATTGATCAACCTTCAAATTCAAACATGCTAACAGTTAAACGATGTATACATTACCAATATCGAAATAAGGCAAGTAATTGCATCCTTTCATGTGAAAACAAAAGGTTATTCATGATAAATAAGGAAAATAAAACCTCATCCCATTTATCATGCTTAATCTGATATCAGGCCAACAAACTGGAAATTATTTTGTTTGCTCATGATTGACTTAATGGCACTCGATTCGTAATTGATTCGGGCAGTGAAAGTACAATACTTCCACTTTCTCATAATTGTGAACAAAATCAGAGCGCTTACCGTAGACTTTACACAACAAATACTAGTTCAGTATCTATTTATGACTCTAGAACCATGAAATTGTTTTTGACAATTAAAGCCCCACAAATTACAATTGTGCTGGCTACACAATTCTAGGCATAGACATTAATTCAAAATTCGGTTTGACGATTGATTTTAACAACAAGTCTTTGATCAATAGAAGGAGAGGAATTAAGATACAAGTAATTACAGACGCTGACAATTAGAAAATTGAATCAAAAAGTTACGTTCGTCCACATATGGCGCGAGACTTCAATGTCGCCTGGACGTTAATGGCCAGTGCGTTGCCAATGGTGTGCAAATGCAACAATAGCCCGTTAACGCACGTGATCATGTTTGAGCCCTTTACCTGGACCACATGTGTGCTAAAGGGCATGGAGCACGTATGGATAATATATATAGGTGGGCAAGCTGATGCCCTGAAAATGCCATATGTGGGCTATATAACGCTTGGCGTTCCATACAGAAACCTTGGCCATCCCACATGTGGACCACATCGGAACTTTCGCATTTTTCGGACTAGGAAATAGCGTCTGCATACAACCAGGAAAGGATAAAGATATCATAACAAGTAGGCATGAATAAAAAATTATTGACTCTTCAAATGTTTTTCATGAGTTGCTTATAGTGAATTTTCTAAACTGAGTGTAGCGCAGCCAGCTCGCGAGCGCCCCAGTAAATATCAATTGGAAATAAATACTAGGGGAAGATTGATTCCAGTTCTCACAAGAGACGTTCCGCCTGATTATTTTAATATAAGTTGAGAGTACATTGACGAAATGACATAATTAGGTCACATCAATAAGGGTGAGTCAACTTATTCGTGATCGTGATTTTTGCGTACTTCCCGATAATGGTAGGACAATCCAATTTTGTGAGAAATTTATAATAAATATAATATTACGCACTTGCATTTTCAAAAGCACACATCCAAGCAACATATTTTGGTAAATTTGGGCATGTTTACGATGCTCAGGTGTAAATTCAAATGCACTGTGTGATCGAGGACAACTTGAAGAGTTTTAAAAACAATAGAACAATGAAGCGAGCGAAACGGTCCAATTTTGGGATAATTTGTTGCTTCGACCAAAGATAAGCAGGCCTGTCAGAAGGGCTTCCACGCGTGAGCATGATACGCTCTCTGAGAAGGCAGAGCGATTAGAAATGAATCTTTATTTTTAGCAAACATTATAATTGGGGTTAAGCGTCTCTAAATTTAAAATTGCGCTACTTGTAAATAGGCTATTGGATGTATATTGAAACAGCGCATGAATAACCAGTGGGTTCTTGTGAGATATATATGGAAAATATTAACTGAAACTCAAACTCGTTAGAGTACTATTTAAAAGGAAAATTTTTCTGCTTATAAAGATTGTAATTTAGTTTCGAAATATGCCCCTTGGTCGTAACGAACGGTTAATAACTGGTTCATACTAGTTTTTCCAAAATGCAGCCTATCGTAAACCGTCGACTAAATGACAACGCTACGTTAAGATATAATTAGGTACATTAGTGAACACGTCACTGACGTAATTACGATAGGCGGTAGTCTCAACACTATGCCTGATGTATTGAGTCGCATAGAGATCAACCAAATTACTGAATCCAATTAGTATTCGACATAGATTAAGCTCCAGCGCAACTAAGTGATAACGAATAACAAACATAGAGAAACAGACACGACACGACACTGCACCTCAACGGCAGATTAGGCTGACCCTTTCTTTAGTTACGGGGCTCACTCAAAATTCAACATTGCCGCCTCTCTCAGCTTAGCAATTGGCCAGCATCTTGAATATAGCCCGAAATCGATCGTTTTTCGGTCATTGCTAAAGGCCGGTCAAAATTGCGTATTTTAACAGCGGTAAGCCTAATCTGTGCCGTCAGAAAGACTTGTAGATAGCCGTAAATCCCATTGAGTAAATCTGTCTTACTTTGTGTTTTACTGTGTTTGTTCCAGTTCAGTAGTTTTACTATGCATTTAGTTACCTGTGTTTACGCAATTGGTGTTTGCGTACGTTGTGATGTAATAATTTCTATAGAGACAATTTGTTGATATGAATTTGAAAGTTTCCACTGTTAGTTCGCAAACGATATTCTCCTGATGAGTGTTGGAACCGAAAAGCATCGAGAAATAAATTACTTATAACAAAAATGAATATGTTACAGCGCGCAATATTCCACTTTTGCACCGTCAAGCATATCTTCGTTTGGGCACACCAATTCTATGTATTGTGACCGACCTGGAAGGCCGTGAATTTAGTAGGCCGTGATTGTATAGTCGCAATGATTAGGCTTAGATTCTATTCTCAATAATTCTAATATCCGATTTGGCGCTACAACTAAGAAACTACAAATTACACCTCACTACGATGACTTAATTACTATATGACTCAGTGGTTACTATTGAGCTTTCGCTAGTGGGTAAATATATGTAAAAATTAAAGGAAATTGAAACTTTTAAATGCAACGCTACCTCTTCCCTGGCGGAAGCTCAACACTGACCATTGAGCCATATTCGGATTAAAATGTTGTAACGAATCCACACAAACAGCTACTGGCTCAACCTACTATGCTTCTGTTGATTCTCCTAATTATCATTTTAGTCTCTCATTTTCTACCAGACGAATTAGAAATGATAGTGATAGATCGTGTTTCAGTTAGCAATTAAGCAGCCGCGTTATGCCATAGCTACATAACGGTACTCACTATCGCATAAGCTCCGTCAGACCGGTAGCCCATCATGATAAGATCGGCACCACGCATCGAAATCTTGGGTGAAAACCCTAGGCCCATCCAGCCAACGGTTGGTGCAGTAAGCTAAAACAAAAAAAAATATCATGAGGCATTCGATTTTTCCGCTTTAGCCGCATTAACGATAAGATGTAAAAATAGGAATACACAGAATCCAGTCAGACTTCAGCGGTCATAAAAATAGCACGAAAAGCGTGCTACACGAAGATGCCCGACCACCTTCTTACCGAAGTCTACATTATCACCCAGTGCTTTCTGCCATTCCGTGGATATATATAGGCCTACAGTTACGAAAAAAACATGAAAAGTGCCGCCTGGTACCTGCCGGTTCCAGGCCAAGATAATTGGTGACAGTCGCTACAGCACTACGGACACCCGACATATAGAATCATTGCCACATCATGAGTGGTTAGTTAAGCTTTCTCCTCCAACATGTGGAACAAGGTAAGAATGACAAGCACAAACTGAAATATAGAATCACGCCTCACCTGCATTACTATATCTTCATTTTCAAAATCCCATTTCAAATCCACTTTTCTGTCTTTATCCAAGAATACTTGGTATGGCAAGTCACAGGAGTCTCTTCCCAATTTATGGTCGTGCGCTAAGGAAGTCGTACCGTCGATGAAAGATGTTGTTGTTGGAGGTGGAGTCATCGTAGATCTGGGTCCTGTAATAGAATTTTCACGGTTATGCGCATCGGTGTAATCTGATCTGGGATGTCTTAAAACATATTCCGATCAAATCAAACCACGGATTTTAAAATTGGTATCAGTTTTTTTTTATTCCTTGGCAGTAAGTATATGAAGGAGTGTAAAGAGTTCCGCGGGCTGAAACTCGTTCGGAAATCGATTCCGGAATAGAACCTTCCGACAATAAGGCAACCAGTGAAATTACTCGACTAACTGAGCGGTAAGTAACTAGTTGAAATTGACTCAAACACGAAACAACAACAAGTATTAGTCTCTATAGGCTACTCTGTACGATGATGCAGTGCATGCTTACCGGTGCAATCCTCGTCTGATATAAGCGTGAGTTTTCGAAAGCCTGTTCATAAGTGTAAGAAAATTAGGAATTGTATTCGTGCGGTGCATATCACGTATTACTTACCTCTGCTACCACCGTGGAAATAAGAAATTTGCAGCTGCAATGCTACGTCTTCTTGCCCAAACGCCCAAATGACATTCATCTCGCCAGGCTACATAAAGAAATTGGAAAGTAAGCCTAATCGAGTTTTATCAAAATTGCCTTTTGTTGTGACAGATACACCCAGGACGGATAATTTGTTAACTTTTTCTACCATCTGTTGACAGGGTATGTGTAGACAACATCCGACGGTAGACGATTACAGTAGAATTGAGAGCGTCACGACTTTCGCAACAAATTATGTGCGGCCAAATGTGTTAGGCACTTAGTACACAAGTTCTAGAAATCATTTCTCTATTTTCGGCCCGGTTCCGCTTGTGGACGACTACAGCGGAACGTAGCAATCCTGATTTGAGTGTGATTTTACGTCGTATTCCCTTCCTACCGCCGTAGTTGATAAATTTTCAATTTTTGTCACGAATCCCAAGATTTTACAACGCAATGTGGAACGCATGCAGACATCGTTTATCAGGCACTAAACATTTTTGCGATACAGTACCCTTCCACTACTCATACGCGCAACGCTACTCCGCACATTATTACACTTTTTCTTCAGCAATATACACATAGTTGATGAAGCAATAGATACCCTTCACAGAGTCTACAGATTACCAAAGATTCGAATCTCAGAACTATTGGTTTCGTGGATGACGACCTCACTACTGCACTACCACACAATGATTACGAAGATATTTATTATCTCACTTTGAACTGGTAATCATTAGAATCATCCGTGAATAACGGTCTGGTGACGGTCACAATAGTATGTGTGCCATTTTCGAACCCTCTGGTGATGGTTGCATCTTGGTCTTCATCAACTTGCAGTTCTCCATTTCCTCCAGAGTGTGCATCCTGCGAGGAACAAAAACTTAGATCAAACTCAACTCAGTTAAAACGCAACTCAATCTAAATTCGTGAAGCTATGGAATTTTAGGAAAGCATCCATAGTAGGGAATAGGTATTCACCAGTATAGGCCTATTCTAGGATCAAATATATTCGCTACTTTCTTACCCATACATAAGCCTTTCCGTTACTAATGCCAGCGACAATGATGTCCGACTTCGCCATTGTTTCGTTCTTGCTAAAGCCAATCCCGACATATCCTAAAGTGGCCACAGTCATCTGAAATTCGATATCGATTAAAATCAACACTATTAACCATTAGAAATGTATTAGTAATATCAATCTTTCTCTAATGTCTCATGTAACGTGGTTTGTACCAAATTCATGAATTGAGCCGACGATCTTGCGTACGAAAAGGAGGCCTGACACTGACATCAAAAATATACATCTAAACAGACTAGTAGCCTACTCTTTTACATTAACACCAACTCCGATTCTTTTACTTCACCAACACCAACTTGGCACCTAGCAGGCCAGATATTGCCTACATTGAATTGGCGTGCGTTCATCGCGATAGTGTGCAAGGAAAAGTTAGCAAAAGCGAACATAATAACAACCTACATATAGTTTTTAAGCCATCTATGCGTCATAGAACATGATTCAAGCTGCATGAGTGTAGTCCTACAGTAGCTATTGCAATCCGGTCAGGGATATCTAGACAGTCTAGATATCCCTGAACAGGTTTGACTCAAAAGAGCAAAAACCTTTTCAAACACGAGATAATATAAATAAGATTGCTTCCTACCTTCAATTCGATCTCAGTTTCCGTATTCTCCCATTCCAGCAGATAATGACTGTATAGTTCTGCAGAATGTGCATGGTTTCCATACAGAAATATCAAAATCCCCATCCACGTAAGAAACAAACGTTCCATTCTTCAGAAATACTCAAAAATGAATAGAAGTCAGAAAATAACTAACACGTCCTTATGTAGAATTTGCGACAGTAACAATCTGAAATATATTTCAGGAGATTATTTTTGAGTTACTTTATAACTCGAAATATACAGTACTGTACTACACGTTCGGTTTTTGGACACTCTCCACCAAGGCTTACTGCTAACTAAACATTCTCACTCCTTCCCCCCCGCTACATAGTGAATAAATAGAAAACTCCAGATAATTTTAGAATGCGCGCGATATACAAGTTTACCCGTCTTTTATCGAGTTAGTATAGTGATTAAGTATTGAGCGAAGTTGCATGGATGCAGACGTTTACCTCGCCGAGGTTTCGACCTAGCGATGACGGACACTTTACATATGTACGAAAAACCGACTGCGGTGATGATCTAATCACCAATCGCTGCCACTGCAAGCAATGAAACCTTATATTTTTCATTAAACTTCACGCCCCCTATTCATCATAATATTTCAGGTGCCACGTCATATAGTCAATAGAACTGGTAAGCATACCATTAACCAACCACGCTTGCTGCATTGAATTGTTGCAAACCCGATAGGACTATACCGCGTGACGACTTAACGTATAGGGAGGCCTACTTCATATTGCATACGTCAACCCAACCGCATGCGTGAGTATAAAGAGACCAATTGTACGTCGAAACATTTTGACACCAATGATTCTTTAAAGTTTCCAACTACTCACCGGACTGCAAGATCCTTACTTGAATAGATGAAATATAACAAATACTAAAATACACCCGCAACCACCGGTCCACCGTCATATACGAGCAAGCCACATTAAGGTAAAGCGGGGATAGATTAAATGTATACAGTACAACAAACAACACTAACGCAAAACGACTATCTCGGTTCTGACTCTACCATACACGCATCTCCACGACCGCACCACGAGAGTATGAGCGTATTAATGTTTGTTAAGGTAACAAAGCAACTGATCTCTCTAATAATGTTGCACGTGCGTACCACGGAAATATTTCATAGTGGACATTGCAAACCTGTTCTCACAATGTCCACCTGGCCCGGCCATATCTTGTTGACGTATGAAAACTGTGAAAATGAAAATTTAACCAAAGAACGGACTAGAAAACGAACGGACGGTGGGTTGAGGTTAGGCTACACCAAGTGACCGTGTACGCACGGTTTGCGATGTTTTTCATATCGTCGGTTGAGGACTGTTGGCGCATGCGGGGCCCAGTCTTCCCTCCATCATAGGAAATCATATAGCGTAATCATTAAAGTGATGGTGAGAAAATTTGAGCGACGGAATAAGCGAAGGGAGTCAGTAGGTCTACCCGATTGCGCAAACACGATTTCGAAAGACAGTGTTCGTCATGGAAATTGTAGCCTCCGTACTAACCATACATCATTGGATGACATGTCGCGCGCGCCATTACATATTAGGTCATCATCGGTTATGTAGGCCTGCATGATAGTTGACAAGTTAGAACACAATCTTGAATTTTGACGACAGAGAACGAGTGAAAAACACGACGACAGTCTTTGCAGCACAAGATCATAGTTGCGCCATCTACGAGAGAGAGAGAGGGAAGAAATTGTTGTGAAGAGAACCGCTATAACGCTGCTCAAGTGCATCACGATAAGATTTATAAAGAAGACCGAAAACGGGGAGTCAAACAAGCCGCATGACCCGACCCAAGCTTTTTGCCGCATGAACAATGTATGAAAGTGACAGTGATGGCAAGTTGTAGTCCCGATTGCCATAATGAAAAACAGATTGCTTTGTAGCCTATGCTACTGCGATTTTAGGCGTAGTAACAGAACTTAACCGGTGTGTTGGATGATGTCTATTCTCTGTGTGCTTTCAATCACCGATGAGTGTCCTGAAACGACTGATATTACAGTCTTCGAGCTGTGCTAATTCTGGCTGGTGTGATTAGTAATCACGCTCAATTGATGCGCTGCTCAGCAAATCCAAACAATCGATTCTGCACGACTTTGAAGAAGCAATTCCTATGATATTATTCGATACGTATCAGCAACAATGGCAGAAAAACAACAACAACTTAGCTCGTAAATTTCACTACCAAGCTGATTGGTAATGTAGTAGATTGGTAGCATTGATATAAGTTAGCAATCAGCACATGAACATTTACACCGCTTTATTTGATAATACACTATGAAATCGGACATTATCATATTGGCATTCGTCGTCAGCAGTGTAGCAAAATTTTGGTATGACCATAATGCAACGTTTGATCGGACTAATCATAGTTGGTTCTACCAGTATGTAGCGTAAGAAATGATTCTAGTATAGGCCTATGCATTGTGGTATAGTTTACTGATGATTGCAGTCAGCATCGTGATGACATAACGGCCTTTTTCCGCTTAGTAATGTTCTAACGCGTGATAATGGCGTGGCTGAGTGGCACGACTGATGTGGGGCGCGAATAGTGTCACAATATAGATAAAAACTTCAATATTAGGCCTAATATCAAAATGAATAGGCCTGTACATTGAGCAATGGTGGTAGTTCTTTTTACAGATTAAACAAAACTGTTCAGTGTCGTTCAAATAGTGGAAAATATATTTGTATAACTCTAATTGTTGTAAACAGGGTTGTAATAAGTTTTGAAAGAATCCTTACTGGAAATAGTGCGCCACGAAATCTATTACTAACTCGAGATGTGTTGTAATAAACGTTCCATATTTTAAGACCACTCTTAATGAAGGATTGCCGCCAGATAATTGATCCTTGGAAAGTGAAATTCGTGGCAGTAAAAATCTATATTATAATCAAAGAGGCAGTTTTTTTGGAGCTTTATAACTCAAGAATGTCAAGATCCGCTCTAATAAATGTTCCGTATTTTAGGACCACTCTTAATGAAGAATTTCATCGAACTAGCTTGGTCATCGTTGCAGTAAAACACTGTATATATATATAGCGAGTGTCAAGGAAATTTACAACGTAATGGTACGTAAGCATGGATCGGTAGTAAATCAGCAAACAGCAATAAGCCCCTAACTTTTCTTGCGATTTTATTTCAGCAAATTTACTACTATCGCGACGCTCTATGGAGAAGGACTATTGCGAAAACTTTCATATTGTAGCCTGAATATTCACGGCAGATTTGACGTCCAACCTAGATTTACTGGGAATTATAACATACGACATGGGCATACGACATGGAGTGACTATATGCTGCGGTATTCAGTCTTATCCCGCCAACATACAACCTCTGACTGCAGTGAGGCTCTAGTCATGGCAGTGCTATACTAGACACGTTCACCATCGGTATTGATACTATTATCATGCTAGGGTAGGCGTGGACATGTATGTTTATCACCAGACGACCAACCCCACAGGCGAGTGCCTGGCGCTGCCGACTTGCTGAGCTAACCCATCGGCTGTCTTCGTTACGTGTAATATCATTTGCTAATTGCTAATATCATTGCCTAATATGGCTAGATGAGTAATGTGCATAGCCAGATAATTCGCGAAGGAAAGCACCCACGAGTTTAAAGGATGCTGCGTTTTTCCACGTAGACACACAGAGTACAGGTATGGTCTAAAGAAATTAAATGGAAATAGTACGGGAGCAGGTTGCTAAAAAAGCATATAATATATAAGTTATGGCCTAATTAAACCAAATTATAGTTATGGCCTAAAGGTAGCTCTAAGCGCTCCATTCCGCTTCCTTTGTCTATTTTCATGATGTCTAGGTAGTTATATAGCCTACGTCACTCCGGTATGTATGCCTACTGTAGTAAAATCGTCACTTTCCTATACACGTGGCATCGATTTGTCAAAAATACTGTAACAAAATGGCGTAACACGTCGCCAAACTCAACCGAACGGCTATAGACTTACAATAGACTGTAGAAACCAAATAAAGCGATTTGTCCCAAAGGCTTATACCGAAATCGGGGGTTGACCGCTTTATTGACGATGAGCATCGACTGATCACCGCCCGGCCGTTATTCGTATTTTTGCGATTATCGGTCGGCCTATATCGGCCTACGGTCAAGTATACGGAAGTTGATATTGGATATCGGCGGCAATAATCATCCGAAAATAACCAAAAGTATACGCCCCAGAGGAATTCTGTGTGCCCTGTGTGTGCACTTCTGCATAAATTCCGGAGTTCGAATATCAGTTCGATCGATTCTTCAATACTTCGACAATTGCCGACTATGTCAATTGTAAATTATTCTAGCCATTTCGTCAGGGTTAGGCCTATATATAGGCTACAATGTTCGATTGAATGAAGGCATAGGCAAATATTTGTGTATTATTTCCGAGCAGAGGCGAAAATGTATTCGTTTTGTTTCTCAGCACGTAAACAATTCCGGAGTTCGAATATTAGTTCGATCGATTCTTCAGCACTACTTCACTGATTGTATAACAATTCAAAATTCACATAAGATTGACAATAATTGACTAAAAACCGAAGCCAGTATAATTTCTTCAAAGCTGTTCGGGAAAATATCTGGATTGTTTCACCTTTGCATCAGGAGTGTTTCTCGTAAGTACCTAGATACTATAAGAATGCTATAGAAACACGTTGGAAACAGGCACGACAATCGTTGCGACAATCGCACACGCGTTTTCAGCGTCACCCCCGTCCACGCTCGTGGCAAAGCGGATGGCATGAATTCTCTCACCATCTAGCGACGAAACATTTTATTTCTGTATCCGTTAGATGCCGCGCCATTTCGTAGACGTCGTCATGACTGAAAAGACGCCATCAGACAAACAAGCATATAGCCAGCCTAAGACAGAGTGACTTTGGGCTAAGCAACACCGACGGTGCCTAGAGCTATACACCAACGAGCGAATTCAATCGCAGAGGAAGGTACGATATCTATTATTTTTTCTCTCTATGCATGCATGACATGCGTGCTATCCATGAGTTAAAATTTACACTCGCTCATTGGCTGTGACTGAAACAATGAGCTGCGGCTGTATATTAGAACTACAGTATAGGGAGTAGGGCGAGTAGGCCTACACTGTACCGTACGATGTTAGTCAGGCAGTACGTAACCTCTGTCCTTCTCGACCCTCTGTGCTCTATCTTTGACACTCTGTCACGTCAGACTGTCACTCTGTGCTCGTGCCTTGAGTGAATTCGTGACCTACTAGTCCGCTATTTGCCTCGCCATCGGATACCGGTATAGCCTATGTCAGGAGACATGCGGGAATCGATGGGAAGAACAGATAAATTCGCAGTCCTAGGGTAGGGAAGATCGAGAAGTGGATGGATAGACGAATGTGTCAAGATAGAGGATACTGTGCCGGACGATCACTTTCAACTGATGGATAAGCGAAACTCGTAAAGTTGGATGCTGTGCTCAATAAACCAAGACTGTGTCTTTCTTAAACATGTTCGGAAATATCTGTCAATTTTTTAATCGAATCAAGTAGGCCAGTATATACGGTACCGCTATATTGTAAATGACGGTGTATTTCTGGGGCATGTTAGCTTACATGCAGCAGGCTGATGCAGTATGTGGTTACTAATTTTAGTTACCTTAGGCTACGTTTATGGACACCGTATACACAGTCCAAATAGACTATGTCACGGTATTGATATGCTACATCCAAACTTTCTTGATCTATATTTTAACATTCCCAAGCCTTCATAACTCTGCTACCAGTACTTCTAAGATGGAAATACTTTTGCAGCAGAAGTTGAATTTTGTGCGCTATAAGTGTGAGAACGCAAATATTTCAGCTCCAGTGAGCTGCACTGATGCCTTCTACGGGCATGGCGTCCAGTCCGCATTTCATGGCCAGTGAGATATTTTCAAATAAATGTTGCGCTTTGGGCCGCTGTATTTCTGGAGCGCAGGGAGACGAAGGGAATGCCTAGTTTGAGCAATCTGCCGTAACTCATTTTCTATTAAATAGTCATTAAAGTGGCCACAGGCTATTTTAAATATGCACGGGACTGCATGGACGGCACTTCTTGCCCGCACAGGTTCTCGTCGACATCTGGAATGAAATGTGGTGTAGTAAGGCGTTCGATTTTTTACTGGGCTTGTTACACTGTTTTATTGTATTTTTGAATGTCATATTAGCTAAGAGGCATGCCAAGCGGAATGCTCGAATATGTACCATATTCTATACTTCAGGACTTTGCGTTGCTTGCTGCCATTTTGGGCTTTATTGAGCAGTAGAGAACATATTGTCTTTATTACAAGCCCACATTATCCAATTTCACCTGATGAAAGAGCTCAGGTCTGAATGTTTGTGAACTAAGTTTTCAACAGATTTGGATGGACGTTATAACTGTGTTGGCATTCTCAAGTTTCTTTTATTAGGCAAAACCCACACGTGAATTTAATGCACTTAATAAATTGTTTTCTAGGTCTGAAAAAACAAGTCATGTCTGTGAAGACTTTTGCAGTGATTCAAAGTGATTTGCCTTATGTGAGAATTACAAAGGCTAAGTCAGTAACCGTTACTGAAATGAAAGTAAGTGCTTTGATACAATAGGCGAAATGATCATCTATATAGTAATACGATATGATGTACGGTGTGCCACATTCAAGACGTTGCATTCTATGATATCATACAGGAGAATCGGATGATTCGGGTTTACTTTCGGTTAAACTCCGAATTTGTTTATCGCGGGTGTAACGTCACATTATATAACAATTCTGCTGCCATTGTTGCGGTCGACAGTCAACTACATAACAGAGAAAACAGTGGTACAGAGTAGCGTCAGAAATACGGAGAGGTTTTTATCAAATTGCATATTCAATTTTGCTAATTCTTCACAGGTCCAGCTAGTCTGTAGGCTAAATTAAGATGCTATGGGGTACGGTGTGCTACTTTTAAAATGCCACACTCTATTACGTCATACAGAAGAATCGGCTGATTCAGGTCCAGCATCACAGATTAGTGGTGGCATTACTAGGGCTGAGAAAATCGAATAGTTTGAAACATCGGAACGAATCGAAAATTTTCAATTGAATCAAATACCGAATAGACGCGACTGACCCAGTTATTAACCGAATTCGATAAAATTTGATTATAGGCTACAAAAACAGGTGATCGAACCAGCTATATTCATAGTTGTGCTAGAATCGCAAGCTTAGGACATTGTCGAATGTCGGTCTACATATGTAAGTCAATATAAACCGTACATTGACTGATGATCCAAGGAGCGGTGGGATGACGAAAATGTTTGCCATTGTTTCTGAGCCGGGTTTTTCTAAAACCCGTATAAACTCTCACTACCGTATGCCTTTTTGCTAAACCCTTAAAATCCCCAGGGAAGCTAACTCTGTGAAAGACTTTTTTGCGTTTTCACTGCCTCCAGCTTCCGCTTCACAACTTGTGTTGATTCACAGGATGAGAAAACATTCGGGTTTGATGCTGCATTTAACGACAAGGAACTAGAACACTTCTACAAGTCTCACCTCACCGGGATAGTACAAGATGCATTATCTGGCTATAATGTAAATATTACTTGCTGTGGAACTGCTGGAACAGGTAGGTTACCGATACACATATGTTTTTGTGCTGCACCGGTATATTCTTTGGTCTGCTTCTGCTGAATGCGACGTACCGGTAGGAATTTTGGTCACACATACTAGCCTACTGGTGCATAGATGATCATGCTTGCAATCATGATGCCAATTCATGTTCACCCCTAAGATGACGGCTTGAATCAATGACCAGTTGTCCACCAACGTTTTCCTTTACTTTGCTGGTTGACCAAATAAAGAAATCTCTCTCTCTCTCTCTCTCTCTCCCCTCTCTCTCTCAACAGCAAAAATGCTATAATTTCGGTTGATCCAACAACGATCGATTCACCAAAATCATATTTCTATTAAAATGAAAAGCGGCTGACTGGCAAGTGGCATGTGGTTTCGTGCTTTGTGGTTGTCCCCGTCAACGATATCGCCCATTGATATGGCATAAGCAGCTGAGCAACTGTTGATTTTGGGCATCCCAGGGTTCCATTACTCATATCTTTGATTCACTCCCTCTTTCTCTCTCTCTCGTGGTAATTGCGAGTCCGTGTAAATGTAGTAAAAACAAATAATTATATACAGGTAATGACTAATTATTATATATACGGTATATATTATTGCTATTGTTTCATTTAATTGACAAACATTTGTATATATATATGTTTGCAGGCAGTAGTCAAGTTCTTTATGGAGCTGGATTTAGTTCTCAGAATGGAGTTGTTCCGATGGTCATAAATGATCTATTTCAAAAAATCAACAAAAGTAATTATCTGATTTCCGCATCGATGCTGCAAGTAAGTAATATCAGAGCGGCTTTCTCGGAAGTCCTTGATTTGATCGAGATTAAAACTGGTTGGTTCCCTATTTAAAGGTGGCTGACTTTGGTCTGGTTTCTTTAGTTTTGGAATAACCTGTAGAATCATTATTACCGTACCATGTACCTCTATAAGGAAAAGCTTGTAGGCTTTGAAAAGACCCTCGATATTGCCATGCTTCACCACCTCTCACGTGCTGCATTGTGCCTACGACACTGGAAGCATGACTTACAGGAGCCTTCAGAAGAGGGTTGGCGCAGCATCTACTCGCAAAATACTAGCAATGTATGAATGTATCGCTGATTTCTTCTTCTGTGTTTCTATTTCCTAAGTTGGATCTGTAAGAGGAGCCTTCATTCACTCCTAGGGTGGCAGCTTGACTTGATGACCACGTAGAACCATATCACCTTTCCTTGTCTGTACCGATTTACCCCTTCATTCTCACATTCTGTAAAATTTGCTTGATAACCACTGTGAATAACGTTCTCTTTTTTTAAGCTAACCGGTTGATGAAAAATATATGTCTCCCCTCTCTCTATTTCTCTCTTACCTAGACCTAGAACTTTCGGTTATCATATTTTTAGATTGATGGCACTGGTGGACTAACAGACATTTTAAATCCTCACTCCAGAAAAATCAAAGTTAGAAAAAGCAGTAAATTGGGATGGTGAGTGGAGAAGCCTAACCTTCTGCAGTAAACTCTTCTGTGATTTATCTTTTATTCTTTCTTTGGACTAGACGTCGAGGCAGCAGCACAATAACCAATGTTGCTTGTTTGCCTCGTTCATGTTCTTCAAGGTAGTCACTCCATTGGGTAGTTTAAATATTGTACACGAATGGATTACATTGCCTGCGATTTTCTCATTTTTTCCACACCCGCATCCCGCACTGGGCGCAAGACCCCACCTAATGTTGTATGGTACTACAGGAAAAGTGTCTTGTGTGACCGTCCTTTGGGCGATTATTGACAAAGACAGGTTGTAACATGCAATGAGAGGTAATTTTATGGTTAATCAGTTGCTCCTTGTTACAGCATTGTCGACAACTTGACTTCGTATGTCGTATCAAGTGCTGATCAAGCATGCCGATTATACTCGGAAGGACATAAGACGGAAAGTGGATTGAAAACACGTAGCAGAGATGTGGTGTTCACATTGACCGTGTCTCAGAAGCAGCAAGGTAATGTGAAGATTTCGTACTTCCGAGCCGATGTAAGAAAAAACCCTACCCACATTTAGGGAGGGGATGAAAGCGTTGCGCAACTCATTAAACTCCATAGATAGGAAAACACAAATAAGTCACAAACCATATTTGAAGTCCATTTCAAGTTTTCATCGCATGGTTAGAAGCTTTTAAACCTGCTATAAAATTCGAAATAAAAAAAATCATAATACACCGGTTTAAAAACTTCTAACCATGTGACAAAAACTTAGAATCGAGGGAAAATATGGTCTGTGAGAAGGAATGCATCCTCAGACATATTCCTCTTTATGAAGGTAATTTTAACTAGAGCGATTTCGTAGTTAGCACGAGTTTTGGATGAGAGAAACACGCTCCGATAAGCATTTTTTAGCCTTTAATGGATACAGATGGGAAACTGGTTTAATAATGCTTAAGCCAGATATATCTTATGATGTATGTTTGATACACACTCTGAAGAGTGCAGTGGGCATTGAAACCTTTCCACTAAATACGCTGTAGTCAGTCAAAATTTGTGTTTTCTTAATCCAGATCCAGCAACATCTGGGATTTTGTCTCGAATTACCTTTTTGGATCTTGTTGGTCATGAAGCAGAGCCTGATAATACAGGGTGAGCTAGTTAACTTTTGAAATATACGGTAATATAGTAGGCCTATGACTTCATCTATTGCTGAAGAAAGCACCGAAAATACCAACGATGAATAAAAGATAGCCTACTAATCTAAGCATTAAATCTACAGATAGACATAGGTATGGTACGAAACTGGATTAGTTTCGTATTCGGGTGGCGCTTGACTTTTATTGCCTACTGGTGCATTCGCAGCTTCCTTATCCAGTTTGCATATTACAAGGAAATAAGACTGTGCCTTGACTGTTTGAAATTTCGGGAATCATAAGCATGTAGTACATTTTTGTCCTTTGTTCTTTTTGCTGCATTTACACACACTCACATGATCTACACAAACACTAGTGGTGCTTATGCAATATATGCATATCATGCCTGGATGTTCTGCATATGCAGGCTGGATAAAGAGGCACTGAAGGAGCCAGTACGGGTATCGAAGTCAAGCGCCACCCCTCCACACTATCGTCAATGTGTTGGCCAACTAGCGAAGAAGCTACAGATACCATTTTTTAACATCTTCAGTATGATGCAGTCCCAGGATTCAAACCCAAGACCTAGGTGGTTTCAATGCCTACCACCTAAACCCATTAAACCATCAAGCCTGACATGCATGTGCACATCATGCGAGGACCAGTAGTTGTGTACGTATATCATGAGGGTTTGTGTAAATGCAGCAAAATGAACGAAGGACAAAATGTACTACATGCTTATGATTTACGAAATTTCAAACAGTCAAGGCACTGATAGCAAAATACTTTAGTAATTTATTTGCTTATCAGCCTTGCCAAAATTTTTCCATTCTTTTACTCAAGCCATCATCATTCTCATTGCAGGCCCCTTTTAAGTGACTGATATTTATCCAATAGCGTATGTTAGTGTCAGGTATGAAGTATATTTTGTGATGGTGTGTTTGCTTAATACACACTGTTGTCAAAACAGACATTTAACATAGTGTAGGTTGTGTTAACGGAAATTTGGCTTGCTTGGCTGATGCTCAGCAATTTTAAGTCGCTGTATTGGACTGCTGGATGGAAGATAAAAGCATATTTTTGCAATAGCAGCTTACTTATATTTTACAAAAAGTTGACCCGGGAAAGGATTTTTGATGCATTTAGACACAGACTCACACTTACACACTCACTACTTCTGCATAAGTATATCATGTGTGCATGATATGCATAGGCAGGGTAAATAACGAGACACTGAAGGAACTGGTAGGCTATCGAAGTCAAGCGCCACCTCTCAATGTGCCAAGTGCCTAGCGAGGAAGCTATGGATACCATTTTTAACATATCAGTATGATGCGGTCTTGGGATTTTAACCTGAGACTAAGACCTAGTGATCTTTTGGCCAGCAACCTAGACCATTACACCACGAAACAGGTGAATTTCTTGTATCTCTTATGTGCCTTGGGTAAAGCATAGTTAACCGCAACCTATGTAGACCTGTTATGGACCTATTTGTCTCAGTTGTAATGCTCCTTATTCAGAGTCAAGGCATTGTTGAAGTCTATGACCAAAGGGAAGCCAAGAGAACCGGATTGCATACCACACATCATTATTGGAGAAGCAATATCACGAAGCAAAGCTATTATCATTGGATGTTGCGCTGGACAAGGTAGCATTTGATTCAAAACTTCGTTGAGTGGCTTTTGACACCATGCACACTACACAATTCTGGTTTTGAAGGCAGCCACACCGATTTTGGCAGACTACGCCTATCCCTGTCCTGTTACAAGCTTTTAACATTAGTGACTTGTTGTTGTTTTCGAATTTATGGCATTCTTGACTTGGAAACGTTATGTACCCCAGGTCAACGGTACACATGTCGATACATATTAGCTGGTTTATAGCATGAATCACTATCACAACTACCGGTACTACATTGTACAAGTTGTACAGTACAACTCTCCTCAGTCCCCCGATACTGACTGCTTAGCCAGGGTGAATGAATGAACGGATACCGATTTGAAGTGCTTGGTTTTACTCTTGTTGCCTACTGGTCCAGATTTGGATTCATTTGATTGATTACAAAAGGGATTGGCAACCTTGCCTGCGGCGCACGGGCAAAATCAGGGATTTCTAAAACACGGGATGTGTAAGTCGTCATAATGGCACTTTTTCAAAATACGTCAGAAGGGTCAGATTCAGTTCTCTCTCAAGAGTCATCGGTCGCGCACTCGCGTTGATCAAGGCGACCTTTTTGGACTGTCTGCCGGTGTCTTTTGCTGGTTCAGCCGAAATTATGGAGGAAGGCGTTACAGTTTAGGCCTTGAGGTGCTGTTTTTATGAATGACATGTCGCCATCATATCCCGGCGCTGAGGTATTTTTGAATGATCGTGACCTACGCTCTAGGGTACCGTACGCCGGTAGTAGATTGGTACTGAACGGCGGTGACCATGTCTCGTTCCCGTTCGCGAATGTTGCTGCTAGTTAAAGACTATCACGATGTTTGTTATGAGATTCGCTGTTACGCTGGGTTCCTGGTGGATATGGCTCAGTACCGGTAGCATACTCGACTGTCTGCGGTCACGCACGGCGCTGCTCCGGTAGGGTCACGCGGTTGAGAATTCGTTTGAGCTGCCGACGGGGATAACAGGTTACCATAACGCTACAGTTACAGTTAGTTAATTGCAAAGGCTCTGCGCAGTAGCATAAACTATTATTAAGTGTATTTTTGCGTCAGTGACATTAGTGATAGCTTGTGAGAAGCTCACCTCTTAATATGGGTTACACATGCTGTGTACCTAATTGTAGAAGTGGCTATAAAGAGGGCAGAGGAAAGGAAAGAAAGTCGAGTTCGGGTATTCGGATGTTCCAGTTTCCGTCAGATCCAGAATTGAAGCTAAAATGGTTTGATGCTATTCCAAGGGAGGATTGGAAGCTGTTGCCAGGACATAGAGTTTGTGAAAAGCACTTTTCACCAGATGATTTTGCAACGATATCTTGTGACAACAATGCTAGTCGCCGCAATGGCCGTAGTTCACAGCGACTGAGTAAGCTGAACTTGAAGAAATCAGCAGTGCCCCACCTATTTCCTACGCTGCCAAATTACTTGAGTAAGCATAAACCCAAGCGCCGAAGTGCTAATTGCTGTGCCTCAGCACGCTATGCTCAAGATAAATTGATGCTAGAAAGATCTAATGAGGAGTTCATGCACAAGGATATTGTTGAAGATTTTGAAATGCTAAAAGAAAAAATGATTAGTGAAGTAATTCCCAGAGGGTTTGCAACTGCTCATACAGCTAAATGCTTGTACTATCATTATGTCAAGGTATCAGATTCTGTAGAAGATCCGCCTAAGCTTCTTGCGTCTGTCGCAGTAGCAGATAGTTTTGATGTAAGGGTATTTATTGGTTCAACTGCCTTGCCCAGAGGAGCATATGACCATCTTCTTAACTCGGGGTCATTGAAGACATGCTCACAACTTAGTAACATACTTGCACTTTGTAAGAGTCTGTGTGACCATGATCACAGCATTACCGAAAACGATGCCTCTCTTTTCCTCAAGTTAGCAACGTCATCCCTCGAAAATTACATTTCAGCGGAATCCAAGGCTTCAAACCCAGAAGAGCAACAAGTTGCTTTTGCTACATTTATTCTGGAACAGATGCGATTGATGCAAGTGCCTAAATATGGACGCCGTTACCCCACAAACATTCTGATGACGGCATTCTTATGGAGGCTGACTAGCAATTCGCTTTATAAGAAATTGCAGACCTTGTTTGTGTTGCCTTCTGATAGCCTGTTATACAAGTTATCTGCAGAGATGAATGTAAAACCGGGAAAGATTGATGTTGATTATATCAAGCTGCGAACAGATTCTTTAAGTGAACGAGAAAAAATTGTTACACTAATGATAGATGAAGTATATACTGCTCAACGGATTGAGTACAGCAATGGATCATTCGTTGGATTAACTGAGGATGGCTTGCCGGCAAAGACTGTTCTTGCTTTCATGGTACAATCAATGTTCGGAAAGTACAAAGACATTGTGTGCCTCATACCTGTCAACAAATTTGATACAAAGTTATTACGTAAATGGTTTGATGCAGTAATGGAGAAGATCAATGAGTTCTTACTGGTAGTGGCAATATAGACAGATAACCATGTGTGCAACAGGTTAGTACCTTATGTGTGTGCTTGTAGTTACTCCTGTGACTTGCTGTATGTTCTTTTGTTTTAGAAAGATGTTCAGTGAACTATGTGGTGGGCAGTTGAAACCCAGCATCGAACATCCATTTAGAAAGGGTGAAAAATTGTTCCTTCTATTCGACTTCACTCACAATTTCAAAAATATCTTCAATCATTTTGTAAATAAACAAGTGATGCGCCCTACTACTGCTGGATACGAGAATCTGCTTGACCTATAAAGTCCAAAGGTCCGTTTTCATCAATGCTGTACGAGACATCGTCAAGTCATCTGAAATTCTGGGGGGTCCTGTAGCTGTTAAGTGCAGTGCCAGGCATGAGAATTTCGATTTAATTCTTCAGTACACATTTAACTGTTTTGCTAAAAACGAACTTAAACGCCTGAACAGCAAGCCAATGCCCAATGACCTTCAAAAAAGAAATACTCGCAAAATTCGGAAACTAAATTCAAGAGACTCCTCCAATTAGATAGTTTGATTGATTTTATTAATTTGCTTACTGCGCAATTTGGTATGTTGCTTTTGTCAATAAAATTCAAGTTTGCTTTCTGTAATTTCAATGTAAGATGTTTGTATTCCATGCTGTGATGCCTGATAACTGTGTGAATATTATCAACAATATAGGCCTACAGTATGTGTCATGTCATGTATTGAACTTTGGAATTATATTTTCAGTACTCCTGCTATTGCTGGTGCTATTTACATTTGTATGATGTAATATATTCGTATACACTTAATTTCTAAGGCATTTGTTCTTCGAATAGTGTGCATAGCAGAGAAAGCGATCGCACCGGACGCATTATGCTGAATATAGAAATCCCTAGTTTGAGGGTTTAATTGACAGTCGTTGTAACGCTTGTGACGTCACAAAATTTACGTAGTGACGTCACGCAGTGCAGTAAGCCATGGCGTCAGTAAATTGTGCTCCTGACATGGAAATCTAGCAGCGGGTCTAATTACGTCGCGACATTTGCGACGATATACTTGGCAGGGTAATCTGACCCTTCTGATGTATGCCTGGAAATGAACTTAGGCAAAATTCAGCCCACCACACAATCGTCTAGCCCGCACCGTATCAATTAGTTATTACCGCTACAAGAATACGGCCCGTCAGCTGCAGTTTTAGAAAAATTGCTGCGCCAAACTGCGAAGTTGGAAGAATACCACGAGATTGCCACTGAGATGAGAGGTTCATGCTACTTGACGATACAGGAACACAGAGACGCATATTGCGTAGCGAGGGGGTTCGGCCTACCCCTACTGAATCTAATATGAATCATAGTGTTATTGAAAATTCTGGCACATCAAAATGTTGCAAGTTCGCCATTTGGCCGGTCGCTAGAAAATATTGCCTACCCTTGGGTTACACATGCCTGTACAGATGACTATTTTTTTACTTTATACCATTATACTTATTTCATTTTACAGGCACCATAGCCAGTAACGCCATGAAGTTGTTTGAATTTGTCAAAATGAGTTCTGGGATACGTACAAGCCCACACAAGAACAATGCTGACATTTCAAAACCTCTGGCACAAATTCGAAAAGATATCAAGACGGTGAGGGAGAGTGTGATGCAGGAATCTGTTCCTGATAAAAGTAAGTATTGATAATCCTCCCTCTTTACCGCGAGGTCTCAGGTTTAAATCCGAGACTGCATCATACCCCAGTTACCTTGCTAGACGTCCAGCGCACTGAGGATAGCCTTCTGGCTCCGTCGTGCCTCCTTGTCTTGCCTATGAATGTACATAATGCATGCATGATATCCATATGCACTAGTAGGGTGTGGTTATATCATGTGAGTCTATGTGTAAATGTACAAAAAATATAATATGGACAAAAATAAACAGTGTTATATCCCAGGCCTGTCCTCTTCTTCACCCATGTTCCATTTGTGAGTTTCTGCAGTGGATCAAACCGTCCATTATGTTGTGGCAGCGATTATTTTTAGGCTAGATGACTTTGCGGTCGCAACTCAGCGCGTAGTCAGACAAGACTGGGAATTTTCCACCGCCAAATATCTGCACACCATACAGCCGCGGTGAGAATATAGACTCGGGAATGGTGACGCTGGACATTGTTGTGTTCTACACTTTATCCATGTGAGGCCTGAAGCCCGGCCGGCAAGTTGTGAATACCTACGTATTTTTTACATCTTGGATTCTATGGCCTAATGGGGCTCGTGTGGATCTCAGGAGTCCATAAGTTATCCAAGTCAAACCACGACTATCGTCACTGCTGACCGTATAGTGGGAAGGCAACAGATGACGCCTTTGATGTCTTCCATATGCCGCAGTCCAAGGTCACAACCCAGACCCACTACAGACAGAACTTGCAGCCAAGGACCTCAACACTGGACCACAGCTCAGCTGTTGCTGATAATCTTCATGAATCTCTGATATATATCGTAAAAAGATCATTACAAAATTAACGTCCAGCCCTGGTTTATTGAGATATAACATTCACAAGCTTTCGATGCTCCACTCCTTCATCAGGTGAAGATGGAATGATATAATATCTCAGTAATATCATCCGTCAATATTAGCAGCTGACTGAAAAGGGCACGACCCATATCTGCTTTTTCTTACGTTTGACTTTCTTCAAACTACGCTTCATAGCACTCAAAACAGCAACCACTGCTTTATTCGCCTTTTCAAGGTTCTCAGATCATCACACCGAGTGGTTTATACACCTTTGTGGAGAATAGATGACATGATCTGCTGTTTTTCTCCACACTACCACACACTCATGCCGCATTTAGTAACCAGCTTATTGAAGGACAGCCTCAAGCATCCCCTGTTCTGAGTCGATTAAGAGATCACGATTAGGGCTGGGCAAAATCGAATAGTATGAAACATCGGATCGAATCGAATAATTTCAATCGAATCGAATCGAATACCGAATAGACGCGTCTGACCTAGTTATTAACCTAATTCGATAAAATTTGATCAAAAATATATGATCAACGGTCAGGAACATGCAGAGACGCAACTAGCCAAATGTGAAGTCATGTCTACGACTTCATGGCGTGCTGTCAGAGTAACAGCAAAATGCACAAAAGTCCAATTCAAAATTATGGTACAAGAGAAAAGGAGTGTTTCAAGCTAAACCTCTCCTGGCTACGTCCACGTTGAAACGCGTATAGAGCTTTCTCAAGTTGTTGTAGTATTCGAAAAGAGAACGAATTACTATTCGATTCGGTCCGAATATCTTGCTATTCGATTCGATTCGGAGTATTCTAATTCGAGTGCCCAGCCCTAGATACGATAGGTTGAAGGCAGTTTGGGAGGTTTCAGGGGGTGAGGTGTTCGTCATCTCCCAGTTAGACATCCTCTAGTTGTCGATCCAGTCCCCCATATCAGCAAAACCAATGTATTGGTTGATTCGTAGTCAACACCCTGCTTTGTAGAATGGAGAAGGGAAATGCGATACTTATGCTTGACTAAACTTTTCAGATCTCTCATAAGTCGGACCTCTAATCTCTCATTTTAACATATTCAGAAAATGTCGATCGCTTGGAATCATTAATTGCCGAGCTGAACGACTTGAAAAACACAACTTGGGATCGCAGGATTGCAATATCAAATCTTTACACCGATGAGAGAAAAGCAAACTTGTCTGACAGGTACGCTAACAATGCTTTTTGATTTCATGACCGATATCCATATAATATCGGTAGTAATAAAGAAATCATGGTGATTTGGGCCCCAGGTGACTTCAGCTTCTGGTTATTTGGGCCTGCGGTTGCCAACTTTTATCGTGCCGTGTACTCAAACCACTTGTTATTCTGTATAAAATGCTCATTTGCCAAATTGTTCATTTTTGACCTAGTGAGTGCATTTGGCCTCCCTGCAAACTGGTTCATTTATTAACTTATTAATACTATCTCAATTTTTTTTAGAGGATTATTGTGGGTCCTGCAGTCTACAGACACGTCCAACCAGAACGATATCAAAGCTCTGCAACAACGTATCTCAGAGGTATCAAATCTAAATCAAAACGTGTTTTTTATATAATATCACAATTTTTATGTATCGCTATACGTACTGACATACATTCACGTTCCAATCGCAAAGCATTCAAAGTATTTATAAGATTCATAATATAAAATTCAACGCGCCATTGCGAGATACTACCAACTAACATTACTTGTGCCGTCCAGCATACTTTTACTATTTCTTTCTATATGTTTTTTTCCTTCTTCACACTATACGATACGATGGATAGCATATTAATGTCACAGTCTGTGATAGACTTGTAATACTGGCTTTGCCCGTCCTGTCAAGACCAGTGATGGACGAGTGATAATAACCTTTTGATCCATCTTGACACTTCCATCCTGAAAAAGAATATCGATATTCAATTCAAATTGGCCTATTACTTTGAAAATTATCTTTATTGGGTGGCAAAGTAGAAATTTTTTGTTTGAGTTGGCTAGAATCTCTAATGTGCTGCGTTTAGATGTCGAACAAAGTTAAAGGACAAAAGCAATTGGCAGAGAAAACAAAAGAGGATTTAAAGAAAGAGTTGGATGGCTACACAGCAGCTGTTTCATCAGGTATTTTGAGAAATTTAAAGGTGAATAACAATTAGGAAGATGTTTGTGCTACATTTACACAGATTCACGACTCGCGAAATACCACTACCATCTAGTCAGGTGCCGCAAGTTATTTCTTTGGATTAAATATGCCACGGCTGCCACACAGCAGTGACTGTTTGGTGGCCTCATCCAGGTTTCCCAGACGAGTCACTCCATTGGGTGGCATGTACATTGTACAGGAATAGTTGACAATTGTCTGTGGGTCGCTTCTCTGCACCACAGTGACATGCCTTACTGGGCTCGAGACTGCACTTGTTTAGGGACGACCTAAAGCATCATAACCCTGCTCTGAGTTGAATGAGATGCCTCCACATTGCATATGACAGATTGAGCCCGGTCAGGATGCTTCAGGGGCAGGGAAGTAGAGGTGGAGTGGCGTTTTCTTCCGTTCCCATTCTGACCTCCACTTGTCGTTGCAGTCGATCCAGTCCGAATCAAATGGCCTTCTGATTGCAGACTTGTTGAAGAAGCGGCCTTCCAAAATATGAATTACGATTACTGTATCAGATTTCACTCACTGGTCATATTGATATTTCAGGAAAGTCAGATGATCAAACCAAAGCTAGAGTTGGACGAATCCAATCCATGAAAGAAACTTACAAAACTGAAAGCGATTCTCTATCCAAGTCACGAGATAATCTTAAGCAAGCTAAGGAACAATTGAGAAAGTTGAAAGAGGTATTGGGAAACAATATCCTTAAAAGTGTAATTTTCCTTCATATTCTATAGTCATACAGCCTCCATGTTCCGTTTATGAATGGCCAGACCACGCCTGATCAAACCAATGGCGATTTATCAGTGATTTTCAGGTCTGATGCCCTTTCAGTCGCAATCCTTCCAACTTACGTGGCGCACCAGTACATCTGCCCACTGTACAGTACACGGCGTGGAGGTAAAGCCTACAGTATGCATGTAGACTTCGTCAAGGAACTGCTTGACATTGCTGTGCTGTGCCATCCGTCTGAATTATCTTTTTATTGCGGAAACATAGCAGGGAAGCTTCATGGCTATTTTTATTTGGGGGTTATTGTTGCTGAAAGGATTCTACCCACCAACCTCACGTAAAAGTTCAAGCACCTAGCTCCATAAATTAAAAAGTATTATAATCCTTCACGAAAATGAAATCTAACATACAGAATTCGCCGGGGCACAGATTGTATTCACATTGAGTATAGTGCGCAGTGGTGACACTTGACTTGGATCGCCTTCCGGCTCCCTCGGTGCCTATTTTGTCCAGACTGCATATGCGCCAGCAGTGTATGTGTGTTTATATATCATATGAAAAATAGTGGAGCCGATGGCAGACGATCCGAATAGTAATAGATATATATAGAGAGAGGCTAGTGTATAAGTCACCAAGGATTTGACGTCCAGTCCAGTTTATTGGAAAATAATTCACACGCTTTTGAAGCACCGCTCCTTCATCAGATGAAGATGGAATGAAGAGAAAAGTATATAAAGTGTGTAAATGCCACAAAAATCAAATAAAGACAAAATTAACTGTGTTGTCTCTTTTCCTATCACTATTCGGATAACAGTCCATTGTGGCTACTACAGAACCTACAAATATGAAAATAGCTTACCTGAATGTCCATATCTTCACCGTTACATGCCAATCTCCAACGTCGTATAGTAACTCCCTTGTGAGTTCCATTTTCCCATCCCGAGACTATCTATGTGAGTCTGTGTAAACGCAGCAATAATCACATAAAGACAGTGTCCTTTCCTATTCCATGTCTAATTCAGGGTAAATCAAAATTTTGCCACCTTCAATTAAAAATTGTGAAAACATGGTGTTTCTTGACTCATCCAAGTAGTGATAACACAAGTTATTCGTTATTAATCATTACATTGGCTCACAATGCTAAAACAATTTAATTTGAATGGGGAAAGCTGTTGTTTCCGAGGCCTCTTGTTGTGATTAGAGCCTACCAAGAAATAGCCACAATACACTAGTCATGAGTAGGCCTAGGTATGTTCTATTAGGAAAATATGAAAGATTTCAACATCTCTCTCTAAAGGCAAAATCGAAAATTTTCTTCTACCTCTAATGTATAAAGTTTTGTTGATAGGCCTACTCTGGCATTACTAGTATATATCCTTTTCAGGCTGGCCTTGATACTGCGTCATTTAACTTTGAGATGACAGCAAAGAAACTGGAGGAAGATCGGAATAGAATGAAAAAGGAAAATGAACAAATTGTTAATGATGAATTTGAAAAAATGAAGGTAATTGCTTGATTATGATGTAGGCCTCAGTCACTTGGCCTTGTTCTGTTTTATGCGGTGCTACTTCATGTTTCCGCATGGAAACACGCAGGGTGCTCTAGATTCTATTTTGCGTACTTTTCTCACAAATTGATTCTGTGCATGCCGCATTTTCAATGTGTAAAATCTATATATTATTACACTATGGTGTATGGAGTACCACTTTCAAGTAACTCACTATGACGTCATACCAAGGAATTGCTTGATGCGGGGGCGGGGGGTACTTTCGGTCAATTTGTTTATCCCGGATGTTAAGTCAGCATATTATACTGATGTTGCGGTGCCGGTGCCAGCTCAACTTAACTTAGAAAGCTCTACTAATTACGCAAAGTTCTTTTTTACCTTATAGATGACCTCTCTTAATAGTAGATATCGTAAAGTAGATTCATCACAGATTCATCATCCATAGTTGGTTTATTGAAAACTAGCTGGTATCCCAGGTGTGCCTATACAACATTAGACATTGTGGGCAACTGCAAAAAATCCGACCTCCATTTCATCGGGGGTGAGGCGCTGCCCTCTCTTGCGAAGGAAAACTGGCTCCTCCATGTCCTTCTCAAATGCATTATCTAAACCCATGTGATTTAATATCTAAGACAACGAACAAAGGAGATCAAACAAATACACCGTCGTAATCAACGTTTCTCTGTGCGCATTCCCTAACTTTGTGGTTCCCAAATTTTTTTGAGCGCGACATAAATCTGAGTTAAATGAAAACCTCATGACCCAAACTTGAAAATTGTACTTTTAATGTTAGCACAACTACTTTTTTACATGAAACAATGATTTATTACAAACCAGTCAGTGATTCAGGGCAACTAAGATTTTTCCTTCGTAATATCTGCAATGCATGGGTCTATTTTGCTGAGTGCAATGCGCAGGTCATGATGGTGTGATACTTAATTTAAACCATTGTCAGCGCCGAAAATCCTTGCCTGCATGGAAAAGGGAGCAGAAATGTCATGGCGGGACGAAGCCAAGTGAAATGTGTATGGTATTATACGATAATTCACTCTTAAAGGAATTGAATGAACTTGAAAATGAAAAAATAGTTGTTTTGACAGATTTGAATCATCTTGCCGTGACCCACTTTTAGACTTATACTTTGGGAACAGCTGCCCTAACCCTGCATACTAATTACTAATGCGAGTCACCGATCGCACAACAAAATTTTATGTATTGCTGGACCGCTGTTCAAACTCAAGTGCAACGTAAAAGCCAAAAGCCTCAACAGCATTAGCAAAGGTCGTACCTATTTGAGAATTAATTGGTTGAGAATTTATTCGAATTTCATCCTCACCTAATGAAAGAGCAGAGGTCCGAAGCTTGTGACTGTTTTAATTCTCAATAAATCAAGGTTTGACATTAAATCTGTGTTGATTTTGAATCTTCATGTAATTTTATTTAATAATAGAAATGACTAAAAGACATTACATTGGCGTTTCTTGGTATTTCCACAGATTGAAGCAGCTCATGAAAAAGCAGTTCTTGAAATGACCTCGTCTTCTGGTGGCCTCGGATTGGATGAAGAAGCACAATTAAAGCAATCTATTGAACTTGCAACACTGAAGTTTGAAAAATCGACCATCACAACTCAGGTTGGCATTGAAAACAAGGGGGTGGAAGCGAAATATTTCTAATTGCTTCTGCTTAGATGCCTACCGCCTCGGCCTGGTAAAATGACGATCACGACCAGTATACCTACATAATTTGAAGATTGTAGTGGAGCCAATGGATGACAATCAATAGATATTGAAAAGAGGATCACCACAGATTTAATGTCCAGCCTTAGTTTATTTAGAATTAGAACATTCATAAGCTTTCGATGGAGATGGAAGATGGATGGAAAGATGAAAAAGCGGAGCTCCGAAAGTTTGCGAATGTTCTAATTCTCAATACACTAACGCTGGACATTGAATGTCTGTTGATCTTCTTTACAATAAATATAATTTGTGACATCAGATTAGTTACAGGCGTTTTCGAATATTTTCATGTTCGATTACGATTCTGATAATTTCTTTCTGGTGTAATCGAATTGAGTACTGATTTTACATATTTGCATCAAATGATTGGGTATCTGGATAATTTTCTGCATTATTCGGATCAAATCGAATACTTCATCAGTATTACCAACGAAAAAGCAGTTCGTTTACGCCTTGCACTGTCATAACAATGCTCATTGCCTCACTGCATGGAATTTAGCCATTGCCCGATGGGAATGGACCTCTCACATCATACTACTTCTCCGGCAAAAGTTTAGTCTTATCTTGTCAAAGACTTTGCGCAAATATTTGGTTCAGATAAATTTTCATCCAGGTCAAATAAGTACTGTAGGAGTGTCTCTTCTGATAGATTCGAATTACCATATATCGGATATCTAACGATTTGGATCAAAATGAATCAGCCAATGTTCGGATCATTCTGAATATTTTGAAACGCCCACCATTATATACCCTTGCATTCATCATTTACAAAAATGATTTAATACTGGATGATAAAGTGTGCAACCTCAGCCTTGGTGACCTATGAGATATAATTTGGATCAAATAATACTCGAAACTCAAGAACTCAAAAAATGCTATTTTTAGATTGGTTGACTCTGGAATTTGCAATTTGTAGCTGGATATAACTACTGCCAAACTGATTTCCATGCTTCCTATGAGCTATCATCATATTTTGCAACATATCATATTTAAATACATTGATTTTCATTGCAGTTTAAAATTAATAGTAACATACCCTTTCAGCTTAACGTGCTACGCAAGGAGAAAAGATTGATCGAGGACCATGTTAATTTACTGATCGAAAAACACACAAAGCAGATGGAAATTCAGCAACTTCAGAACCTACAAACGTTCAGAGCATACAGAGAAGTGGGTGGATAGTATTGGTTGCTATGAGTAGGGATGGGCGTTTTTGAACAATTTCATGAATTCGATTCAAGTAATTTTTTCGGATCAAATTGAATATTGCGTATCAATTTTATGTGCCGTATTCACAGCTAATAATTGCATACCCGGATAATTTTCTGCATGATTCGGATTATATCGGATTGAATACTTCCTCAAAATTACTAACCAAACACCAGCTCATTTATGACTTGCACTGATGTCACTATTCCAAGATAGGTAAACTGACACTTCAGCTCATCACCATACTGCAAGGGATTTAGCCATTGGCTGATGAAAATTTATCTCTTGCATCATATTACTGATGCTTATACGCCAAAATTTCAGCCGAATCTCGTCAACAGGAAGGCAAACGAACTTTGCAAAAATATTCGGTTCAGATAAATTTGCTTTGTAATACAGAACTTAAGAATTTTTTGAAAAACCTTATTCATATCGATATTAACGTTTAGAAGACTTTTACTTAGACATTTACTTAAAAATCCTGATTGTGCCGACAATTATTGTGATTCAATGTTCTCTGTTCTTGCCACCTGTCTCTCCAGCTTTCACCTTTCAACCTTGGAAGCTACATTTATAAAGCTCCAAAAACCAAAACTGTCTCAACAAAAAGAATTTCTTTACTCCCTTAAATACCCCACTAATGTCCATATATACTGTGCTATTTGTTGTTGTCGTTACAGTTTCAATTGTTTTCCCAATCTATTTTAATTGTCATGTATAGTCCTTCCCAATCACATCCCCTTTGGTATTACAAAATTCATAATATATATTGAAGAGTGTAGTGGAGCTGATGGCGGACGATCTTCACCTGATGAAGGAGCGGAGCTCCGAAAGCTTGTAAATGTTCTAATTCTCAATAAACTAAGGCTGAACGTTAAATCTGTGGTGATCTTCTTTACAAAAAAAATAATTTTAGCATTTTGTTTGTGTGACTTCATAATACTAGATTGTCCGTAGCTACGATTTTTTATGGAGTTTTATCCTGGCGTGTTTACTGATGAGAGCCGGATGAAAATTCTTCTAAACGTTAATATTGATATTAAGAAAGTATTTCAAGATAAATTTGCAACCGAATCAAGTCGGAGTCGCTCGTCTGGCTGGATGATTCGAATCACCAGATACCGGATATCTTGTGATTCGGATCACAACGAATCAGGCAATATTCAGATCGATTATTAATATTCTATTCGAAACACACATCGCTACCTACAAGTACCAAAGACCGGAAGTCACGGCCTAATGAAATCTAATATAACGATGATGTATAAGTACTAAAAACGTGCGACTTTCAGTTGACTCTGACTCGACATGTAACAACTGATAAATGTTACAGGTATTTGAAGAGTTCAAAGTTGATCTTGAGAACCGATGGCGTGGCTTGTTGGATGACGCGATACAAGATGCTGTTTTTCTGAATTCTAGAAACAGTGAACTGTTGCAAAAAAATGCTCAACTCAACCTAGGTTGGTATATATTGATTTTTGTGTTGACAGTTTGGGTGGATAGCAAATTAATTTAACTTGCAAATGACCAATCAACTACTGAGACCACAGCTCCTTCACAGCGCTTCTCTGTCTAGCCTGCATATGTTGCGTACATAATATCCATATTGCACATACAATAGTGCTGTATGTGTAATTGCGTATATAATGTGGGTCTGTGTAAACTGTGTAAAGAACAAATAAGGACTCAAATCAGGAATATAGTATTTGACTGATAACCAGTGTCGTAGCAAAGCCACCAATTCTGAGTCACAAGTCAAGTCAAGTCACCAAGATGTTTAGTCCAAGACAAATCAAAGTCTTCGCAATATTTTTTTTTACACGGAAGTGGTACTCTATGTGTCTGTGTGGCAACAGACAACATGCTGTCGCTGATGCTCTCCTCGCATTTTGATTCTGTGGATGCCAAACATTTTGATATGTGATTCAAATAATGTGTATGAAAATTAGTCTTGAAACTTGAATATCAAGTTGACTAACTAAGACCTTACGTCCAAGTATAGTCCCAGGTTTTTTAACCTGAGCTGGGCATTAGATCTGTGGTGAATGTTCTTTACCATATCTATTTATCATCTGCCATTGTTTCCACTACAGTATATTGACTATATTCCAAGTCAATTTGGGAGTGATTTGGTGAAAAACCAAAATCTTGTCAAATTGAGATTTGTTTCATTTTCTTGTTCTCCACTCTTTTTCTTTTCTTGTTGAAATTGGTGAAATTCCACTGCATTGTTGTCATAGATAAACAAAAAGTCTTTTTGTTCTTTCCGACCAAGTTTTCCAGCATATATGGTACCGGTAATGATGTCTGGGAAAATATTTGATAAATTTCATGAGGCGAATTTTTTCTGCGTTGATGTAGGACCAGAAAAAATGTATTGTCGCGTCGCCAATCAATCAATCACACTTTCATTTTTGAGTCTGCAGTCATGTCGAGTCATTCACCCATAGCAACTTGTGTCAAGTCGTTAGCTCGAGTTATCGCAATGCTCATGAAAAGAAAAATCACCAGTTGCCCACAACAGAGTTAGGACGCTTCAAGCTGTTCTTCCACAAATAAGGCCTCGAGCCAAGTGCAGCATGTGGGTGTTGTGCAGTGGAGCAAACCGCAGACCACGTCATCCATTCCTTTACTATACACAAACCACCCGACGAGTGACTAGTTTGAAAAACCCAGATGAGGCCACGAAACAGTGGCTGCCCCGACGTCTAGTCCAAGGAAATTCCCCAAACGGAAAAAAACCAGACCAGTTCCAGCTGTATCTATTTTCATGTATTATGCTAATATGAATTTTCATATACTTTAGAAGTAAAGCAGCTGAAGGATGCTCTTAGTTTGTCTGGAGTACCCACATCTGTTAAAGCGCCATACTGAAGAATATACAAAGATTTAATACATATTTTTGCTAAAGTCAATACTTTGCAGTAGTCACCGTGCACTTGAAGTTGTTTGTTACTATCACATCATATTCTTATCTTATCCATTTTGCACAAATTATCACGCTCATCAATCGTTAGTTATCAATCTTCCTGGACCCTACCCGATTAGAAATTTACGTTTAGCCCACGTATAGCACGAGGCTGCAATTGTTAATTCCCTTTGGTGGCTCGTATGTCGCTAGTGGTATGCAAACGCAACGTTTGTTCGTTTAAACATCACCGTGTTTGAGCCATTTACTGCCCTATTCAGGCAATGCCTGACCTCCTGACCCACATGACTGTGAAAGGGCATGGGTCATCTATGGCGAATATATACATATCCCAGGTATTGCCCCAACAAGGCCATGTGTGGGTCACATAACGCGTCGCGTTTCATATTCAGGTCTTTTAGCAATCCACACGTCGGGACGCTCTCCTTTTCCTGACTGGGTAGGCCTACATGATACGTCATTTGTATAAAAGAGGGCTATGATGAAAATATGATGACTGTTTATGTAAAGGATGGCTTGTATACATTTTGGCAGTGTGTAATATATATATATATATCACTAAACCTTTTGGTACCCAAGCATTTGTTGGAAATTTCCATAATTCAGGAAAGGCAAAATAGGTCTCAACTTCCCTCAGTGGTTGGTCATTCCCTTGACCGTCTAGCGACAGTCTGCGTAGCTGCAATCCAATTGCAGAACGGCGAGATGGTTCTGCGTAATTACCATCTGTTCGCACATGCTTATATCTGTCCCTACCTTAACTGACCTCAATTCAAGGGTCAACTCAGAAACGGGCATAGTATAGGAGTGGATGACACTCAACAAACTGACAATCAATTCCAAAAAACGCAGACGCTACTGATTTACAATGCCGTGAACACCACGGCTTTACCATTGTGATCAGTGATGAAATGAAAAAAAAAACGATGAACATGCTAAATATCTTGGCGTATTCATCGATAGCGAGTTTGTCATGGAGGGTCCACACTGTAGCTGTAAATAGGTAGAGGTAGAGGCATAACGTAGCGGTGAATGGTTCCTAGCAGACCTCACCGTTTATCGCGGGGTTTGTTGGTGGAGAGAGAATATCGTAATGTAGTTGAACTCCGCGCTGATCTGACTCCAAACTGCGTGTTCGAAACACCCCACGATAAACGCCACGTCAGTGACGTACGCTTCTATAGAGCTCTTTGTACAGCGGTCTGTCTATATAAATACTGTTCTTGCACGAGTCTTAGCTGAGACAGAATTGATGCCGAATTGATGATTATATTGAACCAATATTCCAAGTCACTTCGATTACACGTTCGTACGATGAAACAATATTAGTAATGCCGAATAGACAAGTCGAATGGTGTATGTTCTATGACTACATGTCTACAGCGCATGTGTGCTCCGTTGCGGCAGACAACCAGATACTGAATGTCGGAATAAAAGAATCCCGATTTCGAATTCAAAACGTGGCGCCAAATGTCATCACGTGGTTCGACCACGGGAAAAACAATCCCAAATTATGTCAGCGAATTATCTTCGCATGGCTTGAAATCTTCTTTATAATAATAACAGCGGGAGGTTAGCGATACTGTTATGATCGGAACAGCAGGAGTGTATTTTGTTACTACTACAGTAAGCCAATTATCGATTCCATGTGCTATATGAGCTAGTTAATTATATGTCTTGTTTGGTATAACCCACTAATGGATAATACTCTCAGAGAATTTAGGGCATGTCCGAGTGTCCTAGATACGACAGTTGATGTCGCGTATATACATTCAGAAATGTATATGCGACACAACCGTAACTAGTCAACGAAGGTAGGCTACAGGTTATACTTGACTTCTGTCCTCAAACAACGTAGACCAATCCTGATTCCCGTCCCATTTGCAGTCCACACGAGTGCCAGTAGTGATGAATAGCCCAATCTTTATTACCTTAGACTAATTAATATATAGCTAGGATATTAATATATAGAAGATTTTCAGTGGCACTTATAACCGGGAGGCGTTTTGCACCACGAACAAGACAGGCTGGAGCAGTTACACAAATATAGCAATCGATAGAAACAGTAGAAGTGATCAATGTTATGGCAACAGGGTCAGTAAATACTGGGATTGGTAACAATAAAACACAAAAATTGGGGTCTATATTAACTCGGATTCTGTAACGTACTCGCAAACAGAAGAGGCTAACTCGGGAAGGGTGAGCAAGTTGTTTAATGAGAATTCAACATTGGCATCGGTGCAAGCTCTAATCAGTATTTTCCTAAGATGAGTGAATCGACTGCACTGCATTAGAGAATGTGGTACTGTCTCAGCGCATTTGCACACCGGGTTGTCGGAGCATTTAATGCGATATAGGTGATTGTTCAAACGACAGTGAGCCTGTTCTTGGCATCGGTTTGCGGCGTGATAGAGCGGGGACATGATCGATGTTTGAAACCGCTTGTAGAACGCCCATTTTCCGCTGGACATGTAGGCTGTGTCCCAAGCATTAATGATGTACGATTAGACTTCTGGCGTCACTCTTAGTAAGACCATGAATATTTTAGTAGGTCATGGTAGGATCAATAGGGTCCGAGTGGAATGGTGCTTCGGTAGCCGCCTGCTTTGCAAGCGTGTCCTCCAGCTCGTTCCCAGGAACCCCACTGCGACCCAGAATCCACGCAATGCTGACCTGGTTCCCCCTTGATGCAACCTGGTTGAAAATCTAAAAGACACGAAAAAGTAGGCTGTAGGTCTATGTTATCTATTTGATGAAAAGAGATTTGTGCTAGCTTCTAAATTCCACTCAGGCAGTCGGATAGGGGGCCTAATATCACGTGTTTTCCCGCTTGCCCCTCACGTCTTATTCCATCCAGTGCACACCAGAAGATAGCTATCATTTCGCTCGTGAAACTCAAGAGGGATTTGGAACACAGTCGGGAGAAGTTCGACGACAACAATGGAATGCAGAAGGATGACCCTGCCCCAATGGATGAATTCGAACCATCAGTGTAAATTGCTACACATGGCCAGAATAGTTTCTGCAAATAAAATCCAACGAGAGGGTCTTACGGATATCGGGCGTCGTACAACTACCAATAAGGCCGGCAAGGTTAAGGTCAAGAGATGGTGCCTCGAGTGTCCAAGGCGGTTTAGGCGTGAAAGCGGTCTCAGCACCAGTTGTGATATTTTCAAACACAGGTTTTGTGAAGGTGTTGAATGTCCTGAATAAGCGACCACTTGTCCCTGCATACATTTCGTTCCAGGTGTCCCACAATAAGAACTTTTGACATGGAAGAGACGGGTGATGAGTTAATATTTGGACGCGGTAGTTAAGAGAGAGATATTCAAACCTGAGATCAAGGAACATTTTTTGGCAGCTTTCCTCCAGTATATGTGTGTGCGTGCTTTACATCGCACCACAGTTAATAGCTTAGCAGTACATAGTTTCCTCTAGTAGGGTGCATATATAAATCTCCATATCTCTGATGGTATCAGCGATTACAGGAGTCGTGAGCTTGTATACTAGCAAGTTAGAGACAGTGAGACATGCACAACTAGACCAGAGTGACTAAATAACGAGAGTGGTCCGTTCCATAATAAGCGCAATGCAAACAAAAGACATGGACGCCATTTTGTTGCACGAAGTCGCGATCCCGTGTACTGAAGCTTATGGAAATTCTGGTAGAACAGACAATCTTTTGCAATATATGGGCAGGTTTTGATGTATATTTTGATGATTTCTGGCTTATTGTTTCGTACTAATAGTGTAAAAATAGTGTATCGGTAATGAACGGGATTTAGTAATATTGAGTTGGTAACCCGCACAAATAAGGTAGGCTACTCTTATCGCTTTAGTGCAATGCATCCTATCTACGAATAGAGCGGTTTTATCCTATGCACACAAACGGTATGGCAATATGTACTGTATATATATATATGCGCTGCGCTGCGCGTCCATATGCTTAATATGTATTTAGTGCATGCATGTCCTACGACCAGCGATAACATACGATCGGAGTTTGGCCTGACGACGGTGCACCCCATTTCGCGACAGTGGCAAAAGAAACAACTACGTCAGATGAAATCGTTGTGCACGACGGGTTCGGCATGGTCTAGATTCCATAAAATTTGCGAATAAGATCCAAAATAAGCTTGTACCACGTTGGAACTTTCCGAAACTAGCGTGAAATCGCGAAATCAAAACTCGACAGGCATACAACAATAGCAATTGATCATTTCAAATTAACAACCTAACCTAGGCCTACACATGGCCTACTCTGGGTACGGCCTGATTTATCACATTTGCGAGAGAAAATTAGTGGGCGGTGGATTCTTTGTCGAGAGTGCTGTTGCGTCACACTTAAGGTCAAGACGCCTTTGATTTGAACTGGAAATTTGACGGCAGACGTTTCTAGCGCTCGTTTTTGTCGCTGCGTTAACGTTGTTTCAGTTAGTTATTGCATTATACTGTAAGGTAGTTTGCTAACAGAGTTATTTAAGAGGTAACTACGCCTCAATTAGTTGAGAGCTTTGTAGAGATAGGTAAAATGTTGACTTATACCGTTAACACTCATTTCTGTCACTGCGACTGCATTGCGTTGTTAGTACCGTACCTGTAAGTTACAGGCTGTCACCGTAGCAATCAGGCGATCTTATTAATTAATATTAAGATTAAGATATTAAGATCGCCTTGGTAGCAGTTCATTACCCACTCAAGGTCATGTGTAGTTCTTGCAGTTAGGCTTACGTTGTGTACTGTACATTGTGTACGCAGATAGCTGTTGCGATTTGTCAGCAGGCCCATATGTACCAGTACCGGTGCACGAACAGTCCACATCGACCAGGACGAATTAACTGCCTTTGCAGTAAGAGAAACTAGCTACTCTAAGTTAGTTATTAGGCTTACAGGGCAGTAAACCATGTTGATAAATACGGGGACAGGATATTTTTCAGTGCTGTAGTAGTGTAGATTCTTATTCTGCCTTAGTATTATGGGACATAAATGTTGTGTGGTGGGATGCACCATTTGCAATTCGTCGGGACGCGGGACGTCTTTCATTTCCCATTCAAGAAGGAAATAATGTCCTAAATGGGTGCAATTTGTTAATCGTACTGATGAGACGGTAACAAACCACTCTGTGATATGAGCGAATCACTCCGAAGATAACAAACGTACAAAATTGCCTGGGAATTGCGGCATCCTGGCATGTGCTAACCGTAATGACAAACGCTTAACTGAGGAACCTGCCAACATGAATAACTCCTGTATCATGCCGAAAACCACCTTTAAATCGCTCCTTGGACCTCGATGAACTGGAGCAGTACAATAATAATCAAGACAAATTGGCGAGCTTTGAAGATTTTATGAAAGACCTCCTCTGTATTGCTTCTATAAGCAAAAAGACGAATACATACATTATAAAATGAGTTTTGATGGGTTTCCAGAAGTCGTGAATGCCATAAATATAGGTAAAGGTGAAGCAACAATGCTGTGCTGTGGTGCATATGTGCCATGTCCAACTCGGCTTACCATGGGTCACAAAGGCTTACAAGAAAGAGCATAATGCTTTCTAATTTTCGTAGTCATTTGGATAACTTTGATATACTAGACTTTGTTGGATGAACTTCAAAACATGTAGGCTACAGCTGGTCTACACATTTGAGTTGATAAGAAACTGTTTGCTGTTAAACTAAGGGATCTACTGATTCTACGAAAGAATTAAAGTTGCTGAAATTCCTTGGAGAGATATGCGATCACTAATTCTAATGATTGATGAAATTATACCTCCAGAAATCTGTGCAATATCATGGAGGAATATTTTCTTGATATGGATAAAGAAGACACCCTGTTCAAGCGTATATACTAGCAAAAATTGCTGAAAGGATTAAAAAGTCATTGCCATTTGTGTACGAAGTTATACCTGAGACAGAAATACATGGATTTAGCCGATTTGAAGAGACTGTAGTGAAGATGTCTCAAATGGGTTTCAAACTTCGGACTCTAGTATTAGACAACCACATTCTAAATGTCAATGCCATCAATACAATTCGCTAACTCAGTTCGTTAAATGGTTCAGATTTGTCTATACTTCCTCTGCAAGACAAGTTGTTCTTCGGTAAATGTGCACCTCATAAAGAATATCCGTAACAGCTTGCTGAATTCCAAAAAGTTGTGTTTCTGTCATTCACATTAGCTAGAGTCGACATTCTAGTAGGCCATCGAGTAATGATGGTTACATTTCCTGGCATGGTTTTTATACCTTGTGCATGAAAAAGATGAGTTAGAACCAATATCATTAGGAATAAACACTGATTTTTCTGCATGGTTTCAGGGACTGTAATGGGATTCCCGGGTATATTAGGCCATATATACAGACACTCGTTTAGTAAGTTTCACTGTGTATATTCGGTTGCATATTTCTTGTTTCAAGACCATTAGGCCTATCGTTAGGCATACTGTGATTTTTCTGCTGCAGGTATCTGCAATCGTGTAGACTAGAGATTGTATACATTTCATCCCTACATTATTATCAACATAGTTACTGTAATTTTTTGTTGCAATCTGTCGACATTCGAGATTTAAAGGGACATTTTCAACCGCAGATTTCCATCTGCTATGTCGCGAAGCTCATTTTATCAATGTAATTAAACATGAACGAGGTAATCTTATGCATTTTACTTCAGTTAGTAGACCATATTGGAGGTAGGGACTCGTTGTTACGCTATATCGCTCTCGTCGAACAATCGGAGACTGGCCCACTAATTTTCTCGGCCGAATGTAATAGATCAGGCCGGAACTAAAGTAGGCCATGGCCTACACTAGAAATGTAAAAACTTACGACCGCGCAAACCCAATTTGAAGAATGGGACAGATATTGAGGATGAAAAACGACGATCTCGAAACACTTTTCCTTGCGTAGGCCAATATGGGTTAGTCTTTATTAGCTAACGTCCGGGTTCTCAACGGAGTCTCACCATATATAGCTGGCTGGTGGCATTGCCGAGAGTAGGCTTACACTGGAATGGTTGCGGTGCTCATTATAATTTAAGTAAGCCTAAAACACAAGGCACCGCACAGCCTACATCGAAGTACTCGAGAGAGTAATGAGTCTCACAATCATCATACATGCATGCACGAGAGAGGTCTCCTATAGCATGATCTACACATGACTGGGATGTCCATCTATCACTATCGTGGTCTATGGTGAGGTGAGAAAGGGTTATAAGGGACTCTCATCCCTACACTTCCCCCCCCCGTTTGTCAAGAATTGTGTCTAGTTTTAAAATTCTTCAAACGAACCATTATGGCGTGCTCCTAGCCACGCCCTCACTGTCTGCGGACTTAGAATAAGACTCCGTGAATACAAAGTGCTGGTACCGACTTTATAGATAAAATGCCAGGAAAGAAAAGCGACGTAAGCCAAAGGAGTTGCTCTTCGTTCGGCACATAAAACTCGAATGCCTTCAAAACTAAAACACGCCAGATCGACAACACGCCGCAGGGATGCAGGATTGGTACAAAGTGATCATTGGTAGTTGCACCAAAGCAAGGTATAGCCTGCAATCAGCATGTAACAATCTACTGATTGTTACGTGTTTGCCACACCATATAGCCTACCTATGTGCCAATGCCTTGTGCTACCTAAGTATTTCCCCCATGACCCTACCCCTTAGTGTCAGCCATTGTAATCAAAAGTTCCAGGCCCAAGAGGTAAAGTCAGGGATTCACAAGAAAAACATGCGATATTAGGCCTATAAACAAGGTTCCAATCGCATTATGATACCAGGAAAACGCATGGTATTTTATCCACGAGAGAGCAGTCTCGAATTGTCGAGATCTCTCGTTCAATCGAAACACAAAAATATTCTTCACCAGGATACTGCTTGGTGATTACATAATCAAGGTTCGCGGATCATCAAGGCTCGCGTGCGGCATCTAGCGATCAGCAATTTAGTGTCTCGGGCTTCCGGTACCATGACCGTTCGTGCACGTGGTACGGTTTTACTTCACGTGGTTGTTTGTGCGAGAGTTTTTCTTCCCAGTCAAGCTGTTTGTACGATGTTATCTCCAAGTTGCGTCGACCTTGTGTCGTTCCGTGAATGTCCTTTCCATGTTGGTACAGTGTGCCACTTTTAAAATGCTACACTACATTACGTCATACAGAAGAATCTGTAGATTCAGGTCCTGCATCACAGATTAGTGGTGTCCCTAGTTGGGCAGGGAAAATAGAATATTATGAAACATCGGATCTAATCGAATATTTTCAATTGAAAGCTTGAGACATTGTCGAATGTCGGTCTACATAGGTAGGTCGATAAAAACCGTACATTGACTAATGATCAAAGGAGCGGTGCGATGATGAAAATATTAGTCATTGCTTTTCAGTGGGGTTTTTATAAAACCCATAAATATCAACTCTCACTACCGTAAGCTTTTTAGCTAAACCCTTAAAATCCCCAGGGAAGCTGACTCGGTGAAGGACTTTTTGCGTTTCCGTTTTCACTGTCTCCAGCTTCCGCTTCACAACTTGTTTTGATTCACAGGATGTGAAAACATTCGGGTTTGATGCTGAATTTAACGACAAGGAACTAGAACACTTCTTCAAGTCTCAACTCACCGCGATAGTACAAGATGCATTATCTGGCTATAATGTGAATATTACTTGCTGTGGAACTGCTGGAACAGGTAGGCTACCGATACACATATGTTTTTGTGCTGCACCGGTATATTCTTTGGTCTGTTACTGCTGAATGCGACGTACCGGTAGGAATTTTGGTCACACATACTAGCCTACTGGTCATTAGATGATCATGCTTGCAATCATGATGCCAATTCATGTTCACCCCTAAGATGACGGCTTGAGTCAATGACCAGTTGTCCACCAAATCTCGCCTAGCACAAGTATATCAACGCCTATTATGCAAGTATTACAACTATATGGGGAACACTGCTCATAATTTACACACAAGTAGCGACAGATGGGAATATATTGGCGCGTAACTGTGATTGCCGCCGATTCCTGATTGATTCAAACTGATTTCAGGTATATAGCCACAGTGTACTACACATATACTACAGTCGTTTTTATCCAATTTTGTAAACGTGTGCAGTTATAGATGAACTGAATCCCCCTCCCCCCCACACGAAATCGAGAGTTCGTTGCGTGCTTGCCAGTACCTGGTACTTATTATATCTTATCACATGAGATATAAAAATGCTGACTCACGCACGTGGGCAGGTCTGCTTCAAAATAAGTTGAATGTATACACCTGGCTAATGTGCAAGTACATACGCCGTGTTAGTGAAGCGCGTAAGCGTTCTACCTAAAGAACATGACCTTACTATTATTGAAAACAACAACTCTCTTATCGGTAGGTCGATTGAACTGACGAGAAAAAACAAACTTTATAAGGTAGCCTACCCCGCATGCTTCAACAACAAGGAGTTTATCATAGTACGTGTTCGACCGTTTAGGAATGTTAATGCTGCTGTTCGGATTAATATGTTACTCCAATGTTCACAGGAACCCGTTCGATTTACTCCTGCAAAATTCAATGCTTATTCGCAAATGGATGAAGACGAATGCGAAGAAGTGGGAGATGCGGAAGACAAGCAGGGAGCCAAATGAAGGCTTTATCTGCTTCTTGCAGGCGCTGTCGTTATTGGTATACGAATTGGTGCTTTGTGTTGTGAATGAAATACATGCCTGCAATAGGTCCTCGACTATTCGTGTTGCAGTAAATTTGATAGTAAATATGGCTGGTCTCGATATATTCGTTACCTTTCCATGTATGAGACGGCGTGGCCGGTCGCAAAAAAAGGAAAGGCGTTTCGACTCAAACGGGTGGCTAAAGAGTTGAATTGAAGGTAAAGAATAAGTATCAGTTTAGCGTTGAGAAGTAAGTAGGGGTCTCTATTTGTACGCCTCTGAATTGTGACTGGTCGCTTCAGAGTAAGGCAGGTCATGCAAAAAAGGTCTGACAGGTCTGCATTTGCAGCCTAATAAATGTTGCGATTCGCTAAGAAGTAAGAGAGGTACGTAAAATTAAGGTGGATCTCGATATCGCCTGAAAAGTTAATTGGATCTGGGAGGATTGCGAAGATTGTCGCGGAGTCACGCGAGATGAAGATCTTAGGAAAGGTAAAATGTTCGATTATGTCGTTCACACGTTCATTCTTAAAACTGATTTCATTAATTTAGTTAATTGATGCATTCTATACTTTCTAATTAAATTGCAACCACGCCTCAATTTAGCCGTGAGGATAGTTATGGTATCATATGTACTGTAGGTAAAGTATAAGCTTTTAACGTAATCCGATCAATACCTACCCTGCACTGCGATGTTCAATGTACCTACTGTAACCATATTTCGTGCAATTAAGCCTTCGGTACGGTACGGTATGGTACTGCGTAGATAGCTGTCGCGAATTGTGAGAATGACTATATGTTTACCGAGGTAATAGGTTGCATATGCATATGTGTATATAAAACTGAGACCCGAAATATATGAAATCACCGGGTCACTCATAGCATCGAATGAACCTTATTATAAAGATTTTTCCTGACGTCAACCCCTACTCCCCAAACAATTCACCAAAAAGATATGGATTAGCAGAAAGCAGCAATTTATTTTAGAATCAGAATGATCTCAAATCCAGACTATCCATAAACGCTCTCGCTCATCTTCTAGAAGGCTGGGTTGGGATCTGTAGGATCGGAATTCCAAGTAATCCTCGGGGTTTCATTCGTCTCAGGCGAAGGAACGAATAGGACAATAACAGAGTAGTGCTTAGGTTTACACGTCTTCACCTGAAATTAAAAGCATTTGATTGTGAAAATGACTACCACCTAATGTTTGACCTGGACCTACAATAGAGTAAGTCGAAAAAGCCAAGCGACCACGGGTATAAATGCTGCCATCTATAGTGTTGGCCGTATAACGCAACGAGGTACCGAGACATCATAATGCTCTGTCTTGATGCTTTGTCAACTGCCTGTAGGAGGATGCGTACATTTAAGGCCAGTGCAAGGCTCAGCCAACCGCTTCACGGAGTTTGGCCACATCGACTTCACGTGTAAATGGTTTCTTTCTACTGTGTCTCGACTGGAATCTCGTCGTTATTCTTTAATGGTTGGATTAATTACAGTAAGCTAAAGGCAAGAGCTCACGGAGAAAACATAGTAATCCTATCGTCCCCATGTGGTTGAATCTGTGTCTCGACGGCTATCCGGACAAAACACCAGAAAAGCATCGCAACACGTCACGTCGAATGAGCCAATACTCTAGCTTATGATGAAACAGAAGATGGATAGTCGTGGAAGAATGCGTTGGCCTAATTTAATTCATTTGATCCAACTAATTTTGCCCCATGTGATTAGGTACATAACAATTAAATCGTGTATAGGCATGGCAAAGGAATGGTAGCGAGGGGCAAGGTCTTTAGACCGTTACTCGTCACCTAAAGGTGATAACTACACGTCAAGTGAGGCAAATTAGAAAGACACGCTTCGGTTTTACACTGTTGACGAGAGATGTGAAACCATTGGTTAACCGACGCTGTAATCAGTAAGAATCTGATAAGTAAGAATGTTACTTACCCAAAACTTGTAGTTTGTGCCTTTGGCCACAACCTTCGTCTTATAACACACTATATAAGAGAAGTCGCAATAACCCATTTGGTGTTGTACCTAAAAATGAAAATTTCTAGACAAAACATGTCACAAAATTGTTGTGTCTGCGCGATCTAATTCCTCTCGTGACGTCACAGATTTGTCCTGGTATTGGGACGCTAGATGTAATTTCTGTCGTTCACCATTTACGACAATACAAAAATTTCGTGTAAAACAATATTGTCACGTTACGACAGTATCGACAGACTTTTGGCCCTCTCCCTAGTTATCTCCTCATACAACGGAAGGCTTTACACATTTACATATTTTTGACTTACCCAATCCTATAGAAGTTAGTTATAGAATTTATCTTATATAGAAGTTATAGAGTTATAGAGCTAAAAACCTTGCCGGAGGGTCAAATTATTTACGACGTCTTCGTTTTCTATTTTGTGAAATTTGATTAGGTGACGGCATCGTCCTTCCTAACGTGTCATAAAATACCTGATTGATTGGCGCACTCGATTCTTCCATACACACCTTAAAAACCAATACTGACTTAAAAATTGGGATAGGATAGCGCCGCAGATGCTAGAATTGCAAGTTGATTACTCCCGCGTTAAATGATTAGGCCTACCGGGCGAGGGACGTACCTGGTACTCTTTTCAAAGTTTGACCTACTGTATCAAACAACCAACCACCTGGTAGATTCAATGCTTTCAATAAAATTGCAATCCTTGCTCAATCGATGAAGTTCTTACAGAAATTCGTCCAAGATTTTCCCAACTTCCGTTTAGTAGTAGGCTAGGCCAGCTTGTATAGCGGGCGACTATCTCGTTTAGGAGTAGGCGTATTATTAAATGGAGTGTCTAACGCCTTAGCATGATTATCATACGTGTCAATCTCGTTGATGATTTCGTAGACTGTAATACAAGAAAATTGTGTGCATTTGCAATCTATCTATAATTATTTCTTAGTTCCTATGTGCATCTAAATAATTTTGGAAAGTCTTTTTCCAGCGTTTCTATTCCTTCCTTAGGCCTACATGTCCTTCCATAATGCCAAATTTATTCTTCAAACCTCACTCGGGAGCCTATCGGGTTCGATTAGGTACATTTAGAAAAAATACCGCGATTCTAGGCATTTAAAGAGTTCTGATTTGGAGGTCATTTGTTTGTTTATAGCTGAACCTATAAAGAATTCGCACAATCGATCGTAGCCACTTGACGATACCACTTACCACAACTGCCGTCGTCCTACCCTAAATTATATCATGTCTTAGGTTTGGGCTCTGCCCAAGGCTATACGCTTTCTCTGTTGGCTGCATTTCTGCCGGTACCTTGTAGCCTACTGTTCTCTTCGTCGTACACGGTACACTATGTAGCGTAAGATTGTAGCGAAATTGTATTTCTATTAAATCGTGCGGTGCTTTCATTGGCGAACAGATACTTGAAGTTTGTGACGGGGTTAATTAGACGTTTGGGGCCACTATTTCTTTGTACTGTGTCAGGCCAGAAGTCCGTGAATTTAGTAGGCTCTATGCGTATTTTGAGAGCGCTAATACGTTCATCATTATTGTAAGGCTGAATTCCGTTAAATGTGTCTCAAGAATTGAGGTTTGTAGATGCATCAACTCTTATCGTCGTATAATTCTCACTTCGGTAAATTAATGACTCTTGGATAAACCTTCATCCGCTCTCTTTCGGCCCTGCTTAGCGCTGTTCAGCACGGTAACCGCGTAGTTGCGGTAGTTCTTGCAATTACGTAGGTAAACGCACCGTAATGTCTAGATAGCCGTCAATATGTCGCTAAGTGTTAGCAGGCTTTTGTTTATAGGGGAGATTTTCTTGACATGCTTGGTGAAGAATATGTTCAACGGAATAACATAGCATAGTAATGCTGGAGTATTGAAAAGAGTCATTGCCATACGTTTACAAAGTTTTTGAAAGAAACACATGGATTCACGGGAACCCTCAGAACGGTAAATAAAGCCCTTATAATTTGCCCTTACATGCTCCCACACCCCATTCAATACCCAAAGAAATTCTGGAGCAGCAAAATATTTTTAGACATTCTTATCAATTTATATCCAGAGTCTTCAGAAATTCCAAAGTCTTTCTCAACATCTAGAAGCTTGGCTTCGAAACGTTTTTATTCTCCCAAATCACTTCAACCTTTCTTTCATCATTCACAGGCTTGAACACGACCATAGCACTGTATTTCTGACATTTGATACCCTGAAATTACCAAATATTTAAAGTGAAGGCGTGCCGTACACCTGTAGACTTTACCAGACTGCCAAAAAGTTATTTTTTATTGCCTAGCCACCGTAATGCATAAAAGGGCATATACAGGAGTTTGATTATTACGTCGGGAATACACTCGACACACTGGCTCTTCCGTCATTCTTATCACACCACTGTTACCAACAAACGGTTGACATAGCGCTATAAGTCGCGGAAAGTCCCGTGCCGACTGGCGTGAACCGGAACGAGCTACTGAGACAGCGTCTTGCTAAGGCTAAAGTATTGTTATTAAGAAAATCACAACAGATTGGTATATTGAGAATTAAAACATTCACTAGCTTTCGGAGCTCCGTTCCTTCATCAGGTGATGATGGAATGAATCGTAATTCGTAATAGTACAATTTGAATCGAAACAGAATCATAGATATTGTGACGTCATAGAGTGGGTAGATGAATGAATCAATTATATCACAGCTGAGTGGGCACAAGAGAGAGATCGGGCAAGTAGGGGATGGAGATTGTGAAAGCTTGTGGATAGGAGTCACTTGATGATGGAACACGGTTGCGTAAACGTGTCCGTAACGTAACCGGAAGTGATGTTTGAGTGTTTTTGGTAGGAAGTCACTCGGAGGCCAAAGTAAAACGCGGGTGAAATGAAAGACCTCCCAGGTTCTCGCAACCATTTCTCAATAAAGTGGCTCTTAGTGAACAGAAACGGATTCAATTTACATATAATGTCCTGAAGTAGTATTCTGGGTGACCGTCTGTAGATATGGGTGCAGGGATATTTGGGCATATCAGAGACGACAACAACACGTAGAAAAATGTATCTTGGTTACAGATGATCAGCATTTTCTTACACTACATTAGTATATAAATCACATCCCCACCTTGAATAGCTAAATATTGAAATATTCTTAAGGTAAATGAGCTTTTATCCTAACTATAAATTACAGTTATCGTGGGCCTGCGCGCTCTGCGGAGAGAGAATTTGTCTAATAAAACTCTTGGCTAGCAATTTAGGCGAATTGGAAGAAACACTTGAAATTCATAGTTCATGAGAGACGTCAAACCATTGGTTATTCGAGGCGAAAATCAGTAAGACATTACAAGTAAAACTAATACTTACCCAAATCCTGTAGTATGTTCCTGTGTCAACAACCTTACTTTGAAACCATATGACACGTTTTTCGTAGCATATTATTGGATAAGTAAATGTTACCTAAAAAAAGGACATTTTTAGACCAAATTATCCGGTCTGTTTAATTTCAAGTGGCCTCTCGTAGCGCACCACATCTATCGCTGTATTTTGACCTAACTGTCCTCGTTCCCTCGTAGATTAACATAGTTTCCGATTTTTCAAGAAGATGTTTCGTCACAGAGTATTCCTGATAGGGGACATTATAAACAAAGCATACTTCAGCTTACTCGATATTGGGACGTTATGAATTGTGACGGAGGTTCAGTCCTCGCCCCAAGCCCCCCATTAAACAATGAATTTGCACATTTGCATATATCCAGATATTTTTGACTAACCTTGTTGAACATGACCTTGACGCGTTGAGTCGGATACTGCTCTGGGCCATAACCCCCTGCCCATTCCGCCGTCGTTGACTCTTTCGCTGTCTCTGCCGTCAATTCTGACGCAATCTCTGTCCTTGTCGGTATCGTTGCCGCTATCGTCGTGGTTGCAACCACGAATAAAAGGAGTGTGGAGATCGTAAAAGCCTTCATATTTAGTAATATCCACACGATCTAAAACAATCGGCTAACACTCTTTCTATATCTGAAATCAGTATCATAGGTTTAGAAGACGACGTATACATCCCCTACTCCATACTGTGTCACTGTTGCCTATGCATTCAGACATACCCGTAATATGAATCTGTTCCCACGGGTTTCTCATTCTGCCTCATTTATAGGAAAACTTAATTGACAAGGACCGACATTTACGCGTAATCCAAGTTTACTGAATAATGAGGCCGGATTTGGAGTTTATGGAGTCAATGTCTTCCCGAATTATTTTGTACCAAAGATGGTTTACATAGCGTCACAAACAATGAACCGACCAGCCACGCATGATGTGGAAGCGAGTTGATAAGTTTTCTACTCTCTCTTTCGGCATCAAACACAGAGAAACTGGAAGTCTCTCTTTTTGTATGTGGATAAAACACCGGAGGCTAACGGATATTATATCTCAATAAACAAGCATCCCGTAATAAGCAAATTTAAGTTATTGGAATGAAGGCAAAGCTTTCAATAGCAAGACTTTAAAAGGATACTTCTTTTCGATCGTTTAAAATGACCACTTAATTAATAGTGATGGTCAGATTATAAAAAAATACGGCACAATCATTCTATCGAGACCAGGAGTCCAATTCTAATTTTGCGATAATCGCTGTAAAGCCTGTCAACCAAGTGGGGAGAAAACCCTCGCGGCAGATTTCTTTAGCAAGGATCCCAGATAGTATTATATATGACATGTTCGTTTACTTTTTCGTGACGGCATCGTACTGTCTAATAAGTGTCAGAAAAAACTGACTGATTTGCCAATTCGATTATTACATACACATCTTCAAACAAATGTTGAGTTAAAAATCAGCGTAGCATCGGCCCTCAGATTCTTGAGTTCCAAGTTGAATACTCTCTCAAAGGATTGCCGGACGACGGACGCAGGCCTACCTGATATAGCTTCTACATTTCGGACTATTCTATAAAACTTGCTATAGCAGGTCGATCATTCTACACTGATAACTAAACAAGATTTCAGCGAGTACATCTTTTTTTTTTTAAATTATGATAAGGAAAGTGGCGTTTGTCGCCCAAGGTCCTTGTGCACCACAATCCTAACATATACAATTCAATACCATATACTACATATACAATACAATATTACACACTCACATTGCATAACAAAATATAACACAATATATAAAATGACTTGAGCTGCTTTACCTATAGTGGATGTTTGCAACCAAGGGCGAAGTCGATAACGGGTCTCGCCATGTTAGGGTGGGTCAGTAACTTTAGTAAGGCTAGAGAAAGATTCTTAGAAAAGCAGTGTAGTGCAGTGTAGATGTCGGAGTCGAAATTGACAAGTCACTGTCCCGCACTTGGCAATTTGAGTGAATATAGACGTTGTGTACGCCAAAACCTTCAATACAGACTAACATGACTTCGATCCCCGCAGGAGACGAAGACTCCGCAATCTTAAATGCGCTCAGATCGTTTTTGACTACAATTGCCAGGCCAATAATGCGGACAGTATTGTCCTTTATGAAGATGACGTATCCGGGGAAACGTGGCCTGTATGGGCCGATAAGATGGGTCTCCTGGAGAGCCATGATATCGGGCAACTTAGGCAGTGTCGATAAAAACTGTTTAAATTCGGGTAATTTGCGATATATTCCGCGGCAGTTCTATTGTAGTATCATTAGTAATCCGTTGAACTTGAGTGTTGGTTTGCTGGCTGGTGATTGGGTCGATGTTATTGTAGTCGATCTAGCGGTTGATGTGGGGAATGGGAAGTGCGAAGTGGGGAGCTGTGAGAGATTCTGAAGGTAGCCTTCAGCGTGAACTCAGTACCCAAGGAATTTTCCTGATGCCTAGCTAACGATGCCGAAGATGTCGTTGTTGCCTACTTGGTCAGACGCTAGTGTGACTTTAACCACCTCAGCCATAGGCATAAGCAGTTTGACTGGGTCGAGAAAAGGCGTTGTAGTAGTGAGAGCCATATTTTGTCCAGAGACAGGCTTTGATTTCCGTTGCATTTAAGACAGATCACACTCGTTAGGCGCAGGTGTCGTGAAAACGCGAGATCGGGTGGTTGAGTTGCGCTTCGCACTACCATTGATTGTCGTTTTGCCGATTATGTTAGGGAAGAGCTGAGGTAAAAGAAATTTGCGGTGTGACTACTCGTGCGTTTCTATTGTCATAGCTAGACCGAAAGATAGCTTTGGCCTGTGAAAAGCCCACGTTTGACCGTTCTTTTATTTTCTGGATTTGGGCCTCGGTTTTATATACCGGACAACCCCTGTAAGCGTCCCTATCTTCTACGTTGCAATTGACGTATTTTTTAGTATTGGGACACTGGCTATATTCGTGGTCTCGCCCTCTGCATTTTGAACAGCACGCATGGCCTTTGCAGTACTTACTGGTGTGTCCGAAACGGTTGCACCTGAAGCACCTCGTCAGGGGTGGGTTGTACGGCTTGGTGCGGAATCGGAGATACGAGAAATAGAGAAAGTCTGGGGCTTCATTGCTATTGAAACATATCAGGACTGAAAGGCTGTCAGCCAGCTTCCCGTCTAAGCGTTTCTTCAACTGTTCGGCGAACGTTATATTTTCGGACGAAAGACCCTCAATCAGCTCAATTTCGTATATATCTAACGGAACTCCGGTTATTACTGCTCTGCTGCGGAACGACGCTGCTGGGTAGAAGGAAGCCCGCACCTTGATTGTCTCGCTCAAGTATGAGATTTCTATGCCAGCAAGGAGCTTGTCAACTTGCCTCTGTTACTTTCACGAGATAACGAGATCACCGGACGGCAGTGGCCTAATTCTCTCATAATGACCAATTAGTTCTTGGATGGAGGTGGTTATAGTAATCGTGTCAATACCTCCGACTTATAGCCCGGATCACTATTACAGTCACGGTTCTCCGCACTTCCCCGATAGCGACTGCCAGGCAGGGAAGAAACGGATACCAATTTTAAAGTCTTCGATTTAACTCGGCCGGGAATCGAACCCGGAACCTCCCAATTAGAAAGCGGATAGTCTAGTAGAACCGAATCACCTGATTCTCCTGTATGATGCCATAGAGTGCCACGTCTTGATATTCGCAAACCGTACACTATATAGAATATTAATAGGTAGACTGTAACGAAACAGTATTTCTCTAAACGTGAAAGGTGCGAATTTGTCTATTCTAGTCTATTCTAGTCTAGTCTATTCTAGTCTATTCAAGTTGGCTAAATCCATGTATTTCTGTCTCAGGTATAACTTTGCACACAAATGGCAATGACTTTTGTAATCCTTTCAGCGTAATTGTTAGTATACCCTTGAACAGGGTGCTTTCTTTATCCATACCAAGAATATATCCCTCCATGATATTGCACAGGTTTTTGAAGTTATAATTTCATCAATCATTAGAATTATTGATCGCATATCTCTCCAAGGAATTTCAGCAACTTTAATGCTTTTGTAGAATCAGTAGATGCCTTATTAGTTAGTGACCGTGAATATGTTATATATATGGCATAGGTAAGCATAGATAATACCTCTTAAATAAGTCCGTTAGCAACCCACCTTACAGTATAATGCAAAAGCTAACTAGAAAAACGTTAACGCAACGACGAAAACGAGCGGTTGAAACGTCTGCCGTCAAATTTCCAGTTCAAATCAAAGACGTCTCGACCTTAAGTGTGACGCAATAGCACTCTCGACAAAGAATCCACAGCCCACTAATTTTCTCTCTTGAATGTGATAAATCAGGCCGTACCTAGAGTAGGCCATGGATTTACCAATAATTTCCTAATCCACGACCATACTAGTACAGCTTCGGTCGGGCTACTTGGAAAGTTTGAGAACATAGCACATTTGCTATCATCCTCTCACGCATAGCACCATTGGTTATTAAACAGAACAATTACAACCAAATATCGATAACAATGGACCTCTTGGCGACACAGCAATCGCATTGCGGTCCATAGAAACCGATTGGAGATACCATGCTATCGACTTCCGAGAGGAGTTGAAGTTTATATTCATTGTATAATGTACTGTATATATGTAGCATAAAGCGTTCTCCGAAACTCCTACATTACGAAGTCTACCACATCTCCTCGCCATCTACCGACACTGAATGCAAAGCAGAGAAGGAACGGATACCAGTTATTTTCAGGTTGATTAGGTCAGGAATCGAACCCGGCGTAACCCAGAATCAGAACGCAAGCAGTTAAACTGATGTGTCAGCTGCCTCTGGTGGTTCGAATTTATAGATAGTCAGTATCGGGAAAATGCTAGAAAGGCAGGATTTACGGTCGTACATGAAATATTGGAGCGCTCAATCCATACTAAATGCGCCTAACACAGAAAAGCCGAAACCAAACGTGCAGTTTGAAACGTTCCGAAATCGGGCGGGTTATAACAGCCACTCCTGTTGCTATTTGTGTATAAATTGTGAGCAGTGCTCCCCACATAGTTGCAATACTTGCATAATAAGCTTTGATACGTGTGGTAGGCGAGGAAATAATCTACTCTCTTACCCTGTTCAATACCGGAGATAGAACTTCCATCGAGAAATGTGTTATTTTAAGTTTTCGTTTCAGAGTGTGGGCCTCCTGTCCATCAACTGTCACTCCAAGAGGGTAAATAAATTTCCAGAAATACAAATTGTCTGAAACATAGCGACAATCAGTCATGTTTAGTTTCCACCGGGAGACCATAAATTCTAGCATATAGACTAGATAAATACCAGCGGGTAGTAGGCAACACAAGAAACACGAGGCCATACCGTAGGGCAACGAAAACGCACACGATTGCTCTATTGGGCGTGTGGTTATTGTCAGATATGATGTATCGACAGAACTCGTAGCGCAGATATATGCATACATACCAAGCAAGCATTCAATAACTTCACACTATCTGTACAATGTATCTGGCGTGGCAAAGTTGAGGACAGCTGTTATTAAGGCAGTGTTGAGAGTAGTTGTGACTGGTAGGATTAGAAGTACAGACTAGGGGCAGTGTGGTGTTAATGGAGGTGTCGTAGAGACGGAACAGTCCACACCAGTTATATCGAGAAGTAGTCGGAAGATACGTAGCTTGACTCCGGATCTTCTCGATGTAGGCGGAGTTCTCTAGTATAAGTCTTGCAGTACGAACACGAGAGTAGATTAAGAAGTTTTATTTGTATCTCCATCGCCGTGGTGGCAACCACGAATATAAGAAGGGCAGCTATCGTAAAAACTCTCATATTTGTTAATATTCACACGATCTAAGACAATAGTCTCAAACTCTTTCTACATTTAAAACCATGGTTTACATACAACCAGCCACGCTTTTTGTTGAAACGAGTTCACAAGTTTCTTGCCCCTTGTTCCGGAATCAAACACACAGAAACTTGAAGTCTCTCTTTTTGTACGTGGCTAAAACACCCCAGAGTAATGTACCGTACATCTCAATAAACAAGCTTATCGTAATAGTCCGATTTGCGTTATTGGGATAAACACAAAGCTTTCAAAAGAAAGGCTTTGGAAGAATACTTCCTTTCGATCGTTAAAATGGCAATCTAATAAATAGAAATCGACTGATTATAATAATTAAAGGCATAATAATTATGTCGAGACCACGAGTCCAATTCTAATTTTTTGATACTCGCTATAGAAACCGTCAGCCAATTGGGGAAAGAAGCCTCGTGGCAAATTTCTTTCTCAGGGATTTCAGATAGTATAAAAAATGAACTCTTTGTTTACTTTTTCGGGATGGCATTATCCTGTCCAACTATGTGCGATAAAAAACTGACTGATTTGCCCACTCGATTCTTCAATGCACACGTTCAAACCATTGTTGAGTTAAAAATTCGGAAAACATCGCGCCGCTAATGGTAGTATTACAGGTCGATTGCTCTCTCGTTAAAAGGTTACCTGGCGAGGGACGTACCGGGTACTCTTTCCAAAGCTCAGGCTAATTATATCAAAATACTACCTGGTAGAAGGCAATGCTTTATTATATTTGCAAAGTCAATCCGTTACTGTTCATGATTTGTCTATTCTACAACCGCGTTGCCTCAAGAAAACATAGGCCTACATGTTCTTCCGTAATATCAACCTGCATCTACAAACCTCAGGCGGGTAACTAAGGAGTTAGATTTGGTAAATCTAAAAAATAACCGGGCAGGCAGGCCAAAAAAATTAATCATAAACCATCCCCAAGGTCTTTTTCCTGCATCCCAGATCATGACAATATCCAGGAAGTGTAAAGAGAATCCTTTCGAGAAATTCTCAATTTGCACTGACGAAAACAATGAATCATTGCATATCTAGATTTTTAGGTACCCTAACATTCTAGAGTTTTATTTTATTGCTGGCACTTCAACTTTACCATTAGTCTTAAGCTAAAACTCCATATATAAATGTACAAAATGCCCGTATAGGTTCCTCTTGATGTAGATAGAGACGCAGTTAGGCTGGTTGGGGTAACTACGGTACCATATTACATTACATAAATTGACGGGGTTACGGGGGTCAGAGGTGAATCGTAAATCCTACTGCGGGTCATACCAGTCCTGAAAGACGGACCAAGTGAACGGTGGACTAGCCTACTGTTAGACTTACTAATCAGTGGAGAGCATAATCGCAGTCTGGTTTCTTATAGGTCCAGTATTCCGATGGAGACAGCTACGTATGGTGACGTATGCGGAATGATTATGATGACGATAATGAATAATGAGCCGATCTTCTTCGACTATATATAAATTTTTTCAATGATTTTTGTTGCCTTACTGAATACTGATTGTCTGTAATTGATTGCTTACTATTGTAGATCTATATAAATGTTCGCTTATCCTGTACGTTGTCTAGTTACTGTATATGGGATGCAGTGGATAAAATTAACATTTCAGTCTTGTGTTATGTAGAGCTTACGTTTTAGTTTATTTCATTTTAAACCGAATAAAAAAGTCGTACATTACGTTCGTGTTCACTAAAAGTAGCCTACATAGCATACCCGAACTTTGGAAAGAGTAGGCTACCAGGAACGTCCATCTTCGGTGATCATTTAGCGACAGAGTAATCAGCTTGGAATTCTACCATCTGCGGCGAATGCATTCCGAATTATTAACCCAATATTGGGTTTTAAAGTGTTTAAGGAAGAATCGAGTGCCCTTATCTGCCATTTTTTTATGACACTTAGTTAGACAGGACGATGCCGTCACGAAAAGGTACGACGACGTCATAAATACTACTATCCGTAATCATTGTGAAAGAAATCTGCCCCAGGGTTCTTTCCCTACTTGGCTGACAGGCTCTACAACGATTATCGCAAAATTAGAATTGGACTACTGGTCTCGATATAATGACTCTCTCGTTTATTATGTTAATCTGACTATATCTATACATTTCGCAGACATTTTAAGCGATCGAAAAGAAGTTTACTTCTAAAGTTTTGCTTTAGAAAGCTTTGCCTACATCCAAATAACCCAAATCTGGCTCTTACGATATGCATGTCTATTGAGATGTAATATCCATTAGCCTGGGGTGTTTTAGCCACGTACAAGAAGAGAGACTTTGGGCTCCCTTTTCTAGCTCAGGTATGTCACCGTCTCTTCCCCGAACAGACTGTCCATGTTTCTCGGCAGACACCAGTAACCCTAGTACACGAGAGCGCCATCCAAAGCAACAGGCAGTTTGGACTCTAAACCGAACTTCGCCAAATGGGACTTGAATTTCCCAACGGTTAACGTTAAAGAATTTTCAGGCGATATTCTAAAGAGAAAATATACCATCAATGTGAATCGGAACACGAAGCATAACTAAAATGCGAATGCGTCGGGTGGAGAGATGTCTGCGCTTAAGTAGTCCTACCTGCTGGGGGGCGCACATAATGAATCGAAATAAATACTTTCGATATATGTAAATGGCAATTTTATATGCTCATAACAAGTCTATAAACCGTAGACCGGATGACTGGTTGTTTATGGGAGTGCAGCGAGAAAACTGCTTCGCCAGACGATAAGTGATAAGATAAATTAGACAAACACGCTGGTGGGGAGAGCATAATAGCGGCAAATTAGGTCGCATGTTTGATTGACGGGGACTATTGTGATGTTTTCGTTTGAACCACAGTAACAGCATTCGTTTGGAAATATGTATTTGCAGTTAGCTTTATTTAAGTCCGACAACGACAACATGGTGAGCTTTCATCCTACATTACCTTATCATTATCTTGAAATATAGCGACCTCTCTCTCAGGGTGACTGGATACGTTGGAATGAAATTCCCGATAGTCCATCACAGGACTAGTTTTTCGTTGCTTATTTGGTTGCCACATCGCCATTAGAGGGATGACCCCGCGCTGCTGACCATGCACGAACGTATCATATTTCTTTCACCATCCATCTTTTATCCACCATCACAAATCTCGAATATCTTCTTCTGAGGCACAACCCCACTAGCGACACGTGCTCATGTTCCGCCGAATTGCACAGCAAGATTGGGATCGACAGGCATACCTCCCAAATGTTTGATTGCGTCTAATCCAATATTCATGTCGCAATCACAAACCAACTCCGATACGACCAACATTTGTTAACTCACGCAGGCACTATATTTTTTTATTATGTTAAGGAAAGTGAGGCTTGTCGCCCAGGGGCCTTGTGCGTCACGATCAATACATATATAATTCAATACAATACACTGCATATACATTACACAATCACACTGCACTACCCAACACAATATATAAAGCGTCTTGAACTGCTCTACCTATTGTGGACGTTTGCAACCAAGGGTATAATCGATAACTGGTCTCGCCATGTTAGGCTGACCCGTTGTTTACGGTATGTTAGGAAGTATAATAGAAAATGTTCCACAGTTTCTGGGCACGATTCACAATTTGGCGAAAGGACACATCCAATTTTAAATAAATGTGCATTTAACTTGCTATGGCCAGTATGCAGACGAAACAAATTACTGTCACTAGCGTGGTTTGAAGGTCTTTACGGTCTTTACAGGATCTTGAAACTGCTTGAAGTGAGTTCCCGTTTTGTCCATCGTGTAGGCCTATTCATGGTCCTACTCATCAGGGCACCTCTTACGGAGGACTGACTTTGCTTCTCGCAAGTAGAGGAAAGAGACAGTGTATAGTTGCCATGGCTGTCCGGGGAAATCTCCGCAATAGGACGAGCCAACCCGGACTGTCTCCTCGTTGCCGGGGACATCCATATGACCTGGAAGCCACGCCAGGAAGGGTTTTAGCTTGTGAAGTAACGCAAAGATTTCCTTCGTGGTCTGTTCCACTGCACAGAATCCCCCATTTCGGATGAATGCTTTGGATGCCCAGCATGCAGTTAAGATCACTTACTTAGCGAATGAGTTTCCGTTTGCTAGAATCCAACTCAGGGCGGCTCGGATGGCCAGAATCTCAACGAAGTAACTCTGCGAAATTGATATACGGCGCGATGGAATATAAATAGCCCACCCTGACCCGGTTGGCGTCCTTGATCTGTAAGTGTAAATGGCGGTGTGGTCGCTGTACCGTTTGGAGATGTATTCTCGACTTAGCATCGAAACAAGAAGTGGGTTTTCCACTCCTCTAATACGACTGTTGGCTACAACTCCCAATATCAACGAAATGTGCACTGAGCAGCCAAGGGGGAGCTTCAAAGTAGGCCTATACAGGACGACAGATCTCAGTAAATAGGTGGGTAACTGAGTTGGTGAAGACATTAAAGATCATGTAGTGTTGTCGTGTCAGGCGATAATCATCGTGCCACGAATCATTAGTGACGTCGGTGGTCAGGTGGCCGCCACGGGCCTTTTGAAGTCTCACGCGGTAACTCAGAGACAGGAATCGATATCAAAAGTGTGGTGGCATATTTCCAGTTCAATAGTGACTTCGCCGAGACAACTAGAGCTCTCCCCATTAAGCATCTCCACAACATAACACTTCCCCGCTGGAGGCCGTCCCACTCTGTGACAAGTCTCTCGCCGAATAACTGACTGCTGACATCCATTTTACACCAACGCAATAACATCCATCCCATACAGCGAAACTCGAACCAAAGGCAGCACCATATTTATTCCTATTGACGTGGGACGGAGAACAGGCCCGGTAGCCTACTGATGATGGCTTTTCTTTGGAGTTTTTCCGGCGCTCTTAAATTATTGTTGTCGGAATTCCCACAATGTCTGGCGATGTGAACGGGTCGTCTACACTAGAAACATATAAATCTTCCGTGACTAGTATCTGCCTCCATCGATGTGTGATTAGAAATTCCAGGACAGTTTCGGGCAATATTTCCGCATGCATAAAACTTCTCATGTCCCCGCCCAGCAGCGATAGTAAGCCGTCCACTGGCATCAGTTTTCGTAGACATAACTACTCGAGCACTTGTTGCAATAGCATTCAGTTCAAGATTTATATGAGTAAATTGCCACACTGTTGTCTGCACCGAATCCAGAACGGCTTGTAATAACAGTAAAATGTATTGAAAATCTGCTCCCTGCGGGAAAACGTTGTACCAATAAACACAGTTCTCGACTACGTGATCTAGTTCTTGCACATATTCTTTTCACTGTCCAGTGGTGTTATTCCACTATGACATTTCTCGATTGCCGGTGAGCACACCGAAATATCAATTGAACACCCCAAATCTCACATAGATCTTTCATCAGATTTGACGTGAATGATTTGGCATTGTCGCAAAATATCTCTGAGGGCGGACCAAATTCAGAAAACTTTGTCTCAGTACGCCAACAACTTCCCCATCACACTCTGTAGATGTACTTCGCCAAATAGCAACCTGCTCGGGCCACAGTCGACTAGCGTCAAGTACACGTACAATACATATGCAAATACAGTACAAGTAACATCGATGGCCAGTCTTTTCCAGATTTCATCAACACTAAGACCACCAACAAGTTTTTGGGTTGGGATCTATCGATTTACAGACGTCGCAGTCTCTAACCCTTTCTTTGACCACGGCTGTTCATTTGCCACGGTGGTTCATTCGGTCCACGTTTTTACCAAGTCATAATTCGGCCCCCACCAAACACCTTCTTCCGTAACCATGCCTTGGGAACTCTTGTCATGGCATCAGCGACATTACGATGGGAAGCGATCAACTCCACGTCCCATGCCACACCGTATGACTTCAAGGTCTCCTCAATCGTCTCCTCACCAGCATCTCAGAAAGCCCAGAAACCCTAATCCTTATATCACCTTTGCAGAGAGAAGACAGCCAAGCATATACTGATGCAGAGTCTGTTAACAGGGTAAGGTCCTCGGCGTTTCACTTCACTGCCATATAAACGCCTAAAACCATGGCTTTCTGCTAGATTTATGTGGGACCCATGATCTTCTTTTCTAAACCAAGCTACATCTTCAATGACCCTTTGAGACGGTGATTCTAGGTGTCGCTAATGAGGCGCATCGAAGCGTGACGGGGAAGAGCGTTTGGCGAATGAAGAGGAAAGCGCTTGGGACAGTGACATTTTTTAGAGTTCGTAGAAGATAAGGTGTTGAGACGGATTACCCTTCTGTGTTTTTTTTTTGCTGTTTTTATATTGAATCTTCATTAAATATATTACAAGCTATCACGGCCATTATACGAATAATGGCAAACATACGGATTTCAGAAGTACTGCCAAGATACTGTATGATAGATCAGGCGACATCTCGACCTGGCTGATGTGCAACTATGCATTTATTGATAGGTTAGAATACCATAATAAATGATCAAACTGAAATGTAAACAACAAGTGTTGCACTATAGCCTAATTCCTACGAAGCCAATTACTCCAATGTGTTCACCAACGAGGTGCAGTAATACAATAACAACACAAACGAAACTCTAGTCACGCGTGCGTGTGCACTTGACCGTGAAGGATCGGTGAGAGAGATATTATTAGAGAACATCACACATCCCCCCACAACTCCGAAAGAAATTCAATGTATATTGAGAGAGGAGTTAAACAGATACCCGACTGGACGAAATGGGTAATCCTATAAATGATGATGCACGCCGATTTCAGTGGGATGCAGAGTCGAAAACATAGTCTTTGTGCCAGACCGGAGGTCTGGTCGATCTATCCGAGTGCCGGCGTCCAGTACACGATGGAGGATCGGTACGGCCGATGGGCGTGTCGTTATTCACGTTGTGTAGAGCAACTGATTCGCTGTTTGCCCTATTGGACACCGTGGTAGGTGCCGTGTCATATTCGAGGTGTGGCGACGAAGCGGGACATCCGTCTGGTACCGTAGATTGAGGTGAGGTTGCTGGTGACGCAACTGTGGGCAGTACGCGTGGGATCGTTCCGGCATGGACGAAAGGCTCGATCTTGCGTAAGAACTTTCTGTTACGTAGGGTCAACCTCCCAGATCCATCTACTTTGACAAGATATTGGTCGTGGTCGCGGCGTTGAACTATTGTTCCAGTCCTGTCCCAGCGGAGGGGATAGCGGCCACTTTGATTCTGAATGCGGCAGACATCTCCCTCTCGAAGAGGGTGCAAGTACTTGGTGTGCAGCGACAGAGATTCCATCTGTTTGGCGAATCTAGTCCGCAATGTGCGCTCACGGCTGTGCCACAGTTTCCGCCATAACGGTCTGATGTTGCGCTGGCTGAAAACGGGGACCCATGCTTTGATGGGCAATGCGTCTTTTAGAGTCCGGCCAAACACTATTTCAGCGGGGGAAAGTCCGTTGGCCGGGTCTGGACAGTTCCGAAGCTGTGACAAGGCCCTGGTAAATGCATCAGTGCGAATGCTGCCATCGCGGGATAAGTTGCCAAGAACAAGACGCTTCATCGATTTCACTGCCACTTCTGCTTGTCCATTGGATCTGGCGTGGTATGCGGATGACAGTCGGTGACGCACTCCCCACTTCCGCAGAAACTCCTGGGTATTGTACGCAGCAAATTCTGGACCGCCGTCGGAGCTGAGTTCCTGGGGTACCCCGAATGTAGCAAAATAGGCTCGCAACGCATCCTGTAACCCGTGGGCACCCGATGTTTGGCTACCTGGTTTGACATGAAAGATTTCCGGCCAGTTGCTGAAACGATCAACCACAACTAAATAATAGTGTCCAGCAGCAGTGCAAAAGTCGGCTGCAATAGCTTGAAACGGAAAAGTCGGGACGAATGGTTCAACTGGAGGCATGTAAGGTTGGCTAGGGGCCAATCTCGAACAACTGTCGCAACGTGCCCGTGTACGCGCTATGCATCGAGTCATGCCTGGCCAAAACACCGTGGCCTGGGCCCTCTGCGCCATGGCGGCGGTCCCCTGGTGTGCGGAGTGCAAGTTTTCGCAAATTGTATGTCGCAGAGGTGGGGGTATTACGATTCGGTCGTTGTACATGACCACCTCATCTACAATCGATAAGCTGTCGCGATAGCGCCAGTACGGCTGCAGCCCGGGGGACAGATCGTCTCTGTCCGCTGGGAACCCTGAGAGAATATGGGATTTCAACTGACTGAGATCTGTGTCACACATGGTGCTGTGCTTCACCCTATCCCATGAAACGACTCCAAGATCATTTAAGGATGCCCGGGAGGCAGCCACCACACTGATTTCAACGTCACATGTGGGGCCGTGGCAGGCCGCTATACTGTCACAATGGTCGGAGGACACACCCGTCGTGTCGGAACGGGCGGGGTGTCTGGAGAAAGCATCAGAAGCAGGTATCGACCTACCAGGTACATGAATCACGCGAAAGCGCCAAGATAATGTCCGTTGCTTGAGTCTAAAAATCCTAGTGTTCGTAATTTCGTCGAGGGAGCGATCCCCGAAAATTTTGATTAGGGGTTTGTGGTCAGTGGAAACAACCAAGTCATCACAGCCTAAAGTAAAAAATCGTGTGTCTTCCAATGCCCATGCTACCGCGAGCGCTTCACCTTCTACCGGGGCATATCGCTGTTCTGCTGAGTTGAGGAACCTCGATCCAGCTAGTGTAATCTTCCATCCGTGATCACAGCAGTCGGGTGTCATTGAGTTACACTCGCAGTGTTTTTGTCGCAGCCAATAGCCAATACCAGATTTCGACCAGTCTGAAGTTAAACAAGTTCGTTTGCGTGGGTCAAAGATCCGTACACCGTCTTTGACGGCTTGAACGAGTTCAGATTTTGATTGGGCGAATGCCTCATCCAATTCCTTGGTCCAGCAAAACGGGGTTTTGGGGCTCAGTAGTGATCTGAATGGCGCCATGATGTTGGTTAATCTGCCGTAATGGGAGACCTGGTTAACCAGACCGAACCATGCACGTATGTCCGCTATTTTTGTTGGTCTAGGAAAGCACTGAATCGCCTCTAAATATTTGGGCAGTGGGCGAACATCTTCAGCGGTGATTTCAAAACCGGCAAATTCGATGTGTTTGCGGCAAAACTGGAACTTAGAGGGGTTGAGGATTATTCCTTCGCGACCCATCAGAGTCAGATAGTCAATCATTCGCCACCAGTGTGACGCAAGGTCATTGTCCCAAAGTACTGTGTCATCCACGCATTTCGTCTTGCGAGGTGTATCAGCAATGATGCGATCGTAACGGTGAGAATACCCGTCCCCACTGGCCAAATATCCCTGCGGAGCCACGCGGTAACGGTATCTGCCGAACTCCGTTATGAAAGTCAATAGGTGTCTGTCTTCCTCTCGTACAGGCACCGAGTGGTACCCATTCCAGGCGTCTGTGACAGACCTGTAGGTGTTGGGTGGTATCGAACGGGCCTGTTTGAACGGCGGTACAACATGGTGAGTGTCTCGGGCGCAGAAGCGGTTTAGTGATTGAAAGTCAACAACTCTTCTCGGGCTGCCATTGGCTTTCCGGACCCATATCGCCCGGTGGCACCAGGTGGTCGGTGTGTTTGGCGCTACTTTCTCAATCACGCCCAGTCTTACATCGGCTTCTAACTGCTTTTTGACATCTTCTTTCCAATGCAACGGAATTTGTGCAGGGGTGTGTACTGCAGTTGGGGTTGCTGAATCTTCAATGTGAATAGAAATCGGTGGCCCAGACATAAGAGGTAAAGGCTTATGGTTACATTTATTGAATGTTGATGACGCATACCTATGAAGCAACCACTCCTTCATTTTTCCAATGTTCTCAGCACACGGCTCCGGTGGTTCCTTGAATCACAAAACCTCCTCCACCACTCCCAGTCTGGATTTCGACAGGGTAGGAACACCATCGACCATATCCTAAAACTCCACGATGATGTGTATAAAGCCACAAATAATCAAAGATCCGTCGTCGCTGTGTTTCTCGACATCCAGAGAGCCTACGACATGGTATGGCGTGACGGGCTTCTGTTGAAGCTGGCTAAATTAGGCATACGGGGGAATATGCTCCAATGGATTCGTTCATTTCTGACGAATAGATCCTTTCAGGTTCGCATTGGTGGCACTCTCTCTATGGCTTTCTCACAAGAAAATGGTATCCCACAGGGTAGCGTTATTAGCCCAATTCTCTTCGCAATTATGGTAAATGACCTGCCTGATGTGATTCGCTCAGACAAGGCTCTCTTTGCAGACGACTGCGCTATGTGGGAATGCGGCTTGAACATTCCCTCCCTTTTAGCCAAGGTCCAAGACTCCCTCAACGCTCTCCAGAGCTGGTGCAATCAGTGGGGATTCAAACTCTCATAGGATAAGTCAGTTGCAATGCTGTTCACCCGAAAACGTAAAACCTGTCGACTCCTCCTTGATCTCGATGGCACTGCTCTTTCATTTGTCGATAGCTGGAAATACTTGGGTCTTATATTCGATAAAAGTCTGAACTATAAGAATCACATTGATTATGTATCCAAAAAATGCATCCGACGCTTGAACCTCATTAGACTGCTGGCCGGGTCAGCCTGGGGTGCGAATAAGTCCACACTGCTAACTTTATATAGAACCCTAATACGCTCGATTGTCGACTATGGAGCTCAAGCTTACTTCTTCGCCCCCAAAAACTCACTTAGTAGATTACAGGTGATACAGAACCAAGCTCTCCGCCTCTGCTGCGGGGCAATGCAAAGCACGCCTATTTGTGCTCTTCAAGCTGCCTGTAATGAAATGCCGCCACATATTCGACATCGATACCTGTCCCTGAGCTACCGTGTGCGACTTCAACAGGCCCGTTGCGGCCACCCGACCATCGAAGTCACTAATGATTCGTGGTACGATGACTATTGCCTGACACGACAACACTACATGACATTCAACGTCTTCACCAACTCAGTTGCTCATCTGTCTACGGAGATATGTCGTCTTGTATACTTTGAAGCTCCCCCTTGGCAGCTCCGTGGACCCTTCGTCGATATGGAGTTGTACAATCGTATTAAAGGAGTGGAAAACCCTCTTTTCGTCTCGATGCTAAGTCGAGAATACATCTCCGAACGTTATGGCGACCACACCGCCATCTACACTGACGGGTCCAGGACACCGACCGGGACAGGGTGGGCTATTCATATTCCATCGCGCCATATATCAATTTCGCAGTGCTGTCAAAACCATCTCTCGAGTTACTTCGTTGAGATTCTGGCCATCCGAGCCGCCCTGAGCTGGATTCTAGAAAACGGAAACTCACCCGCTAAGTACGTGATCTTAACTGATTGCATGTCGGCCATTAAAAGCTTTCATCCGAAACGGGGATTCTGTGCAGTGGAACAGACCACGAAGGAAATCTTTGTGCTGCTTCACAAGCTTCAAATAAAAGATACGGCAACAACCCTGGCGTGGCTTCTAGGTCATATGGATGTCCCCGGCAACGAGGAGGCAGACCGGTTGGCTCGTCTTGCTGCGGATAATTCCCCGGTTAGCCGTGGCAACAACACTGTTGCTTTCCTCTCCTTGCGAGAAGCAAAGTCAGTCCTCCGCAAAAGGTGCCTTGATGAGTGGGAACACGAATACACGATGGGTGAAAAGGGAGCTCACTTCAAGCAGTTTCAAGATTCCGTGAAGACAGTTCTACCATCAAATACAAACCACGCTAGTAACAGTATTTTGTTCCGTTTGCGTACCGGCCATTGCAAGTTAAATGCCCATTTATTCAAAATTGGATGTGTCCTTTCGCCAAATTGTGAATCCTGCCCATGCCCAGAAACAGTGGAACATTTTATTTTGTACTGCCTTAAATACCGTAAACAACGGGCCATTCTTTTCCGATCCTGCTTTTCCAATCATCTTTCTCCAACCTTAATAAACGTACTGACCCACCCTAACATGGCGAGACCCGTTATCGACTTCGCCCTTGGTTGCAAACGTCCACTATAGGTAAAACAGCTCAAGTCATTTTATATATTGTGTTGTGTGGTACGATGTGAGTGTGTATTGTATTGAATTGTATAGGTTGTGTATGGTATTTAATTGTATATGTATTGATCGTGGCGCAAAAGGCCCTTGGGCGACAAGCGCCACTTTTCTTATCATAATAAAAAAAAAAATGGTAGCCGGTTTGGACGTGGGGGTGGTAGGGCTCTGCTCGGGCATTGGCATGTCGGATGAGAGTTGCCGACATTGAGAGACTCTCTTTGTGATTCGTTAAGTGCGGCTGCCCCAACTTGTGGGAACTCAGGGCCGATGATGCGTAACTGCTCCATAGCATACCGACTGAGGTAGAATAATTTTGTGGAGTCAGTAACATATACCATTTCAGCAGTTTCAACAACATCACCCGAGGATGTCAGGCCCGACAGGTGGAGGAGGACAGCGCCAAGAATGTGGATGCATTCGTCATTCGCTGCATAGAGGTGCTTCCTTACTGGTAGAAGATCCGATTCTTTGAGACCGCACGCTCGAAATGTCTTAAGTCCCATCAATGATGACTGAGCGCCGGTGTCTGATACAGCTTTAATGTTAGTAGGTGACATTTTGGGGCATGGTGCCTTAAAACGAGCATAATCAGTCTGGCGTATGGAGACTCTAAGATCCACAGTTGGATAAGCTTTTGAATCCTTCATCATCCAGCCATAGGTACCGTCAAAGATGTAGTGATCTAGAAGGATTTCCTGGCCACGCAGCTGATTCTGTTGATGCGTAGCATGACGGGTCACTGACGCAACAGATAACGATACAGAAGCCACATTACTAGTGGGGGGCTTCTCCATGTTGAGAACTTCAGTTTGCCGGTTCTGCCGCCAACAGTCAACACATAGTGTAAATTCACGTAATCGAGGCTTACCAAACTTCCCTTTGGCGAATTTGTACTTTTTCATGTTCTTGCTACATTTGGAACACTTGACAATCTGGGAGAGTTTGCTGTCGTGAGCAGGCATGCAGGTCGATGTGTTGGCTGCGACACTGGCCGCGCCGGAGGAGAGGTGTGTAGCCATTGATGCAAGCGAAGGGTCGCGAAGGGCCATCTCCTTATTTTCAATGATCTGAACGGTTTCGGCTAATGATTTGTCATCAAGATCCGCAACACTAAGCACTTGCCGACGTATTTCGTCATCAGCGAGGCCAGAGATAATGACATGCTTAACGATTTTGTCCGTGAAATCATTAACCTGGTTACAATCCGGCGCCATGCAAGTCATTGAGAATGAGCAAATCCTAGCGGTTGCTTTTACCTCAGCCAAGAATGCATTGAAGGGTTGTCCATGATCTTGATGGGCCGAAAATAATCCGACAGTGCGTGTGCTGGTGGCGATTTTGATTACAGCAAGGGCCTTGATAGTTGTTAGGAGATCTTCCTCACTGACCCGTGATAAATCTCCGACATGTTTGAAAAGATCATTTGCCAAGGATTCCTCACAACATTGCCACAGGTGGTTTTTAATTTGGCCGTCGCGTATTCCCGTACCCTCTTTAAACGAGTCCCATTTGCGAAGGAAAATCTGCCATTCTTCGGCTGTAGACCCACGTGAAATGACGGGGCGCTCCATACTGGGTGGTTTCGCCTGTGCGGCAGAATGTCCCGGTTGGTGGCAGAAAGCGTGGATGGTGAGCTGTGCAGCTGCACCGGCATCTCCTTCTGATTACGTCTCGTAATCACATCCAGTGATAGGGCATGTGAGCTTCGGCATTTTTGATCCGTAAGTTTGATCATGTGCAACTATGCATTTATTGATAGGTTAGAATACCATAATAAATGATCAAACTGAAATGTAAACAACAAGTGTTGCACTATAGCCTAATTCCTACGAAGCCAATTACTCCAATGCGTTCACCAACGAGGTGCAGTAATACAACAACAACAGCACAAACGAAACTCTAGTCACGCGTGCGTGTGCACTTGACCGTGAAGGATCGGTGAGAGAGATATTATTAGAGAACATCACACAGCTGAAGCAAGCGGAATTTGCTAAAAATATAATGAAGATAGACGACATGGTCGCAGTAATTCCTGCCTTTCTCGACAAAGTGGCTTTCAATGCCTACGTCAATATGGCTGATGACGACAAGAAGGACCTGGAGTAAGTCAAGCTGTTCTATTAAAAAATTTTGCTAATGACCCACATTCGGCGTACGAGCAATTGGTGTCCCGATGCTGGCCGAGGGTGATTCGGAGACCTGAAGAGGTTGGCGAAGTTAGCTAACGTTGGCCAGAGAGACAACAACACCCTGATAAAGCTTTCATTCGTCAGAGGGCCTGCCAAAGCACGTTGCAGGCCAGATTAGAGCGACGCCAAGACTAACTAACACAGACATTGAGGAGATCCATCCTGGCGGTGGAAAGAGCGTTAATGGCTGATTATCGGTCTGAAAAATAAGATGTTGGTGCTGCTGTTGCTCCAAAAAAAGGTTCCGTAATACGGTGCTACACAAATGTGGACGGCCGCTCATGAGGAGGTTTTGCGCAAGTTGGATGCTACTGTTGTGGAGAGGCGGGTCACATAGCCAGGAACTGCCAAAAGAGTAGAGACCAAGGAAACGCCTCGGGTATGCAGCATGCGCCAGCACGTGTCCCTGGGACGGAAAGGGCGCAATCATGATTTCTGTAAAAGTGGGTGGAAGGGCTCGCCGTAGCCTCGTTGATACAGGATGCACCAGGTCACTGATTCGTTCGTCTGTTGTGCATCCAAGCAAGATCGTTGATTGTAAGGAAGTTATTCTCTCGGCTGATGGCAAGCTCATAAGTGTAGTTGGGAAGATGGTCGCACTTATCACGATCGATGGAAAAACTGGTACAAATGAATGTGTGGTCGTAAACGCCAGGTGTAGATTTCATACTTGTTTTTCAATGGTTTGAATTCTCCCTGATAAACGGAAAGGCGAGCATCTGTGCAACTGCGTGTAATGACAATTGTGGCAATGCACTCACTATGGAAAGAAGAAATTATCTAATACTCTTTGACGGTGAAATGTGGATAGCCCAATGGGACTGGATATAAGAGCCGGTTCTTACCAATAGGACTCCTGTTTACCGGATGAGAGACGAAGTGCGGGTTAATTTCCAATTAGAGGTCAAACGGTGGATAAACAATGGCTGGTTGGTCAAAGTCGATCGTGGGAGTGTTGGGATTTTACGGTTAATGCCGGTTGTTCAAGAGAGAAAGCGGGGCAATCGAAGTAATAGACCTGTTGAAAAAGCACGGACTCATATGTAAGGCCCCGGATAAGATTGAGTCAGCCACCGTACTCGGCATGGAGATTGAAAGAAGCACAGGTTGTCTGAGGTGGGACCGACCAAACGAGTTATGCTCTCTCGATGATACGCCAAGCACGAAGCGAGAAGTATTTTCTGCATGTGGAAAGTTTACTGGCCATTACCCCGTTTCTGGCTAGCTTAGGGTGGCAACTAGTTTTGTCAAACGCCTATGCCAAGGATCGTCATGGGATGATTATGCGGGAGGTGAGGCACTCGATAAATTATCATGTATGGTCAAGCCATTGCAAGCTGAATATCCCGTTGCAGGCGAATGGGAAGTCCCGGCATTCGGCAGGTGGAATCTACGGCGCAGTGCGCCTACGTCTCCAGAACGAGGCTGGTGACTCAAGATAGGCAGAGAGAAGACTGGTTCATTAATTCAATAAATTCTGATCATCAGTAACCTTCGTTACACTGGTGTCACCCGACTCTTCGTTACAGAATAAGGCATGTCGGATAAAGGGAGGCAATTCTCCATTTGCAGGCTAAGATGTAAGGCGGATCTCTATTAAGTAGGAGAAGTATGTAAAATTAAAACGGATCTGTATACCGCCACAAAGGTGTGTTGAGTCTGGTAAATTTGCGAAGACTGTCATGAAGCGACCGTAGAGGAAGATCTCACGCAAGGTAGAATGTTCGATTATGCCGTTCACACGTTCATTCCTATGTGTGGAGTACGTATAGCGAGATCTACCGCTGCACGACGGAACGTTCTCTACTATCTTGTCTAAAGATGGAAATCTGCCTATAAAACGTCGCGCGTCTCTCACAAGACTGATTCCCAATCATACGAATTTAGCACCAGCACCCTTATTACAGTATTCAAATATCATTTGTCATTACAGTGCTGAAATATCATTGGTATCAAAAACATTCGTCTATCGACTACAACAAAATCCAAATATTCATAAAATGAAAAAATTATAAAGGAGTGTTAGCTGTACGTCCGTCTTCCCTTGTAAACCCCAACGATGTCTAAGAGGAAACTCGTACAAGAGTTGCGTCTGCTCACCGTCGCTTCTTGAAAGTAAAAGAAGCACAGCATGGTGGGATGAGGAATAGAACTACATCCGAGAATGGTGGTTGACGTCCACTAGCGGTTGGTATGATATTAGGGAGTCCGCCGCCAGATGCTAATGGCCTCAATTTCCGTTTCATGAATTTAGTTAATTGTTGCATTCTATACTTTGAAGAGCTAGTGGAGACGATAGCGGACGATCAATAGATATTATAAAGAAGATCACCGCAGATTTAGCGTCCAGCCTTAGTTTATTGAGAATTAAAACATTCACTAGCTTTCGGAGCTCCGCTCCTTCATTTCCCCGCCTCATCCATCTTCACCTGATGAAGGAGCGGAGCTCCGAAAGCTAGTGAATGTTTTAATTCTCAATAAACTAAGGCTGGACGCTAAATCTGTGGTGATCTTCTTTACAATATTTTATACTTTGTAATTAAATTCCAACTACGCCTCAATTTAGCCTCGAGCCTAGTTGTGGCAGCATGTATGTATAGGTAAAATGGAAGCTTATACCCTAAATCGCTCAATCCCGTTCCAGCGCTGCGGTGTTGAATAGGCATACTGTAACCAAAATACTTGCATTAAATTCTACGGTATGGTACTGTCTAGATAGCTGGCGAGAATTGCTATAATGACTATATGTGTTGAAGCTGTGAATATCCAGTTCGTTTCCAATTGTAACTCTTTGACCCCGTGATGGTCTCTTGTTTACCTCGCTCGCAGTTGCAAGAATTCCTTTGTGATGTTCAAGTGCAATTCGAATGATGTTGCTGTTTTAAAAGAGAATTTGACCTTACATGGTTTAGAAATGAGTTAAGACTGAATTGGAAATAACTGTGTATTGTCATGATAATTTAGATCCTAATATTAGGTCTGCACGTAGTAAATTTTTTATAACCGTTTCATGTTTACATTGGGTGGTCGTTCCACGATACGTTTCAACTGTGAGGAACTATACGTTTCATTATATGCTTCAATCTACCTTCCAAGTTTTTACATTCTGTGTGTGACGCGTGTCCACACCATTTGTTGGCTGGAATTCTCTCACTGATGATAATTGTTGTCATTAAAGTACTATTCGTTATAAGTGAAGATCTGACGTTCAGGGAATACAGCATTACGGTGGATATCAGTGGGACGCGTGTATAAAATATTACCGATTAAAAGTGCTCTGATCTTAATGTTGCTGACTGCCAAGCAGACCGCGATAAATGCAACCATACAGTCGTTACAATATGGTTACCGAGGTAATATGTTGCATATGCATATGTGTATATATAACAGAGAAAGAAATACATTAAATAACCTGGTCCCTCATAGCTTCAAAAGAAGCTCATTCTAACGTCTTCCGCGGACGGGCTGTCGCTACTTCCCAACGAAAACACCAAAATGACATCGATTGGCAGAAATCAGCAAATTATCAGAAACAGAATTAAATCAAATCCAGACTTTCCAAAAACGCCCAAAGTCTTGGTCATTTCCTAGAAAGTTGGGTTAAGATCTGTAGGATCGGACTGCCAAATAATCTTCGGATCTTTATTCGTCTCCGGCAAAGGGACGAACAGGAGAACAGCAGAGAGGTTGTAAGGTTTACACCTACTAATCTGAATATAAAAGCATTTGATCTGAAAATGTCTGCCACCTAATGGTTGGAGTGAACTACGGTAGAGTAAGTCGTAAAAGACATGCGACCCCGGGTATAAATGCTGCTTTCAAAATTTTGGCCGTGAAACGCGACGACTTACCGGGACAGGATAATGCTCTGTCTCGATGCTTTGTCAACTCCCTGCAGGAGGATCCGTACATTTACGGTGAGTGCTACTCTAATCCGCTTTGCGGAGATTGGTGCCATCATCCTCACATGTAAATGGTTTTGTTAAATCTCGACTATTATCACGGCGTTTGATCTGGATGGATCAAATACAGTAAGCTATAGGCAAGAGCTTACGAAGACGACATGGTACTGCTATCGTCACCTTGTGATGTATTGCGCATAAAAGGTAGAAACTGTTTCTTGACGGCTATCCGGACAATACACCAGAGAAGCATCGCAACCGGTCATGTCGTATGAGCCAGTAAGCATACTCTAGCTAAGATAAAACAGATAACGGATAGTCATGGGCGTATGCGTTGGCCTAATTTTGCTCCATGTGACCTGATACGTAACAACAAGGGGCAAGGCAAGGCAAATTAATCGTCAACTAGAGATGATCTACACGTCAAGTTAGGCAACTTGGAAAGACACGCTTCGGTTTTACAGTTGGCGAGGGACGTCAAACCATTGGTTAACCGAGGCGGTAATCTGTAAGAGTCTGACAAGTAAGACTATTACTTACCAAAAACCTGTAGTATGCTCCTGTGGCAACATTCTTTATCTGAACCCGCAAGACGTAAGAGAAATCGCAATATCCCAATTTGGGTTGTATCTAAAAATGAACATTTTTATACGAAATATACCAATACATTGCCGCATTAGTACGATATACGGACTTTCGTGACGTCACACTCCTGTCCTTGTATTGTGACGTCAGATATCGTCACGTAATTTCCGTCGTTCACCATTGACTTGTAAGAGCATAAAAAACATTGCGATTCACTCAATAGTGTCTCATTACCATTTGCGATAAACCTTCAGCCCTCTCGCTATTTATCTCCTCATAAAATGGAAGACATTGCACATTCATATATTTTTGACTTACCCAAATATAGTATAGATCCTTCTCGGTTTCAATAGCCCAACGAGGCTCGGAATAACCGTCTGTCGTTGTCTCTGTCCCTGCCGCCGTCGTTGACTCTGTCGCTGATTCTGTCTCTGTCAGTATCGGTGTCGCTATCGCCGTGGTTGCAACCATGAATAGAAGAAGGGCAGATATTGTAAAAGCCCGCATAATTGGAAATATCCACACGATCTGAGACTATAGAGAACCTACACGAATATCTGATGCCAATAAAAGATGCGTTATAGCCGAAGCGTACATCTTCTTAAGCCCATACTGTATAGTGTAGGCCTATTATTTAGATATACCAGTTATAACAAATCATTGCAACTGATTTATCATTCCACCTCATTTATTTGAAATCTTAGTTGTCAATGAGCGAGTTTTACACGTATTCTAAGTTTACTAAATGATGAGGCCGAATATTGAGTTGGCTTAGTCAATTTCTCACAAAATTATTTTGTACCAACAATTGTTTGCATAGCGTCACAAACAATTGAAGAACCAGACACGCTTTTTGTGAAAGCGAGTCCACAAGTTTCCTTCCCCCAGTTTCTTCATCTAGCGAAGACAAACGTGAAGTCTCTCTTTTTGTACGAGGCTAAAACACCCCGGGGTAATGGATCGTACATTTTAATAGACAAGCGTCTCGTAATCGACAGATTTGGGTTATTGGGATGTAGACAAATCTTTCTAAAGCAAAACTTTAGAAGAAATCTTTTTTTCGATCGTTTAAAATGACCTCCAAATTTATAGTGATCGACAGATTGTAGTTATAATCGTCGGATCATTATATCGAGGCCAGTAGACCATTTCAAATTTTGCGATATTCGCTTTATAGAGCCTGTCATCTAAGTAGGGAAATAACCCTGGGGGCAGGTTTCATTCGAAATGATTACGATGGTAGTATTTATGACGTCTTCGTAAACAGTATAGACAGGCATATGTGCGAAGAGCTCTATTGAAGCGTACGTCACTGACGTGGCGTTTATCGTGAGTCGTTTCGGACACGCAGTTTGGAGTCAGATCAGCGCGGAGTTCAACTACATTACGATATTCGCAAACACAACAACCCCCTCGATAAAAATACACACCGTCAAACCAATATTGGGTGAATAATTCGGATAGCGTCGCGTCGCAGTTTAATATTATTAGTATTATTAATACTGTTCAAAAGATAGAGTGCCGCTTATCACCGATGAGGTCTATTGCGGCACGGACGTAACACTAGGAACTAGAATGGCTGTACATATTTGTTAATTGTATATAAGAATCTCTCGCAGGCGAGCACGTACTCCACGACCGGGGTTAGTAGCTGGGGTCGCAGATGGTAGAATTCCAAGCTGATTACTCTCTCGCTAAATGATTACCGACGAGGGACGTACCCTGTAGCCTACTATTTCTAAAGCTTGGGTGTGTTATGTACTTGTAATTAATACGAACACAATGTACGACTATTTATTCGGTTTAAATAAACTAAAGTGTAAGCTCTTAATAACAGAAGACAGAAATGTTAATCTTATCCACTTCATCTCCTACAGTAACTAAAAAACGTACATGATAAATATACATTTATACAGGCCTACGTTATAGTAAGCAATCAATTACAGCCAATCAGTATTCAGTAAGGACACAAATCATTGAAAAAATTTATATATAGTCGAAGAAGATCGGCTCATTATTCATTATCGTCATCGTCATCATTCCGCATACGTCACCATAAGGCTACATACTGAATCAATAGCCTTCTAGCCCCGCTAAACCCAGCCGATCCATGTGGTGTAATTTGGTACTGAAATTACCCCAACTAGCCTAGATGCATCAAGAGGAACCTAAGGTTGTACATTCATAGATGGAGTTCTAACTTAGGACTAATGCTAACGTTGAAATGGCAGCATTAACAATGACACTATATAGACAATCTAGATATGCAATGATGCCTTGCTTTCGCTAGTGCAATTAGAGAATTTCTGTAAAAGATTCTTTTCACACTTCCTGGATATTGTCATGGTCTGTGGTGCAGGAAATAGAGATTGGGGATGACTGATAATTGAATTTTTTGGTCAACCTGTTATTCTCGAATCAGTCATCTCCTGCTTGATTGGCCCTATGCCAGGGATTTTGTTTTAGAAATCCCTGTCCCAATGCCAAGGAATTATTTTGCTACAGTTCTATATTGGAATATCTGAAAATTCCATAAAAGATGATGCTAGTAGAATCAAAATTTTACATTTCAAGTATCTGTGAAGTCTGAAATGTCAGACCGTTGAGAAGAACAGCGGCAGCGAAATCTTCATCATTGTCGTCTCCAGTGTCGCAAGTGGCCTATATCCCGAGATTGGTAGTTTCACATGTGTCATTTTCATTTAATTGTATAGGTTTTATCATGTACAAAGATGCATTTATTGATAAGTCTATGAAGCCACAATAAAGGATAAAACTGGTAAAGAAAAGTTTGTCGCTCCTACAGAATGCAGGATGCTCACTCGCTGACGAGCATGCGTCATGTGAGTGGCATGGAGTGTGAGTGCTCGTAAATAGTCTAGGCTACATGTAGTCAATGCGCACACATTAGCATTGGTATGACTGAATATTTCACAGCCTTGAGCAGTGCACAAACCCAAAACTTGATATAATCTAGGCGGCGATAAAGGCGTTATTATTTACCTAATCCGACTATTTAACCACCCGCACGAGGTTTGAAAATGAAGGTTGACATTACAAAAGGTAACGCGGGTGTAGAATAGAGAAATCCTAAACAGTAACAGATTGAGTTGGTAAATTTATTGATACGAAAAATAGTGGAGCCGATGGCGGACGATTCAAATAGTAATAAATATAATAAGTCACCACAGATTTAACGTCCAGTCCGTTTATTGGTATAACACAACAAGCTTTAGCTCTGCTCCTTCGTCATGATGAAGCACGAGCCCGAAAGCCTGTGTTATATACCAATAAACTGGACTGGAAGTTAAATCTGTTGACTTAATATATTTATTACTAAATTTATTGAAGCATTGCCATCAAAAGGTTATTGTTTGCTACAATAGCCCGAGCTTTGGAAAGAGTACGCCCGTCGCCCGAAAGAGTAATCGATTTTGGAATTCTACCATTTACGGAGCGATGCTATCCGAATTTTCACCTCAACATTGGTTTGAACATGTGTTTGAAGAATCGTGCGCACAAATATATCAGGCACATAGGTAGGCAGGATGATATTACTAAGAAAAAGTAAGGAACATGTCATAAATTCTACTATCCCTAATCCTTCAAGAAGAAATCTGCCGCGAGGGTTCTTTTCCTACTTGGCTGACGGTTTCTATAGCGATTATGGAAAAATTAGAATTGGACTTCTGGTCTCGATAAAATGATTATGCCGTGTATTATTATAATCAGGCGATCTCTATTAATTAAGTGGCCATTTTAAACGATCGAAAAGAAGTAATCTTCTAAAGTCTTTCTTTCGAAAGCTTTTTCTTCATCGAAACAACCCAAATCGGCCTATTACGATAAGCTTGTCTATTGAGATGTAAGATCCATTAGCCTGGGGTGTTTTAAACACGTACAAAAAAAGAGACATCAAGTTTCTTTGTTTTTAATGCCGGAACAGGGGGCAAGAAACTTGTGAACTCGCATATACAAAAGGCGTAGTTGGTCGTATGTAAACCATTGTTAGTGAAGTATACTTAAGTAAGAAATTTAAATCAATTACTGACCCACTATTTGGATGGGCGATGAAGGTTTAATCGAGAGTCAATATAATACCAACGTGAAACTTCCACGATTCTCAAGATAATGCAACTGCAAACCTAAATTCGTTTGAACAAATTCGCCTTTGAAATGGTCGCGTATTATAAAATACTGTTTCGTTACACTATACATATTAATACGCTATATACTGTACGCTCTGCGACTTTCAAGACGATGCACTCTATGTCATCATACAGGAGAATCGGGCGGTTCGGGTCTACTTTCAGTTAAAGCATCAATTTGTTTATCGCGGATGTTACAACAGTGGAAGCAAATAGCCACGAAAAAAACCCAAACCAAAAACCTTATAAAATCTAGACTGCAACAAAGGCCGTAGTGGTCAGTGGTGTATCCAAGTTGGTACGCTCAATTGTGCAAATTCTTCGAAGGTCCAGCTAATAATAAATATACGAGGAACTCCAAAACAGAACTCTTAAGACGCCTGAACCCGCGTTATTGTTTCGTGATTTACGTAATCTGACTCTATAGTCACCCGCCTGAGGTTTGAAAATTAATATAGAAATTAGGGAATAACATGCTGGCCAATGTGCTCTTGTGGGAACGCGGGTGCAGTTAGTAACTTTGTTCAAAGCGTTGCCGTGTACCGGGTGGTTGTTTGATACAATAATCCGAGCATTGAGGTGAGTACCAAGTACGTCGCTAACAGACAAAGTAATTGCCATAAACTTTTAGCATCTGCGGCGCAATTATATCCGAATTTTCAACTCAATACAGGTTTTAAGGTGTGTATGGAAGAATCTAGTCTGCCTATATCAGTCAGTTTTTATGACACATGGAGGTTAGGCAGGATAATGCCTTGACCTTAAGAAATTTCACGAAAAAGTAAACGAAGACGTCATAAATACTACTATCCGTATTGCGAAAGAAGGGTTCTTTCCCCACTTGGCTGGCAGACTCTACAGCGATTATCGCAAAATTCGACTTGGACTCATTGTCTCGATGTAATGACTGCGTTGATAATTTTTACAATCGATCTATCTCTAGACATTTGGCGGCCATTTTAAACGATCGAAAAGAAATATCCTCCTCAAGATTTGATTTAGAAAGCATTGTCTTCAACGTGACATCCCAAATCTGTTTATTACGACATTATTATTCTTATTATTATATAGACGATTATAGTGGCGCTTATCACCGGGCGGCGTTTGGCACCACGAACAAGACAGGCTGACGCAGATACATGGATATAGTAATCGTGATACATGGGACATGAATACAGCAATCGCGATACATGATAATATGGATATGGTAATTGTGAAACATGAAACATCAATACAGTAATCGTGAATATAGTAATCGTGTCAATACTTCCGGATTATTGTCCGGATCACTATTACAGTCACGGTTCTCCGCACTTCCCCGATACCGACTGCCAGGCAGGGAGGGGACGGATACCGATTTTAAAGTCTTCTATCTGACTCGGTCAGGGATCGAACCCGCAACATCCCGATCAGAAAGCGGACAGTCTATACCACTCGGCCAACTGAACGGTTATTACGAGATGCATGTATATTGAGATGTAAGACACTGTATGAGAAACTTTAATTGTCTATGTGTCTGATGAATGAATATGGGCGGGAAACTTGTGAACTCGCTTCCACAAATGGCGTTGCTGGTCTTTCAATTGTTGGTGACGCCACGTAAACCATTGTTGGTAAAGTATAATGTAGTAACAAATTGACTCCGCAACTCAATATCCGGGATAAATATTTGATAAATTAGATTGCGCGAGAATCTCGCTCCTTGTGAAGTGGGTTTCAAATAAATGAGGTGAAATGTTAAATTCGTAACGACAATTTGTTATTTTGTACAGCCGTGGCAACATCACTGTTGCTTTCCTCTCATTGCGACAAGCAAAGTCAGTCCTCCGCAAAAGGTGCCTTGATGAGTGGGACCACGAATACACGATGGGTGAAAAGGGAGCTCACTTCAAGCAATTTCAAGATTCCGTCAAGACCGTTCTATCATTACCTTCAAACCACACTAGTGACAGTATTTTGTTCCGTCTGCGTACCGGCCATTGCAAGTTAAATGACCGTTTATTAAAAATTGGATCTGTCCTTTCGCCAAATTGTGAATCCTGCCCATACCCAGAAACAGTGAAACATTTTATCTTGTACTTCCTTAAATACCGTAAACAACGGGCCATTCCTTTCCGATCCTGCTTTTCCAATCATCTTTCTCCAACCTTAATAAACGTACTGACTTCGCCTTTGGTTGCAAACGTCGACTATAGGTAAAATAGTCATTTTATATATTGTGCTGTGTTGTGCGATGTGAGTGTGTATTGTATATGTTGTATATGGTATTGAATTGTATATGTATTGATCGTGGCGCACAAGGCCCTTGGGCGAGAAGCTCCACTTTCCTTATCATAATATTAAAAAAAAATATTCTGTGAATACTACCAATCTCAACTTCCACCGACCACGTAAACAAATTGGAGGTAGCAAGTGCTATCGACGACCAAGAGCAGTTAAAAATTTCTGTTACAACTATGAATAAACTTCAAATTACACGTTACTACGTAAGTGTTTGCTAAAACTATTATAATTTGATGGAATCTGCAGATATTAAATTGCTTTTGAATTGAAGTTATTCAGCACTGCAATAAATACAGTACGTGTACAGAAAGTCAGAATGGTCAACTTGTGTTGAATCATAAGATGTTTACGAGATTGAGATTCCCGCGCTGTACTCAGGGGTGCTTAGTGCGTCTGCTTCAGTATCGAACTTTGAGCGTCATTGCCTAAAGGACTCTACGAACAGTTGCCGGATCCAAGCCGCCTACGTCTCGGTGAGGACGACTGGGTGATTCATATTGCGTTGAACTAATTTAATCCATTTAATCGTCATCTAAAGTTGGTAACTACACGTCAAGTTAGGCTACTTGAAAAGACACTCCATGTGACCTAATACATAACAATTAGATTGTGTATAGGCATGGCAAAGGAATGGTCGCAAATGGCAAGGCGTTTAGACAATTCATCACCACCTAAAGGGGATAACTACACGGAAAGTTAGGCTAATTGGAAAGATACGCTTCGGTTTTACACAGTTTATTTGGAAATTTAGGCTTTTTCAACTACTAAGGACATTTACGCAAGGTCAATGCTTACGGTTTACGTTTCAATACTTTCAGTTTATAGTCCGGATCATTATTATAACCACGACTCTCCACACTTCCACGAAACCGACTGTCAAGTTGGGAATGAACGGATACCAGTTTTAAAGTCTTTGATTTGACTCGGTCGGGAATCGAACCTGGAACCCCCCGATCAGAAGGCGGACAGTCTAAAACAGTCGGCCAGTTTAGAGACGTGACGAGACGTCTCTGTAATCTGTAAGAATATGATCAGTACGAATATTACTTACATAAAGTCTGTAGTTTGTCCCTGTGGAAACAACCTGCGTCTTAAACCACACGACGTGAGAGAAGTCGCAATAACCAAAATAGGGTTGTACCTAAAAATGAACATTCTTAGACAAAACAGGGCAAAAGATGTCTTTTTTTTACGACTTACGGCCACTCGAGACGTCAAAGACCTTTCCTTGTATTGTGACGTAAGACGTCGCTCACCATCGACTTGTAAGAGATTGTTTTTCCCGTGGTCAAACCACGTGATGACATTTGGCGCCACGTTTTGAATTCGATCGTTATTGGAAATGGTCAAATCATGCCTCAAATCCCTGAATGTCATCGTGCACCAATCTAGTTTTCGAGAACATTGATGCCGAACGTGCATTAGGAGTTTTCTGGAAAGTGAAAAAAGACATATTGCAAGTTCGAACGAAATTCCAATTAAAATCAATGAGTTTGAGAGGAATATCGAGTCAAATCGCTAAACTTTTTTGTCCATTTAGATATCCCAGCCCGTTGCTTCTGCCAGCAAGGCTACTGTTGCAAGAAATTACTCTTCGCGACTTAGACTGGGACACTCTAGATAAAAGTGAACACAAAAAAAAGTTAATGAAATGGCTTAATTCTCTAAGCGAACTCGACAATTTATCATTTCCGAGATGTTACAAGCCACCAGACTTCGAACCCACAAACATTCAACTACATGGTTTCGCTGATGCCAGCAACTCTGGCTACCCAACCTGTTGCTACTGTATTTCTGATTCGAAGACACCAATAGCAAAGTACATGTCTCCTGTTCGTGGTGCAAAACGCCGCCCGGTGATGAGCGCCACTATAATATTCTATACTAGCGGAGAACCCGGTTTCACACGGGAGGAAAAGTAATGAAAGTATAGCCTACTGTAATTGCCGAAATAGTGAAAGTGTATAAATGCACAGCAGCAGATCAACTAAAAAATTAAACCAAAGAAAAGAAGTTATAAATCTAGAAACATTAGTGAACACCAAACCACATCACAAAACATCATGGAACGGTACAAAAATGAATAACTTCGCAACAGTGAAACAGCTTAGCATATAAAAACAAAGAAAAGAGCTAGAAACATGAGTGGAAAACATTACATTACAAAACCTCTTTGTATACAATGTTTTTAGTGTAACCTGGAACCTTGGCATGAATGAACAGATGTTGTTCGCAAGAAACTCTTGAGCATCCGACATAAAATTGGCCATGGGAGAAGCAATGATCACTCAACTCAAGCCCCAGATAACTCATCGTTTGGCCTTGACTTTTATTTATTGTCATTGCATAACAACTTCGCAAAGGAAATTGCATGCGCTTGAACTCAAAAGGCAAATGGTTTTTAGACGAAATGAGTGGAATTCTTGGCACAAACACATTTTTCCCCCTTAGAGGTTCCAGTAATAATGACACACTTGATAACATTGCGGTGCAAGTTCATAACAACTAATTGTGTTCCATTACAAAGTTTTGGCGGGTCCAAATTGTGCAAAAGTATGACTGGACTACCCTGCTTGAGACGAAGTGTGTGCGCTGGCATTCCAGGTGGGTTTAACGAATTCAAAAACTCAACTGGGTAATGGACAGCTTCGTCTTGATCAAGTGTCGAATCGATGGAGGAGTACACCTTTTCATCTGCAGGTATTCGGTCAAGAATATCCAGATTAATTCTGTTTACAGCATCATTCCTCGGTGCTAAGATAGCTCTCTCACATAGCCAGTCGCGATTGTTGAAATTTTGTAAAAAATTTCGATAAACCTTATCAATGAGCTCAATGGCAGAAGCCACCATAATTCCAACAGTTACGTGATGCAACTGTTGTTCGGTATCCAGTGGTAAATTTCCATTACCTATTTCGAGAAGTTTGCTTGCAAATCTTCCTGCTTCTGCGTCTCCATGCAGGTGAACGCGCATGTTTATTGTCAGTTTCAAACACTGAATGTCTTGCCACAGCACAGAGTTCTTCAGGCAAGCACTCATTTCATCGGCCATTGTTCCCCTCGGTACGACAGGCAATATCTGTCTGAAATCACCGGCAAGCAAAACCGTCACCCGTCCCATAACTCGATCATTCTTATGCAAATCGCGTAAGGTTTTATCCACAGCTTCGAAGGCGCCTTTGTGAGACATGATGCATTCATCCCAAACAATCAACTTTGTAGACTGTAGCAGCTTTCCTCGTTCACTTTCATTTTTGATATTGCAAGTTGGGCAGCATCAGTTTGAAGACGCGTTTGATGAGTCTTCGGTGATTCCGCAGCCCTGGTGGCAGCTGTTCTGGCAGCATCAGTTTGAAGACGCGTTTGGTGAGTCTGTGGTGATTCCGCAGCACTGTTTGCAGCTGTTCTTGCTGCAAGAGTTTGAAGACGCGTTTGACGGGTTTCAAGCGACTCTCGGCGTCTGGAAACTGTTCTCGCTTCAGCATCAGCAAGACGACCGGTTTTGACGGGAACGTGGGGACTCTGCAGCCCTGGATAGTGCCCTTCGTGCAGCATCATTATGACGACGAAGATGTCTCGTTCGCGGAGATTCTGCAACCCTAGCAATTGCCATTCTTTGAGCACTACTCTGACTCGAACTACTGTGGGGGTGTATGTCTTGAGCCACCCAACTGGCCTCCTGAGTTTGGGAAGGCATGTTACTGTCAAAGTATTCCTGATCCTGAATATCATAAGAGGCATTGGTAGCAGTCCTACGTCTCTTGCCATGGGAAAAAAGGCACCTCCGCGCTTTTCTTGGGCCAGGCATGAACGATAATAACTACCCTATCATGCATATATAATGAAAGCATCTTATTAACAATGACAAATGGTTACAATTTTGACATAACAATATATAGTATATGCCATAGGGCCACTATTCCTACACACGACAATGTAGCTTCTTGACAGACAGCACTAAAGTGATTTAACTAACGAAAAAATTCCGAGTCTGTTACTGTCCTGACCACATTCCGCGTACCGGAAAGTGGAATTTAAAATTTTGTCACCGGTACTGTCCTGGACTATTCATACACACGAAAACGCGGCTTCTTGAGAATGAGCACTAAAGTAATTTCATAAACGGAAAAATTCCGAGTCTGTTACTGTTCTGGAAATAACAGCATTGGGCGATGTATAACTCAGGAAATACACAATGGAAGTACCTGCTCGCACGCAGATCACGTTAAACCGTAGATGAAAGGTAACCGTTGAGAGATATCATGCGAGCAGCAGTGATGAAGAAATAGTTCCGCTAGATGGCAGAAGCGATCCAAAAAGTGCATCTCTCATTTCCGCGTGGCGAAAAGTGGAAGTAGCACCATTGGGCGATGTATAACTTGAGAAATACATGTCGGAAGCGCTGAAAAACCACCTGGTCGCACGCATAACGTCCGTCTCTAAATCTCTGTGAAATGTTATAGCGGTAGCTTCCGTAATAAAGAAGTTGATTCGTGCACAGACAGACAAACAGACAAACAGACAAACATACAGACAAACAGGCTCTTTTCTTTATATAGATATTATTATTAATAATTCTTTGGAAAGTGAGTGGCTCTCTGGATGATGCTTCTATCAAGCCGAATTCTGGTTTCCTGACCGTGGAAGAGTTTGACACGGCGACAAATGAAATCATCATCACTTTCCGAAACTAGCGTGAAATCGCGAAATCAAAACTCGAGAGGCATACAACAATTGCAATTTATCATTTCAAATCAACAACCTAAACATAGGCTTACACTAGAAATGTAAAATCTGACGACCGCGCAAACCCCAAATGAAGAATGGGACAGATATTGAAAATGAAAAACGACGATCTCGAAGCACATTTCCTTGCGTAGGCTTATGGCCTTTAAAATCTAACATCCGGGTTCTCAACGGAGTCACACAATTTAGCTGGCTGGTGGCATTGCCGAGAGTATAGGCCTTCGCTAGAAGGGTTGCGGTGCTCATCATAATTTAAACCAAATTGATCTTCTTGTAATTGTTTTTTTTGTCCTTATGACTCGAATAATAGTTTCTATCGTCTGAAAATACTTGTTAATCCAATCTGCCGGATGGCAAAGGTGGATCTAATAAGAAATAAGTGAAAGCACCGGCAAACTCATTAAATTAAATAAACCTCAATCTAACGCTTTTTCCTGACGGGCTGTCCATAATCCCCAACCAACACACAAAAAAGATATGAATTGGCAAAACATTTTTGAAACAAAATTAAATCAAATTCATAGTCTTCAAAAACGCTGAAGTTTTGCTCATCTCCTAGAAGGATGGGTGAAGATCTGTAGGATCGGAATGCCAAGTAATTCTAGGGTTTTCATTTGTCTCGGCCGATGGGACGAACACGACAATAGCAGAGTAGTCTTTAGGTTTACACGTCTTCACCTGAAATTAAAAGCATTTGATTTTGAAAGCGACTGCTACCTAATAGTTGACCTGGACCTACAATAGAATAAGTGGAAAAAAGACAAACGACCACGGATATACACAGTGTTATCTAATTTGTTGGTCGTGAAGTACAACGAGGTAACGAGAAAGCATAATGCTCTGTGTCGATGCTTTGTCAACTACCTGCAGGAGGATGCGTACAATAACGGTCCGTGCTAGGCTCAACCGCTTCGTGGAGTTTGGCCCAATCGTCCTCGAATGTGAATGGTTTTGTTCTACCGTATCTCGATTGGAATCTCGTCGTTTGGTCTTTAATGGGTGGATCCATTACAGTAAGCTATAGGCAAGAGCTTATCAGGAAGACACGGTAATCCTATCGTCATCATGTGAGGTTTAGCGCTTAAAATGTAGAAACTGCGTCTCGATGGCTATCAGGACAAGACACCAGGAAAGCATCGCAACACGCCATGTCGCATGTTCCAATACTCTAGCTCAGGGGTCGGCAACCCGCGGCCCACGAAACCTTGTAATGTGGCCCCCGTGATTTTTTCAATTCTGGCCTAATGTCTATGCAAAATGAAACAGATTATATTTCTAACTCAAGTTATTATTACACATCATGTCGAAGATACAATTGGCGTAGTCATCGTCGGTAGACCATTCGCTAACACGCTATGATTTGTTGGATATCCCTTGCACTCGTGATTTAGGTATCGCGTCAACATGTGCCGTGAACTATTTTGGCCTGACTGTCAGAGTTCACCAATCGCAAAATTGACTTGTTACGAACTGGCGATTACATTCTGGCGGTAGTGACTTCGCGTTCACGAGGTCTCACCGGTCAGTGAGGTCACAGCTCGGACGACGAGCGCAGTCTCCAGGGAAGCAGACAAGCAATGCTGTATCTGAACTTAAAATGTCGCCGAATAGTTGGAGTGTTGGTTCTGAATGTCGAATTTTCAAGACGGAATGGAAAAATAAGTACTTCGTGGTTTCCCACTTTAGAAACCTACGTTGTTGATATGCCTGCAGTTATTTACCGTGAACGAGGACTGTAATTTAAGCAGTCGGGGCGGGCCAATAACGACCAAGCTGACTTTGAACGGTATAGGGGGGATTTCGTTATCGTCAACTTTAAGCAGTTATTCCTTTGTCGGTAATTCTAACGATAACCTACGAGGCATTCGAACCTCCACTATTTACCGAAACTGGCTAACATCATTTGCCCCATGTACATTCAATATCTTTTCACAATCGGCGACATGCGCGGCCCGCGGGCTCATCGATTTGATTGATGCGGCCCGCGAAACTAAAAAGGTTGCCGACCCCTGCTCTAGCTAATGATGAAACAGAAGATGGATAGTCATGGTCAGATGCGTTGAACTAATTTAATCCATTTATTCGTCATCTAAAGTTGGTAACTACACATCAAGTTAGGCAACTTGGAAAGACACTCCATGTGACCTGGTACATGACAATTAGATCGTGTATAGGAATGGCAAAGGAATGGTCGCAAATGGCAAGGCGTTTAGACAATTCATCACCACCTTAGGGGGATAACTACACGTAAAGTTAAGCTATTTGGAAAGATACGCTCTGGTTTTACACAGTTTATTTGGATACCAGTTATAAAGTCTTTGATTTGACTCGGTCGGGAATCGAAACTAGAACCTCCCGATCAGAAGGCGGACAAGTCTAAACCAGTCGGCCAGTTTAGAGACATGACGAGACGTCTCTGTAATCTGTAAGAATATGATCAGTAAATTTATTACTTACATAAAGTCTGTAGTTTGTCCCTGTGGCAACAACCTGCGTCTTAAACCACACGACGTAAGAGAAGTCGCAATAACCAAAATAGGGTTGTACCTAAAAATGAACATTCTTAGACAAAACAGGGCAAAAAATTGCTGTTTTATTACGATTTACGGCCACTCGAGACGTCAAAGACCGTTCGTTGTATTGTGACGTCAGACATCGGCACGTAATTTCAGTCGCTCACCATCGACGTGTAAGAGCTTAGAAACTTTTCGTCTAAACCAATATTGTCACGTTACCATATTGTCGAAAGACCTTCAGCTCTCTTCCTATTTATTTCCTCATATAATGGATGGCATTGCACATTTACATATTTTTGACGTACCCAAATATAGTATAGGTCTTCGACGTAATCAAAGCCGAAAACTTGCAGCGGGGAATAACCGTCTGTCGTTGTCTCTGTCCCTGTCGCCGTCGTTGACTCTGTCGCTGGTTCTGTCTCTGTCGGTATCGGTGTCGCTATCGCCGTCGTTGCAACCACGAATATAAAAATGGCGGATATTGTAAAAGCCTTCATACTTGGAAATATCCACACGATCTAGGACTATAGAGAAAGATCACAAGTTTCCTGAACCCTTTTCTTTCATCAAGCAAAGATAAATTTGAAGTCACCCTTTTGTACGTGGCTAAAAATCACCCCAGGCTAATGGATCCTACATCTCATTAGACATTAGACTCATTAGACAAGCATCTCGAATAATAGCCAGAATACGGTTACTGGGTTGACGACAAAGCTTTCTAAAGTAATATGTTAGAAAGATATTTCTTTTCGATCGTTTAAAATGACCGTCTAATTATAGAAATCGACCAATTTTAATAATAAACGACACTGTCATTTTGTACTAGCGGAGTACCCGGTTTCACACGAGAAGAAATGTGATGAAAGTATAATGTAATTGACGAAATACTGTAAAAGAACAACTGAAAAATTAAATCAAAGAAAAGAACTTTATAGAGGTAAAAACATTAGTAAACACCACTCCGCATCACAAAACTTCTTGGAACGCCACAAAAACGCTAAGTTAACTCAGTCATTGTTGCCGTAAAATAGCCAAGCGACGAATCTGCAAGAAGGAGAACTTCCTCTTCGCGTACAACTTGATCTCCACTATGGAGTCCTTACTTTTACTAAAAACCAGTAAAAACCGAAAAAACATGGTTTTTATCAAGGACTCGGTTAAAAGCGGTTGCGATTTGTTGTAAATTGATAAAAACCACAACCCTACATGAAATTCATCGGTAGCAGTCCTACGTTGCTTGCCATGGGAAGAAAGGCTCCACCACGACTTTTCTGAGGCGAGCATGATCGCCGATGACTACCGTATCCTGCATATATAGTGAAACCATCTCAACAATAAAAGAAGTAAAATATTTCAACATCACAATATACAGTAAGCCGTAGGGCTACAGTAAGAATATGGTAATTTGTTAACATATTTAAGTTTGTTTCTGTCCTTGATCACATCTTATATCAGCAGTTGAGTTTAACACGAAACTGTACAACAACGTGACGAGCAAAAAATCATACAACTAAATTTACATTTTTGTAACCTTTCCTAGAGTATTCCTTTCACCGTAAACGCGACACTGCAGGTTCCTGACAGACAGCTGTCAAGTAATTTCACCAACGCAAAAATTCCGAGTCTGTTACTCTCCTGTCCACAAACCATCAGCATAAAGACCACGTGAAACTATAATATCTATAATGAAACCCTAGAGTGCTCCTAGATGAAAGATAACCGTTGAGAAATATCACGCGGTCACCAGTAATGAAAAAATTATTCCGCTAGATGGAAGAAGCGACCTATAAAGTGCATCTCTCATTTCCGAGTAACGAAACGTAGAAGTAGCACCATTGGGCGTTGTATACCTTAGAAAATATATACATTCGTACAGACGGACGGCCAACAAGCAGGCTCTTTTATTTATTGACTAGCTGGCTATCCCAGTTTCACTCGGACCATGCAACATAAGACATTGTAACCCAACGCGAAGAGAGAGAGAGAGATGCTTCCATCTCTTCTCTTGACGAAGGAAAATGGCTCCCCGATTCACTTCTGATAAATATTTTCCAAACTCATTTGAAATATATCTAAGACGGCGAATCGAAGGATAATACGTAAGGGGAAAGTTGTAGCAAGGCTAACTTACGCGACCCGAAAAAGTGAAGAAAGTGTTCCGCTAGATGGCAGAAGCGATTTAAAGGGTTCATATCTGATTTCGGCATATCGAAAAGTGGAAATAACAGCATTGGACGATGTATAACCTAGGAAATACACCCTGGAAGCACTAACAAACCAACTGGTCGCATGCATTACGTCGGTTTCTACATCCCTGTAAAATCTTATGGCAATAGCTTCATCAATAAAAAAGTTGATTCGTTTATAGACATACAAGACGGCTCTTTTATTTATATACAATAGATACAGTATAGATAGACCAGGATTCCAATTCTAATTTTAGCGATAATCGCTGTAGAGCCTGTCTGCCAAGCGGGTAAAGTTTCCTCGGGGCAAATTTCTTTCGCAAGGATTACGGATAGTAGTATTTATGACGTCTTCGTTTTCTTTTTTTGTGAAATATCAATAGGTGACGGCATCGTCCTTCCTAACTACGTGTCATAAAATACCTGGCTTATCTGCGCACTCGATTCTTCCATAGATACCTTCGAACCAATATTGACTTAAAAATTCGGATAGGATAACGCCGCAGATACTAGAATTCCAAGTTGAATATTCTCGCGTTAAATGATTAGTCCTACCGGGCGAGAAAGGTGTAATGATTTGACCTGTAGGCCCGATGTAATGTTTGAATCCATGAGGTATACTATTTCCAAAGTTCGAGCTATTGTATCAAACAACCAACTGGTAGATTCAATGCTTACAATAAAATTTCGTATACTGTGTAATACAAGAAATTTGTGTGCATTTGCAATCTATCTACCATCAATCCTTCTTCCCTATGTGCATCTAAATAATTTTGGAAAGTCTTTTTCCAGCGTTTCCATTCCTTCCTTAGGCCTACATGTCCTTCCATAATGCCAAATTTTATCTTCAAACCTCAATCGGGAGACTATCGAGTTCGATTAGGTAAATCTAGAAAAAAGAACGTGGTTCTAGGCATCTAAGGAGTTTTGATTTGGAGGTTATATTTTTGTTCGTAGCAGAACCTATAAAGAATTCGCACAATCGATCGTAGCTACTTGACGTTACCACTTACCACAATTGCCGTCGTACTAGCCTATATTATATCAAGTTTTGGGTTTGTGCTCTGCTCAAGGCTATATCCTTGATCTATTGGCTGCATTTCTTCCTGTATCTTGTAGCCTACTGCTCTCGGTCGCCCACCACATCAGCAGCATTATACAGTGTGACAAAACAAAATCCAGAGAAATCCCGAATCAGTCGATTCTTCTATATGACGACTGAGAGCGTTATGTTTTAAAAGTGGCACAGAATACCCCATACCTAGAACGAATTTGCAAAAAAACTTTTCTGCATTTCCGCATCTACTCCTACTACTAATGGTTTAACTGTAAGTAAAGCCGATCCCAACAGATTCACCAGAATGATGCCATAGAGTGCAACGTCTTGAAAGTCGCACACGGAACACTATATAGCGTAAGATTGTAACAAAACTGTATTTCTATTAAATTCCGCGATGCTTTCATTGGCAAACATTTACTTGAAATTTGTGACAGGGTTGAATAGACGTTCGAGCCAATATTTCTTTGTATTGTGTCAGGCTAGAAGTTCGTAAATTTAGTAGGATCTATGCCTATATTGAGAGCGTTAATACGTTCATCATTAGTTTAAGGCTGAATTCCATTATTGTGTTTCAAGAATTTTGGTTTGTAGATGCATTATCTCTTATCGTCGTATAAGTCTCACTTCGGTAATATATTGACTCTCGGATAAACCTTCATCCGCTCTCTCCCGCCCCTGCTTTGCGCTTTTCAGCTCTGTAACCGCGTAGTTGCGGTAGTTCTTGCAATTACGTAGGTTAACGCACCGTAATGTCTAGATAGCCGTCATTATATCGCTGATTGTTAGCAGGCCTATGTTTATAAGGGAGATTTTCTTGACATGCTTGGTGAAGAAGGTAATATGTTCAACGGAATATAAGGCTATAGTATAGTAATGCTGAAAGGATTGAAAAGAGTCATTGTCATACGTTTACAAAGTTTTTGAAAGAAATACGTTGATTCACTGGAAGCCTCAGAACATCAAAAAAAGCCTTTTTTAATGCCCTTACCTGCTCCCACACCCCATTCAATACCCAAAGAAATTATGGAGCAGAAAAATATTTTTAGACATTATTATCAATTCATATCCAAAGTCTCCAGAAATTCCAAAGTCTTGCTCAACATCTAGAAGCTTGGCTTAGAAGCGTTATTATTCTCCCAAATAACATTCCACTGTGTTTCATCATTCACAGGCTTGAACGAAACCATAGCAACGTATTTCTGACATTTGATACCCTGAAATTAACAAATATTTAAATCGAAGACGTACACCTGTAGGTTTATTAGGCCGCCAAAAATTTAATATTTATTGACTAGCCCCCGTGATGCATATACAGGTAAGGGCATAATGGGTTTGATTATAACGTCAGGAATACACTCGACACTCAGGCTCTTCCGTCATTCTTATCACACCACTGTTTTCACCAAACGGTTGACCTAACACTGTAAGTCACGGAAAGTCCCGTGCCGACCCCGTGTATAAACGCTGATATCTGAGTAGTATGGCGTGAACCAGGACGAGCTGCAGAGACAGCGTGTTGCTAAGGCTCGACCTCTTTGAAGGAAGGTTCGTTCGTGTGCGGTAAGTGTTATTCCGACATGCTCTTAAAAGTTTTTCAAGCGTTTTAGACTTTCCGTGAATAAAGGTATGGAATTTTAGTCGCGTCCTATTATTATTATATGTGACTTTCTTTTCCTGGAATTGCTATGAATGTCATAACAGATTTAGCGTCTAGCCTGAGTATATTGAAAATTAAAACATTCACTAGCTTTGGGAGCTCCGCTCCTTCATCAGGTGATGTTGGAATAAATCGCTATTCATAATAGCACAATTTGAATAAAACAGAATCATAGATATTGTGACGACATGGACTGGGTAGATGAATGAATAAGTCAGCTGAGGTGGGCACAGGAGAGATAGCGGGCGAGTGGCGATGGGGATTGTAAAAGCTTGTGGATAGGAGCAACTTGATGTTGGAACACGGTTGCGTAAACGTGTCCGGGATGTAACCAGAAGTGATGTTTTTGTGTTCCTGGTAGGAAGCCACTCGGAGACCAAAGTTAAACCTCAGGTCAAAAGAAAGACCTCCGATATTCTCAGAACCCTTTCTCATCAAAGTGGCTCCTATTGAACAGAAAACGGGTTCAATTCACATACAATGTCCAGAAGTAGTGGTCTGGGTGACGGCCTGTGGAAATAAGTGCAGGGATATTTGTGCGTGTCAGAGACGACAACACGTAGAAAAATGTATCTTGGTAACAGATGATCAGCCTTTTCTTACACTACAATAGTATATAAATCACATTCCCACCTTGAATAATGAAATATTGAAATATTCTTAAGGTATATGAGTTTTCTCCTAACCATTAATTACAGTTATCGTGGACCTGCGCGCCCTGCGGAGAGGGAATGTGTCTATATTAACTCTTGTAGAATTGACGACTAGCAATTTAGGCAAATTGAAAGAAACACTTGGATTTCATAGCTCACGAGAGACCATTGGTTAACCGAGGTGACAATCAGTAAGACTTGACGAGTAAAACTAATACCTACCCAAATCCTGTAGTATGTTCCTGTGTCAACAACCTTAGTTTGAAACCATATGGCACGTCCTCCGGTGCATGACCAAAGATAAGTCAATGATGTCTAAAAAAAGGACATTTTTAGACGAAATTATCCGGTCTGATTAATTTCATATGGTCTTTCGTAGCGCCCCAGATTGATCCTGGTACCGTGACCTAATTGTCCTCGTTCCCTGGTAGTAACATAGTTTCCGATTTTGTCCGATGTTGTGGCGTCACAGAGTATTCGTGATAGGGGACATTATAAATAAAAAAATATTTCAGCCTACTCGATATCGGGACGCTATGAGTTGTGACGGAGCTTCAGTCCTCTCCCCAAGCACCCAATTAAACGAAGAATTTGCACATTTGCATACAGTATATCAAGATATTTTTTGACTAACTATAGAGAAAAAGTCTTTGACTTCTTTGGTCGGATACTGCTTTGTGCCATAACCCCCTGCTGTCCATATCGCCGTCGTTAACTCTGTCGCTGTCTCTGCCGTCGACTCTGACGCATTTCTTGTCCCTGTCGGTATCGTTTTCGCTATCGTCGTTGTTGCAACCAGAAATAAAAGAAGGGTGGACATCGTAAAAGCCCTCATATTTAGTAATATACACACGGTGTAAAACAATCGGCTAACAATCTTTTTATATCTGAAACCAGTATCACAGTTTTAGAAGGCGAAGTATACATTACCTACTCCATACTGTGTCACTGTAATCTATGCATTCAGATATACCCGTTATAGTAAACTGTTCCCACGGATTTTTCATTCTGCCTCATTTAAAGGGAAAACCTTATTGACAAGGAGCGAAATTTACGCGTAATCCAAGTTTACTAAATAATGAGGCTGGATTTAGAGTTCACGGAATCAATGTCCAACCAAATTATTTTGTACCAAAAATGGTGTACATAGCGTCACAAACAATGAAACGACCAGCCACGCATTATGTGGAAGCGAGTTCATAAGTTTCCTACTCCCTCTTCCGGCATCAAGAATAGAGAAAATTGAAGTCAGTCTTTTTGTATGTGGATAAAACACTCCAGGCTATTGGATATTACATCTCAATAAACAAGATCCGTAATAGCCATATTTGGGTTATTGGGATGAAGGTAAAGCTTTCAAAAGCAAGACTTTAAAAGGATACTTCTTTTCGATCGTTTAAAATGACCACTTAATTAATAATGATGGTCCGATAATAAAATACACGGTACAATCACTATATCGAGACCAGGAGTCCAATTCTAATTTTGCGATTTCGCTGTAAAGCCTGTCAGCTAAGTGGGGAATAAACCCTCGGGGCAGTATTCTTTTGCAAGGATCACTGGTATTATTATTTATGACATGTTCGTTTACTTTCTCGTGACGGCATCGTTCTGCCTAACTATGTGTCATAAAAAAAACTGGCATATTGCCGGATTGCTGGACGACGGACGTACCTGATACAGTTACTAAATTTCAAACTATTCTATCAAACTTGTTATAGCAGGTCGATCACTCTACAGTGATAACTGAACAAGAGTTCAGCGAGTGCATCTACTGCTGGAGGTCTTTTGTCCTTCGTCCGGACTGAGTCAGATTTTCATCATCTGCAGCCAATGCCGTCTCCTTATCGCACTCGGTCCGACAATTACCAACGACTGCTTTAGACGTCTGTCCAGCACCGGTGTATACTGCTGGATTACTAAGTCTTCGATGGGACCTCCGGATGGTCGAGGCAGGCTTAAGGCACAACTGATCACGCACCTTACGATCCCGGCCAACCAGGCCGGTTACAATCATTTCGATCTCCCTTGCCAGCACAGCACAAATCAATTTCAGCGATTGCTGACACGGTCGCTCAAACATCGTTGATCGATATGAGAGTACTTCACCATTGTGAATTGAACAAATCGTGCCTCTTGCCGGTCAAGAAACGAATGTTCACTGCCAATGAAAATGACTCTAAAATCTTGGTCACAAACTTTCCCCGCCTATCGGGTCTCACTCGACTCGATCAAAGTAAAGAAACAGCAGAAAGAGTTTATGTAACGGATTCTTCTCACCTCTTTTATATGAGCCGCCATGCTATGGAACAGATTGGAAAAATCGGCGTGGCAGCTATCTTATCGAGGAGAAAGACAATGCTAGACAACTCGAGGCTATGTGACCGCCTCCGCCCTTGTCTCTAACTCCACGCCCGTCTAAGCTCCCATATGTAACAGGTGAAGAAAATATTGGGATGATATCACAATGGCTACTGGACGGATTCGTGCAAACATCACTCTTTACTGGTTCGTAAGAATGATCGTGAGTTGCTTAAGTTCATCACGTGGAATTTGGGAGTTGCAGGTGACTTGTAGCATCTCAAGGACACGTAGCCAGTGGCGATGGGTATACCCATCGATGCGATCGCATCAGATATTCGGATATTCCGAAAAAGAAACCGTTGTAGGGACGTAGGGGTTCGTAAGAGTTCCCTATTGCCGTCCTGCCGTGGAGTGTGCCGAATACTAACTTTAGGGTATCTTCCACGGCCGCCTGATAACGCAGTAGGTAGCGTAGGCTAATCATACTGAATCTAAAATTTCCGGATGACAGAGCTTCCAAAACAACCAGTTGCTGAGAGATGATTGATTAAGCCTAAAACAGAAGGTGGGGCACTACACCTAAGTAGGGTAGTGGTCTTTATCAAATTACAACTATTCGCTATCGCTTTAAACCGAGGCCTTGATAAAAACCATGGTTTTAAGGTTTTTAGGCCTGCTGGTTTTTAATAAAAGTAGGGATTCCATAGTGGAGACCAAGTTGTACGCGTAGAGGACGTTCACCTTCCCATAGATTTGCTTCTTGGAGAATTTACGGCAACCTCCAAGGTTGCATTGTGGAAAAAAAGCTTATTGTACAATAGGCAATCTTGTAAACCGAATCCACGTTTTGATCCAAACCAGTCACAAATCAACCTACCGGGTGGCCATCAACACACAAGGGGTCAAAAAGGAATTTGCTCCTCCGACATTCCTGTGTCACGTGATCAAGAGATTTTACGACTTGCATGCAGTACAGTACAGTTACTAAATTAATTTAGCGGGCAATATTTCACGATGTTTGTAAATGATGATGATAAATATGTGACGTCATAAACCGTCAATGACATGTGACGTCACATCATGTGAGGATATCAAGTCATTGGGGCCACCTCCGAAATCAAAAGTAGTTTGCGGCCTTGTTTTCCTTTGAGGATACTCCATCTATATCCATCGGAGAGAAATTATACTTTTAAAACTGAAACTCATTGAAGAATATCAATGGTCATCGACAGGAAGAGCTCTGTGGGTTATCAAGATTGCATCTGCTGGGTACCCCACCCCACCCCCACCAATGCATTTTCTACTCAAATTTCTGCCTCTCGACACTTTTAACATTACTTCTGGTATATTCAAGAAGCCGAAGATATGGTAGGCAAAAATGAGAAAAAAACATTAAAAACCGAAAAAAAACAGGTTTTTGATAAATATCAAGAGCAAAAAACCGGTTGAAACAATCACTTAAATGCTTGAGAGAGTAATGAGTCTGAAATTAATGTACATGACGAGTACAGCATTATATTGCGATAATAAGAGAGGGATATACCCGATAGCATGATCTACGCATGACCAGGATCTCCTATCAGTAGGACGTTATGGTGAGGAGAGATACGGTTATAACGGACTTCCCCCAGCAAGACGGGTGGTACTTTTGTTCATTAGAGAGATGTCTCGAGTTGTCGTCGAGATTTCTCCGTCAATCAATGCAACAGCCACTAACTTCCCTTACCAGCATGATGCTGTTACTGCGCGACGGTGAATTAATGTGTTGATTTTCTTGGCGCAGTAGCCTGCTGTTTTAATAATCTATATAAATAAAAGAGCCTGTTTGTCTGTCTGTTTGTCTGTTTGTCTGTTTGTCTGTCTGTGCACGAAAAAACTTCTTTATTACGGAAGCTACCGCCATAAGATTTCACGGATATGTAGGGACGGACGTTATGCGTGCGACCAGGTGGTTTTTCAGCGTCTTCCGACATGTATTTCTCAAGTTATACATCGCCCAATGGTGCTACTTCCACTTTTCGCTACGCGGAAATGAGAGATGCACTTTTTAGATCGCTTCTGCCATCTAGCGGAACTATTTTTTCATCACTGCTGCTCGCATGATATCTCTCAACGGTTACCTTTCATCTACGGTTTAACGTGATCTGCGTGCGAGCAGGTGCTTCCATTGTATTTCCTGAGTTATACATCGCCCAATGCTGTTATTTCCAGAACAGTAACAGACTCGGAATTTTTCCGTTTATGAAATTACTTTAATGCTCATTCTCAAGAAGCCGCGTTTTCGTGTGTAGGAATAGTCCAGGACAGTACCGGTGACAAAATTTTAAATTCCACTTTCCGGTACGCAGAATGTGGTCAGGACAGTAACAGACTTGGAATTTTTTCGTTAGTTAAATTACTTTAGTGCTGTCTGTCAAGAAGCTGCATTGTCGTGTGTAGTAATAGTGGCCCTATGGCCTATACTATATTGTTATGTCAAAATTGTAACCATTTGTCATTGTTAAGATGCTTTCATTATATATGCATGATACGGTAGTCATTAGCGTTCATGCCTGGCCCAAGAAAAGCGCGGAGGAGCCTTTTTCCCATGGCAAGAGACGTAGGACTGCTACCAATGCCTCTCATTATATTCAGGATCAGGAATACTTTGACAGTAACATGCCTTCTCAAACTCAGGAGGCCAGTTGGGTGGCTCAAGACATACACCCCCACAGTAGTTCGAGTCAGAGTAGTGCTCAAAGAATGGCAATTGCTAGGGTTGCAGAATCTCCGCGAACGAGACAACTTCGTCGTCAAAATGATGCTGCACGAAGGCCACTATCCAGGGCTGCAGAGTCCCCACGTTCCCATCAAAACCGTCGTCTTGCAGATGCTGAAGCGAGAACAGTTTCCAGACGCCGAGAGTCGCTTGAAAACCGTCAAACGCGTCTTCAAACTGTTGCAGCAAGAACAGCTGCAAACAGGGCTGCGGAATCACCACAGACTCACCAAACGCGTCTTCAAACTGATGCTGCCAGAACAGCTGCCACCAGGACTGCGGAATCACCGCAGACTCATCAAACGCGTCTTCAAACTGATGCTGCCAGAACAGCTGCCACCAGGGCTGTGGAATCACCGAAGACTCATCAAACGCGTCTTCAAACTGATGCTGCCCAACTTGCGATATCAAAAAGGAAAGTGAACGAGGAAAGCTGCTACAGTCTACAAAGTTGATTGTTTGGGATGAATGCATCATGTCTCACAAAGGCGCCTTCGAAGCTGTGGATAAAACCTTACGCGATTTGCATAAGAATGATCGAGTTATGGGAGGGGTGACGGTTTTGCTTGCCGGTGATTTCAGGCAGATATTGCCTGTCGTACCGAGGGGAACAATGGCTGATGAAATGAGTGCTTGCCTGAAGAACTCTGTGCTGTGGCAAGACATTCAGTGTTTGAAACTGACAACAAACATGCGCGTGCACCTACATGGAGACGCAGAAGCAGGCAGATTTGCAAGCAAACTTCTCGAAATAGGTAATGGAAATTTACCACTGGATACCGAACAACAGTTGCATCACATAACTGTTGGAATTATGGTGGCTTCTGCCATTGAGCTCATTGATAAGGTTTATCCAAATTTTCTACAAAATTTTAACAATCGCGACTGGCTATGTGAGAGAGCTATCTTAGCACCGAGGAATGATGCTGTAAACAGAATTAATCTGGATATTCTTGACCGAATACCTGCAGATGAAAAGGTGTACTCCTCCATCGATTCGACACTTGATCAAGACGAAGCTGTCCATTACCCAGTTGAGATTTTGAATTCGTTAAACCCACCTGGAATGCCAGCGCACACACTTCGTCTCCAGCAGGGTAGTCCCGTCATACTTTTGCACAATTTGGACCCGCCAAAACTTTGTAATGGAACACAATTAGTTGTTATGAACTTGCACCGCAATGTTATCAAGTGTGTCATTATTACTGGAACCTCTAAGGGGGAAAAATGTGTTTGTGCCTAGAATTCCACTCATTTCGTCTAAAAACCATTTGCCTTTTGAGTTCAAGCGCATGCAATTTCCTTTGCGAAGTTGTTATGCAATGACAATAAATAAAAGTCAAGGCCAAACGATGAGTTATCTGGGGCTTGAGTTGAGTGATCATTGCTTCTCCCATGGCCAATTTTATGTCGGATCCTCAAGAGTTTTTTGCGAACAACATCTGTTCATTCATGCCAAGGTTCCGGGTTACACTAAAAACATTGTATACAAAGAGGTTTTGTAATGTATTGTTTTCCACTCATGTTTCTAGCTCTTTTCTTTGTTTTTATATGCTAAGCTGTTTCACTGTTGCGAAGTTATTCATTTTTGTACCGTTCCATGATGTTTTGTGATGTGGTTTGGTGTTCACTAATGTTTCTAGCTTTATAACTTCTTTTCTTTGGTTTAATTTTTCAGTTGATCTGCTGCTGTGCAATTATACACTTTCAGTATTTCGGCAATTACAGTAGGCTATACTTTCATTACTTTTCCTCCCGTGTGAAACCGGGTACTCCGCTAGTGCTTAAATATATGACAATACTGTTGTAAATCAAGGTGAATTAATTTACCAAATACGTCTTCCAAAACCAAAAATCCAAATACCACTTCTTCGCCGTGAATATATCGAGCTTAGCTGTGCGAATACAAAGTAACTACTACATACACACCGATTACAATTGATAGAGGCTAATTGCAGTGACCAGAATTCCATTTCGATAGAGCTCCTTAATTGCTTGCAATAGTTTATTCATAACAATATTAACGTTTAAAAGACTTTTCGTCCAGCTCTCATCAGTAAACACGCCAGAATAAATTTTGAATTAAAAATTGTAGCTAGGCGCGATCGAGTATTATGACGTCACACATACAAAATGCTAATAATAATCATAAAGGTTGTAGTACCACAGGAATTGGGTAGGACTTTACAAAACAATTAAATAGGAATGGGAAAACAAATGAAACAACACCGACAACGAACAACACACTATATACAGATATCAATTGGTTATTTTCAGGGAGTAAACAAATTCTTTTTGTTGACACAATTTAGGTTTATGAAGCTTTATAAATGTAGCTTCCAAGGTGGAGAGGTGGAAAGTGGAGCGACAGGTGGCAAGAACAGTGAACATTGAATCAGAATAGTTGTCAGCACAATCAGGATTTATAAGTAAATGCCGGCCAATAGCGGAGAAGGAGGATAAAGCCGCATCATATTTTGTTCGATCTTGTTGACGTGTGGTTTTGCACACACGAGGAAGGCCAATTTTTGTGCAAGCGTTAGGTGGACTTCTAATGGACTTAGGTATATGATGTTTGATTCTGTCTTTCAATCTTGAAGCAGTGCGTCCAACATAGCTACTATCACAGTAGCACTGAAACTTGTATACCACGTTACTTAATGATGTGGAAGGGAGCACGTCTTTGGTCGTTGAGGGTAATGGGGCGAGTGGTGAAAATCACTTGGGGTTCAACTGCATAGAAGCATTTGCGAACGGGTGCTTTAATTTGGTTTTCAAATTTAGATGAGACAACGCCAAGCCAAGGTAAATGGAGATACGTAGGGCAATCAGATTTGTTCAAGACCACAACGCCAGAACCCTTGTCAGTCCTGGTAATAACAATATCTGAGTTTGCACGCAGCTGCTTAATGGCTCGAAAACACTCTTTGGACATTAGAAAATCGCCTTTGACAATCGGTGTGCCGCAATAAGCATGAGTTAAGTCACTGAGTTTCGAGATAAGTGCAGATCGTTCATCGTCCGATTTGGCATTATGGTGGTTCAATTGTCCTATCAATACTTCAAATTCTGAAAAGATTTTCTCACTTTGGCTGTTCATTGGAGGTATGCAGAAATTTAGTCCATATGACAGCGCGAGTTCCTCAATATCGGATAATTTAGAGTCAGAGAGGTTGATACTGTTTTTCTTTTGAATACTTGTTTTTCCAAACCGTTGTTGAATCAATAAATTTAACGTACGTTGGTTTTTGTCTTGATTATCTTTGGCTTTGCGTGCTTCTATGACAGCAACATAACGGTAACCGTAACATATCGAAGAACGACAAGAATCCTCTTATTTCTTGTCTTAGTAGACCGATTTGATGTAGTAAAGCTCCTTAAATGCCCATTTTTCTCAGTTCACGAATTAATTGGATTGGTGATTGGATTGATTAGCCATCAGTTGAAATGTCTATCCGTAACAGATGCCAAGCAAATAAAGTCAGTTCACTGTTCATCTGGTCTCGGGTGTGGAATCTGGCGATCAGCAATTTCGAGTCTTCGGGGATTTCGTCTGTGTACGTGATACAGGTTTCACTCACGTGATTTATTACTGCAAGAATCGTTCCTCCTGGTAAAGATTTTTGCACGATGTTACACGCTGCATTGACCTTGTGTCGTTTCGTCAATGTCTGTTTGTACAGGTATGTTTACAGAGCACCAGGTTGCACTGAGGATCAGTTCTTCAGATGATGTCTGGGATGTTTGTTAGGTAAGATTCTCACGAAAGCATTTCTCATCAGCAATCTTTGTGTTTTCATCTATTCGCCCTTCATCGCTGTGCCGTCAACCTTCGTGAATTACTTGATTTGCAGTATAAAATCTCCTGATATATCGGTGCCGTAAATTTTCTTTTATTGACTCTTTTTAATTCGCTTCAATAAGCACAAATGTCAAAAAAAGCCAAGCTTAATGTAGTCAACTAAATAACTCCAGCAATGTACGACAAACAGGAGATGCTTAATTTCGAATTCAAAAAGTATTCTGGCGTCAATTTTCCATGTGTTTCTGTCTCGGAGAACAAAGGGACTGTTTGTTTGCTGGTATCACAAATTTCTTTCGGTACATACCGATGATGGTAGTTTTATAATAATCTCGCAATTCATATGATTCCTGGAATGACACTAGTAATGTATCACTTCGGAATCTGTTTTATCACAGTGACACAGGTGACGTGTAAACCACTTTCATATATCGAATGACCTGCCTTCATCGTTAATCCTATTACCCATTACATTACTGACGGATTTAATCTCACGAAGTTCGTCAGTGGAAATGGTCAAATCATGTCTCAAAATCCCTGAATGTCATCGTGCACCAAATCTAGTTTTAGAGAACACTGATGCCGAACGTAAAAAAGACATATTGCAAGTTCGAACGAAATTCCAATCAAAACCAATGAGTTTGAGAAGAATATCGAGTCAAATCGCTAAACTTTTTTATCCATTTGGATATCCCAGGGCGTTGCTTCTGCCAGCATGGCTACTGTTGCAAGAAATTACTCTTCGCGACTTGGACTGGAACACTCTAGTTGCAGGTGAACACAAATTAAAGTTAATGAAATGGCTTAATTCTCTAAGCGAACTCGACAATTTATCATTTCCGAGATGTTACAAGCCACCAGACTTCGAACCAACAAACATTCAACTACATGGTTTCGCTGATGCCAGCAATTCTGGCTACCCAGATTGTTGCTACTGTATTTCTGATTCGAAGGCACCAATAGCAAAGTACATGTCTCCTGGATTAGAGGCATCTCCATGGGTCGTTGCAAAAAACGCTCCTTCTATTCCTAGACTCGATCATATAGCTTGTGTGAATTGTACAAAGATATCGAGTGCAATCCTCAAAGACAGGGGTCGGCAACCTTTTCAGTTTCGCGGGCCGCATCAATCAAGTCGATGAGCCCGCGGGCCGCGCATGTCACCGATTGTGAAAAGATATTGAATGTACATGGGGCAAATGTTGTTAGCCAGGTTCGGTAAATAGTGGAGGTTCGAATGCCTCGTAGGCTATCGTTAGAAATGCCGGCAAAGGAATAACTGCTTAAAGTTGACGATAACGGAATCCCCCCTCAACCGTTCAAAGTCGACTTGGTCGTTATTGGCCCGCCCCGACTGCTTAAATTACAGTCCTTGTTCATGGTAAATAACTGCTGGCATATCAAATACGTAGGTTTCCAAAGTGGGAAACCATGAAGTACTTATTTTTCCATTCCTTTTTGAAAATTCGACATTCAGAACCAACACTCCAACTATTCGGCGACATTTTAAAGTTCAGAGACTGCATTGCTTGTCTGCTTCCGTGGAGACTGCGCTCTTCGTCCGAGCTGTGACCTCACTGACCGGTGAGACCTCGTGAACGCGAACTCACTACCGCCAGAATGTAATCGTCAGTTCGTAACAAGTAAATTTTACTAATGGTGAACTCTGACAGTCAGGCCAAAATAGTTCACGGCACATGTTGGCGCGATACCTAAATTCACGAGTGCAAGGGATATCCAACAAATCATAGCGTGTTAGCGAATGGTCTGCCGACGATGACTACGCCAATTGTATCTTAGACATGATGTGTAATAATAACTTGAGTTAGAAATATAATCTGTTTCATTTTGCATAGACATTAAGCCAAAATTGGGAAAATCACGGGGGCCACATTACAAGGCTTCGTGGGCCGCATGCGGCCCGCGGGCCGCGGGTTGCCGACCCCTGCTCAAAGATATTCAATACATGATTGACTCTGTCAATTACTGGTCTAATAGCACCGCAGTGCTCCAAAGCATTATAAGTACCTCACCATGCTGTAACACATTTGTTCATCAGCGCCATCTCAAAATCCGAGCATTGTCCCGTGTCGATCAATTGCACCATATGTCGACTATGCGAGAAATCCGGCTGATATTGGCTCAAGGGGTCTAATGCCGAATCAATGAAAACGTGCCAAAATGTGGTATGAGGGTCCTGAATTTCCTAAACAATCTCCTGAACTTTGGCCAGGAGCCGAACCAATCAATTCTCTTGAACCTACATCTGTATTCGCATCCGACTTCTCTACCACTATCCGTTCCCTCCCTGTCTGGCAGTCGGTATCGGTGAAGTGCGGAGAACCGTGATTATTATAGTGATCCGGGCTATAAGCCGGTGGTATTGACACGATTACTATATTCACGATTACTGTATTCATGTATCATGTTTCACGATTACTATATGCATGTATCTGCTCCAGCCTGTCTTGTTCGTGGTGCAAAACGCCGCCCGGTGATAAGCGCCACTATAATCTTCATATAATATTAATAATAATTCTTTGGAAAGTTAGTGGCTCTCCGGATGATGCTTCTATCAAGCCGAATTCTGGTTTCCTGACCGTGGAAGAGTTGGACACGGCGACAAATGAAATCATCATCACTTTCCGAAACTAGCGTGAAATCGCGAAATCAAAACTCGAGAGGCATACAACAATTGCAATTTATCATTTCAACTCAACAACCTAAACATGGGCCTACACTAGAAATGTAAAATTTGACGACCGCGCAAACCTCATATGACGAATGTGACAGATATTGAGAATGTAAAACGACGATCTCGAAGCACATTTCCTTGCGTAGGCTTATGGCCTTTATTAGCTAACATACGGGTTCTCAACGGAGTCAAACAATATATAGCTGGCTGGTGGCATTGCCGAGAGTAGGTCTACACTGGAAGGGTTGCGGTGCTCATTATAATTTCAACTAGATTGATCTTCTTGTATTTGTTTATTTGTCCTTATTGTGACTCGAATAATAGTTTCTATCGTCTGAAAATACTTGTAAATCCAATCCGCCGGATGGCAAAGGTAGACCTAATGCCTTCTCGGTGGAGTTGCTGATGTCAATTTGCCGTCACCTATGCGTATCTTCCCGGGGTGTGGCGGTGATGCCGCACCAAATGTTTCTTTACATTTCTTTGCATTTCGCACACATTACGTACCCGAATTGCAGTAAACTCCGGCACAACCCACCACCGCTCCGTATGACCATACAGCAAAGAACGACAAAGTGTGCAACAATTTGTTGCCCATGCAAGAGTGCAGTGGCCAGAACGTACGACTTGTGTTTTTGAGTGACTTTGATGGCGTCTTCTCAGTCATGACGACGTCTACGAATTGGCGCGGCATCTAACGGATACAGTAAATTTCATGTTTCGTCGCTAGATGGTGAGAGAATTCATACCATCAGGTACCATCATCAGGTGACGCTGAAAACGCGTGTGTCGATTGTCGCAACGATTGTCGTGACTGTTTCCAACGTGTTTTAATAACATTCTTTTAGTATCTAGGTACTTATGGGAAACACTCCTGATGCAAAGGTGAAACAATCCAGATATTTTCCCGAACAGCTTCGAAGAAATTATACTGGCATCGGTTTTTAGTCAATTATTGTCAATCTTATGTGAATATTGATGTGTTATACGATCAGTGAAGTAGTGCTGAAGAATCGATCAAACTAATATTCGAACTTCGGAATTGTTTACGTGCTGTAACGATTACATTTGCGTCTCTGCTCGGAAATAATACACAGATATGCTTATGCCTTCATTCAATCGAACATTGTAGCCTATATAGCCTTGACGAAATGGCTAGAATAATTGACAATTGACATACTCGGCAATTGTAGAAGTATTGAAGAATCGATCAAACTGATATTCGAAATCCGGAATTGTTAACGAGCTGAGAAATATAATTTGATTAAATTAGAGACTTTGCGCGCAAATCATATTCTGATATAGCATATCTACGCGGGCCTACGATTTTTGCGCAAAGTCGCAGGTGTCTAGAAGACCGGTGTGTGCAATTCTGCATCAGACAGGGCACGCGGTATTCCGCCGGGGCGAATACTTTTGGCCATTTTCGGATGATTATTGCCGCCGATATCCAATATCATGTTCCGTATACTTGACCGACGTCCGATAGTCTTATACCGATAATAGCTGAAATACGAATAACGGCTGGGCGGTGATCGGTCGATGCTCATCGTCAATATATCGGTCAACTCCCGATTTTGGTATACGCCTTTGGGACTGACTTCTTTTGGTTGCTACAGCCTATTGTAGGTCTATAGCTGTTTGGTTGAGTTTGGCGACGTGTTACGCCATTTTGTTACAGTATTTTCGAGAAATCGATGCCACGTGTATAGGGAAGTGGCTATTTTACTACAGTAGGCATACATACCGGAGTGACGTAGGCTATATAACTACCTAGACATCATGAAACTAGACAAAGGAAGCGGAATGAGGCGGTTAGACCTACGTTTAATTAGGCCATAACTTATATATACTTTTTAGTAACCTGCTCGCGAACTATTCTCATTTTATTTCACTAGACCCTACATGTACTCTGTGTATCTACTTGGAAAAACGCAGCATGCTTTATACTAGTGGGTTCTATCCTCGCGAATTAGTGGCTATGCACATGCCTCATCTAGCCATATTAGGCCTACTTATAGCAAATGATATTAGACGTAACGGAGACAGCGGATGGGCTAGCTCAGCAGGTCGGCAGCACCCGGCACTTGACCGTGAGGTTGATCGTCTGGTGACAACCAGCGATGTCCGCGCCTACCTTAGCATGTCAATAGTGTCAATACCATTGGTAAACGTGAAGTATAGCACTCCCTTTACTATATCCTCCCTGCAGTCAGAGGTTTTATGGTGGCGGGATAACACTAATTACCGCAGCATATAGTCACTACATGTCTTATGCTCGGGCAAGTAAATGCACTACACGCAAAATACGATGATATTTTGAAAGGCGGATATTAGATGAAATGAAAAACGTGAGGCCGATGGCGGATGATCAATAGACATCGGCGAAAAGACGATATTCACGACAGACCTACCAGGTTAATCTGCCGTGAATATTTAGGCTACAATATGAAAGTTTTCGCAATAGTCCTTCTCCATAGAGCGTCGCGATACTAGTAAATTTGCTGAAATCAAATCGCAAGAAAAGTTAGGGGCTTAGTGCTGTTTGCTGATTTACTACCCACCCATGGTTACGTACCATTACGTTTTAAATTTCCTCGACACTCGCTATATATACAGTATTGTACTGCAACTAGAATCTAGTTAGTTCGCTGAAAGTCTTTATTAAGTGTGGTCCTAAAATATTGAACGTTTATTACAGCGGATCTTGACATTCTTGAGTTATAAAGCTCCAAAAAACAGCCTCTTTAAATATAATATAGATTTTTACTGCCACGAATTTCACTTTCCAAGGATTAATTAGCTGACGGCAATCCTTCATTAAGAGTGGTCTTAAAATATGGAACGTTCATTACAGCACATCTCGAGTTAGTAATAGATTTAGTGGCGCACTATTTCCAGTAAGGATTCTTTCAAAACTTATTACAAACCTGTTTACAACAATTCGAGATATACAAATATTTTTTCCAATATTTGAACGACACTAAGCAGTTTTGTTTAACCTGCAAAAAAAACTACCGCCATTACTCAATGTATAGGCCTATTCATTTTGATATTAGGCCTAGTATTGTAGTTTTTATCAAAATTGTGAGACTATTCGCGCCCCACATCAGTCGTGCCACTCAGCTACGCCATTATCACGCGTTAGAACATTACAAAGCGGAAAAAGGCTATTATGTCATCACGGTGCTGACTGCAATCATCAGTAAAGTATACTACAATGCATAGGCCTATACTAGAATCATTTCTTACGCTATATACTGGTAGAACCAACTATGATTAGTCCGATCAAACGTTGCATTATGGTCATACCAAAATTTTGCCACACTGCTGACGACGAATGCCAATATGATAATGTCCGATTTCATAGTGTAATATCAAATAAAGCGGTGCAAATGTTCATGCGCTAACTGCTACCTTATATCAGTGCTACTAAACTACTACATTACAAATCAGCTTGGTAGTGAAATTAACGAGCTAAGTTGCTGTTGTTTTCCTGCCATTGTTGCTGATACGTATCGAATATTATCATAGGAATTGTTTAATCAAAGACGTGCAGAATCGATTGTTGGGATTCGTTGAGCAGCGCATCAATCAAGCATGATTACTTATCACACCAGCCAGAGATAGCAAATCTCGGAGAGTGTAGGCCTAATATTAGTCGTTTCAGGACACTCATCGGTGATTGAAAGCGCACAGAGAATAGACATCATCCAACACACCAGTTCAGTTCTGTTACTACGCCTAAAATCGCAGTAGCATAGGCTACAAAGCAATCTGTTTTTCAATATGGCAATAGGGACTACAACTTGCCATCACTTTCACTTTCATACATTGTTCATGCCGCAAAGAGCTTGGGTCGGGTCATGCGGCTTGTTTGAGTCCCCGTTTTCGGTCTTATTTATAAATTTTTCCATGATGCACTTGGGCAGTGGTATTGCGGTTCTCTTCACAACAATTTCTTTCCTCTCTCTCTCGTAGATGGTGCAACCATGATCGTGTGCTGCAAAGACTGTCATCGTGTTTTTACTCGTTCTCTGTCGTCAAAATTCAAGATTTTGTTCTAACATGTCAACCATCATGCAGGCCTACATAACCGATGATGACCTAATATGTAATGACGCGCGCGACATGTCATCCAATGATATATGGTTAATATGGAGGTTACAATTTCCATGACGAACGCTCTCTTTCGAAATAGTGTTTGCGCAGTCGGGTAGCCCTACTGACTTCCTTCGCTTATTCCGTCGCTCAAATTTTCTCACCATCACTCTAATGATCACGCTATGTGGTTTCCTATGATGGAGGGAAGACTGGGCTCCGCATGCGCCAACAGTCCTCGACCAATCATATGAAAAACATCGCAAACCGTGCGTACACGGTCACTTGGTGTAGCCTAACCTCAACCCATCGTCCGTTCGTTTTCTCGTGCGTTCTTTGGTTAAATTATCGTTTTCACAGTTTTCATACGTCAACAAGATATGGCCGGGCCAGAGGGACTTTTTGAAAACAGGTTTGCAGTGTCCACTATGAAATATTTCCGTGGTACGCGCGTGCAAAATTATTAGAGAAATCAGTGGCTTTGTTACCTTAACAATCATTAATACGCTCATGCTCTCGTGGTGCGGTCGTGGAGATGCGTGTATGCTAGAGTCAGAACCAAGATAGTCGTTTTGCGTTAGTGTTGTTTGTTGTACTGTATACATTTAATCTATTCCCACTTTACCTTAATGTGGCTTGCTTGTATATGACGGTGGACCGGTGATTGCGGGTATTTTTTAGTATTTGTTATATTTCATCTATTCAAGTAAGGATCCTGCAATCCGGTGAGTAGTTGGAAACTTTAAAGCATCATTGGTGTCAAAATGTTTCGACGTACAATTGGTCTCTTTATAGTCACACATGGGGTCGGGTGGACGTATGCAATATGAAGTAGGCCTCCCTACGTTAAGTCGTCACGCGATTTATCGGATTTGCAACATTTCAATGCAGCAAGCCTGGTTGGTTAATGGTATGCTTACCAGTTCTATTGACTATATGACGTGGCGCCGGAAATATTATGATGAATAGGGGGCGTGAAGTTTTATGAAAAATATCTGGTTTCATTGCTTGCAGTGGCAGCGATTGGTGATTAGATCATCACCGCAATCGGAGTTTCGTACATATGTAAGGTGTCCGTCATCGCTAGGTCGAAACTTCGGCGAGGTAAACGTCTGCATCCATGCAACTCCGCTCAATACTTTATCACTATACTAACTCGATAAAAGACGGGTAAACTTTTATATCGCGCACATTCTAAAATTATCTGGAGTTTTCTATTTATTCACTATGTAGCGGGGGAGAAGGAGTGAGAATGTTTAGTTAGCAGTAAGCCTTGGTGGAGAGTGTCCAAATAACGAACGTGTAGTACAGTATATTTCGAGTTATAAAGTAACCAAAAAATAATCTCCTGAAATATATTTCAGATTGTTACTGTCGCAAATTCTACATAAGGACGTGTTAGTTATTTTCTGACTTCTATTCATTTTTGAGTAGTTTTGAAGTATGGAACGTTTGTTTCTTACGTGGATGGGTGTTTTGATATTTCTATATGGAAGCCATGCACATTCTGCAGAACTATACAGTCAATATCTGCTGGAATGGGAGAATACGGAAACTGAGATCGAATTGAAGGTGGGAAGCAATCTTATTTATATTATCTCGTCTTTGAATAAGTTTTTGCACTGTTGAGGTAAACCTGATCAGGGATATCTAGACTGTCTAGATATCACTGACCGGATTGCAATAGCTGTTGTAGGGCTACACTCATGCAGCTTCAATCATGTTCAGTTGACGCATAGAGAGGGCTTAAAAACTATATGTAGGTTATTATTATGTTCGTCTTTTGCTAACTTTTTCCTTGCACACTATCGCAATGAACCCACGCCAATTCGATGTAGGCAATATTTGGCCTGTCAGGTGCCAAGTTGGTGTTGAAGTAAAAGAATCGGAGTTGGTGTTAATGTAAAAGAGTAGGCTACTAGTCTGTTTAGCTGTATATTTTTGATGTCAGTGTCAGGCCTCCCTTTCGTACGCAAGATCGTCGGCTCAATTCATGAATTTGGTACAACCAAGTTACATCAGACAATAGAGAAAGATTGATATTACTAATCCATTTCTAATGGTTAATAGTGTTGATTTTAATCGATATCGAATTTTAGATGACTGTGGCCACTTTGGGATATGTCGGGATTGGCTTTAGCAAGAACGAAACAATGGCGAAGTCGGACATCATTATCGCTGGCATTAGTAAAGGAAAGGCTTATGTATGGGTAAGAAAGTAGCGAATATATTTGATCTTAGAATAGGCCTACTGGTGAATACCTATTCGCTACTATGGATGATTCCTAAATTTCCATAGCTTCAGGAATTTAGATTGAGTTGCGTTTTAACTAAGTTGAGTTTGATCTAAGTTTTTATTCCTCGCAGGATGCACACTCTGGAGGAAATGGAGAACTGCAAGTTGATGAAGACCAAGATGCAACCATCACCAGAGGGTTCGAAAATGGCACACATACTATTGTGACCGTCACCAGACCGTTATTCACGGATGATTCTAATGATTACCAGTTCAAAGTGAGATAATATATATCTTCGTAATCATGGTGTGGTAGTGCAGTAGTGAGGTCGTCATACACGAAACCAATAGTTCTGAGATTCGAATCTTTGGTAATCTGTAGACTCTGTGAAGGGTATCTATTACTTCATCAACTATGCGTATATTGCTTAAAGAAATAGCGATAATGTGCGGATTAGTGTTGCGCGTATGAATAGTGGAAGGGTACTGTATCGCAAAAATGTTTAGTGCCTGTTAAACGATGTCTGCATGCGTTCCACATTGCGTTGTAAAATCTTGGGATTCGTGACAAAAATTAAAAATTTATCAACTACGGCCTGTTGCAATTTCCTAAAATTAAGGATGGGGGTTGTGGTAGGAAGGGAATACGACGTAAAATCACACTCAAATCAGGATTGCTACGTTCCGCTGTAGTCGTCCACAAGCGGAACCGGGCCGAAAATAAAGAAATGATTTCTAGAACTTGTGTACTAAGTGCCTAACACATTTGGCCGCACATAATTTGTTGCGAAACTCGTGACGCTCTCAATTCTACTGTAATCGTCTACCGTCGGATTTTGTCTACACATACCCTGTCAACAGATGGTAGAAAAAGTTAACAAATTATACGTCCTGGGTGCCTCTGTCACAACAAAAGGCAATTTTGATAAAACTCGATTAGGCTTACTTTCCAATTTCTTTATGTAGCCTGGCGAGATGAATGTCATTTGGGCGTTTGGGCAAGAAGACGTAGCATTGCAGCTGCAAATTTCTGATTTCCACGGTGGTAGCAGAGGTAGGTAATACGTGATTTGCACCGCACGAATACAATTCCTAATTTTCTTACACTTATGAACAGGCTTTCGAAAACTCACGGTTATATCAGACGAGGATTGCACCGGTAAGCATGCACTGCATCATCGTACAGAGTAGCCTATAGAGACTAATACTTGTTGTTGTTTCGTGTTTGAGTCAATTTCAACTAGTTACTTACCGCTCAGTTAGTCGAGTAATTTCACTGGTTGCCTTATTGTCGGAATGTTCTATTCCGGAATCGATTTCCGAACGAGTTTCAGCCCGCGGAACTCTTTACACTCCTTCATATACTTACTGCCAAGGAATAAAAAAAAACTGATACCAATTTTAAAATCCGTGGTTTGATTTGATCGGAATATGTTTTAAGACATCCCAGATCAGATTACACCGATGCGCATAACCGTGAAAATTCTATTACAGGACCCAGATCTACGATGACTCCACCTCCAACAACAGCATCTTTCATCGACGGTACGACTTCCTTAGCGCACGACCATAAATTGGGAAGAGACTCCTGTGACTTGCCATACCAAGTATTCTTGGATAAAGACAAAAAAGTGGATTTGAAATGGGATTTTGAAAATGAAGATATAGTAATGCAGGTGAGGCGTGATTCTATATTTCAGTTTGTGCTTGTCATTCTTACCTTGTTCCACATGTTGGAGGAGAAAGCTTAACTATCCACTCATGATGTGGCAATGATACTATATGTCGGGTGTCCGTAGTGTAGCGACTGTCACCAATTATCTTGGCTTGGAACCGGCAGGTACCAGGCGGCACTTTTCATGTTTTTTTCGTAACTGTAGGCCTATATATATCCACGGAATGGCAGAAAGCACTGGGTGATAATGTAGACTTCGGTAAGAAGGTGGTCGGGCATCTTCGTGTAGCACGCTTTTCGTGCTATTTTTATGACCGCTGAAGTCTGACTGGATTCTGTGTATTCCTATTTTTATATCTTATCGTTAATGCGGCTAAAGCGGGAAAATCGAATGCCTCATGATATTTTTTTTTGTTTTAGCTTACTGCACCAACCGTTGGCTGGATGGGCCTAGGGTTTTCACCCAAGATTTCGATGCGTGGTGCCGATCTTATCATGATGGGCTACCGGTCTGACGGAGCTTATGCGATAGTGAGTACCGTTATGTAGCTATGGCATAACGTGGCTGCTTAATTGCTAACTGAAACACGATCTATCACTATCATTTCTAATTCGTCTGGTAGAAAATGAGAGACTAAAATGATAATTAGGAGAATCAACAGAAGCATAGTAGGTTGAGCCAGTAGCTGTCTGTGTGGATTCGTTACAACATTTTAATCCGAATATGGCTCAATGGTCAGTGTTGAGCTTCCGCCAGGGAAGAGGTAGCGTTGCATTTAAAAGTTTCAATTTCCTTTAATTTTTACATATATTTACCCACTAGCGAAAGCTCAATAGTAACCACTGAGTCATATAGTAATTAAGTCATCGTAGTGAGGTGTAATTTGTAGTTTCTTAGTTGTAGCGCCAAATCGGATATTAGAATTATTGAGAATAGAATCTAAGCCTAATCATTGCGACTATACAATCACGGCCTACTAAATTCACGGCCTTCCAGGTCGGTCACAATACATAGAATTGGTGTGCCCAAACGAAGATATGCTTGACGGTGCAAAAGTGGAATATTGCGCGCTGTAACATATTCATTTTTGTTATAAGTAATTTATTTCTCGATGCTTTTCGGTTCCAACACTCATCAGGAGAATATCGTTTGCGAACTAACAGTGGAAACTTTCAAATTCATATCAACAAATTGTCTCTATAGAAATTATTACATCACAACGTACGCAAACACCAATTGCGTAAACACAGGTAACTAAATGCATAGTAAAACTACTGAACTGGAACAAACACAGTAAAACACAAAGTAAGACAGATTTACTCAATGGGATTTACGGCTATCTACAAGTCTTTCTGACGGCACAAATTAGGCTTACCGCTGTTAAAATACGCAATTTTGACCGGCCTTTAGCAATGACCGAAAAACGATCGATTTCGGGCTATATTCAAGATGCTGGCCAATTGCTAAGCTGAGAGAGGCGGCAATGTTGAATTTTGAGTGAGCCCCGTAACTAAAGAAAGGGTCAGCCTAATCTGCCGTTGAGGTGCAGTGTCGTGTCGTGTCTGTTTCTCTATGTTTGTTATTCGTTATCACTTAGTTGCGCTGGAGCTTAATCTATGTCGAATACTAATTGGATTCAGTAATTTGGTTGATCTCTATGCGACTCAATACATCAGGCATAGTGTTGAGACTACCGCCTATCGTAATTACGTCAGTGACGTGTTCACTAATGTACCTAATTATATCTTAACGTAGCGTTGTCATTTAGTCGACGGTTTACGATAGGCTGCATTTTGGAAAAACTAGTATGAACCAGTTATTAACCGTTCGTTACGACCAAGGGGCATATTTCGAAACTAAATTACAATCTTTATAAGCAGAAAAATTTTCCTTTTAAATAGTACTCTAACGAGTTTGAGTTTCAGTTAATATTTTCCATATATATCTCACAAGAACCCACTGGTTATTCATGCGCTGTTTCAATATACATCCAATAGCCTATTTACAAGTAGCGCAATTTTAAATTTAGAGACGCTTAACCCCAATTATAATGTTTGCTAAAAATAAAGATTCATTTCTATTCGCTCTGCCTTCTCAGAGAGCGTATCATGCTCACGCGTGGAAGCCCTTCTGACAGGCCTGCTTATCTTTGGTCGAAGCAACAAATTATCCCAAAATTGGACCGTTTCGCTCGCTTCATTGTTCTATTGTTTTTAAAACTCTTCAAGTTGTCCTCGATCACACAGTGCATTTGAATTTACACCTGAGCATCGTAAACATGCCCAAATTTACCAAAATATGTTGCTTGGATGTGTGCTTTTGAAAATGCAAGTGCGTAATATTATATTTATTATAAATTTCTCACAAAATTGGATTGTCCTACCATTATCGGGAAGTACGCAAAAATCACGATCACGAATAAGTTGACTCACCCTTATTGATGTGACCTAATTATGTCATTTCGTCAATGTACTCTCAACTTATATTAAAATAATCAGGCGGAACGTCTCTTGTGAGAACTGGAATCAATCTTCCCCTAGTATTTATTTCCAATTGATATTTACTGGGGCGCTCGCGAGCTGGCTGCGCTACACTCAGTTTAGAAAATTCACTATAAGCAACTCATGAAAAACATTTGAAGAGTCAATAATTTTTTATTCATGCCTACTTGTTATGATATCTTTATCCTTTCCTGGTTGTATGCAGACGCTATTTCCTAGTCCGAAAAATGCGAAAGTTCCGATGTGGTCCACATGTGGGATGGCCAAGGTTTCTGTATGGAACGCCAAGCGTTATATAGCCCACATATGGCATTTTCAGGGCATCAGCTTGCCCACCTATATATATTATCCATACGTGCTCCATGCCCTTTAGCACACATGTGGTCCAGGTAAAGGGCTCAAACATGATCACGTGCGTTAACGGGCTATTGTTGCATTTGCACACCATTGGCAACGCACTGGCCATTAACGTCCAGGCGACATTGAAGTCTCGCGCCATATGTGGACGAACGTAACTTTTTGATTCAATTTTCTAATTGTCAGCGTCTGTAATTACTTGTATCTTAATTCCTCTCCTTCTATTGATCAAAGACTTGTTGTTAAAATCAATCGTCAAACCGAATTTTGAATTAATGTCTATGCCTAGAATTGTGTAGCCAGCACAATTGTAATTTGTGGGGCTTTAATTGTCAAAAACAATTTCATGGTTCTAGAGTCATAAATAGATACTGAACTAGTATTTGTTGTGTAAAGTCTACGGTTAGCGCTCTGATTTTTTTCACAATTATGAGAAAGTGGAAGTATTGTACTTTCACTGCCCGAATCAATTACGAATCGAGTGCCATTAAGTCAATCATGAGCAAACAAAATAATTTCCAGTTTGTTGGCCTGATATCAGATTAAGCATGATAAATGGGATGAGGTTTTATTTTCCTTATTTATCATGAATAACCTTTTGTTTTCACATGAAAGGATGCAATTACTTGCCTTATTTCGATATTGGTAATGTATACATCGTTTAACTGTTAGCATGTTTGAATTTGAAGGTTGATCAATAACGTGGTTTATAAAGAAATCTTGGTCTATGGAAGGAAGTTGGATTTGGGTGTTGGAACCTATTTTAATTTACCGATGGTAACAGATAATGACGTTGGACATTGATTGTCTTTTTTTTTACTATAAGTAACCTCTGAAGTTAGCCTGAATCCAATTCATTTCAATAATTCTATTCGATCGATTTTGCTATCAGAGTTTTTGAATACCGCACTGGTTGCCACAGATAAAATTTGACTTCCCTTTGGGAATTGTGAGCTACTGCACAACGTTTATAGCGCCTTTAAAGCTTATTGTGTCAAAGTTTATTGTGATTGTGCTCCTCAAGATTAATACTACAAAATATTAGGATTTCAGTTATAGATTTTCAGTGTCATAACAGTCTACCACTAGTTGGTACAAGTGATTTGGGGTCATGTCGCGAGAGCAACTATGCAATTGCTGGAGGTTCTCGCTCGGTGAAGCACTGTATTTTCAATCAAATTATATTTATTTTGGTAGCAAATTGTGTCGCTTGCCGACGGCAACATGCCTCATAAGACATTAAAGTGACCCTTTTGTATGCTACTAGTTATATTTATGTAATTTAGCTTATCTGTTGTGATATTGTTCGCATCAAAATCAGATTTTAGTGAATGAATTTACATCAACGTCACAGAAAGGTATAACATATTGCAAATAGCTGTTTAGCGCCTCGTTCCAATGCATGAATCCTAAAATATTTGAGAAGATCATTAGGAGTGTATAATTGGACTGAACAAACGGGCTCAGTCTGCCCTGCCAACTGATAGGCAATGGATATTTCCTGGTCATGCAGGTTATTGATATCCATTTCATTTTGTAAATGCTCTCTTTTTACGGAGTATTCATCCTTTTATCCTGGGGACCTAATCGCTACTTTAGATAGAGTATCTGCGTTAAATAAAATTGAGTGCAGTTCGTTGAGCGAATGCTCTGATCATCTAAAATTTGCACCAAGTGAGCCCTAGCTGAAGGCAATAATTTCTTCAATAGTAAAGTGTGTTATCTAGTGATATTTAGAAATTTGACATCGAGTTTGTCGATAGTTTGACTTCTAGTGATGATGGGAATAGCATTACTCGCCTATAAACATGATTTCTTACTTGGTTTACCTTACCGTTTCTTTCAAGAATAGGTTGAAGGTAGAAAGTTCAAGCAGTGGAAGGTATGCGGCAATCCAAATCGAAATAATTCGTGAATAGTAGCCTTATTGACTCAAATAGGCAAGACTCCTCCGTGCGCAGCCTGAGTCACCCAGTCTCCTCACCGCGGGACGTATGCGCGCTGAATCACTCAACTGTTCAGAGTCTTTCTAGCGCTTACGCTTTAAGTTCGATACCGAACCATAATAGGCGCCCTAAACGCCCCTGAGTATAACGCGGGAAACTGAATCTCGTAAACTTTTTTTGTCTCACAAGTTGACCAGAAAGATCTGATGTACACGTACCGAAATGGTATTTCAGTGATAAACAACTTGATTCAACAGCATTATCTGCAGAATCAATCGCATTATAGTAGTTTCAGAAGGCATTAACGTGGTATCGTGTAATTTGTAGTTTCTTATAGTTGTAGCAGAAATTTCTATCTCCTCTCGGCCTGACTTGTTTGTTTGAAATTTATGGCGTTTTCAACTACTAAGTTCATTTGCACCAAGTCAATGTTTACGGTATGCGTATCAATACTTTCGGTGTATTGCCCGGATCACTGTTACAATCACGACTCTCCGCACTTCCCCGAAACCGACTGCCAAGCAGAGAAGGAAGGAATAACAATTTTAAAGTATTCGATTTGACTCGGTCGGGAATCGAACCCGAAACCTCGCGATCATATGACAGACAGTCTAACCCACTCGGCCAATTGAGCACTTGCTACCTCCTATTTGTGTCTGTTGTCGGTAGGAGTTGACATTGGTTCTATTCACACAATTGTATACGTGAGAATACTACCCGTCTTTCCGGAAATTGTGAATTACTAAACTATTGCTACATTCGTATGATATATGGGTGTGATTAAGGCGTGAGTTCGATTGCTGAGCTGAGGCTTTCGCGTAAGCTAACTCTATTATATATTGAAACGTAACGGTACAGTTCCGTTACAGCCGCATAAACATTCCACTGAGTATTTAAACTCTCTAGATGCGTTTTTAAAGCTCGGAGTAGCCTATATGCTACGACGCGAAAATGAGCATTGGGGGATCCTTACGCGACTCTTTTAGTTTTAGTACTTTAGTACGACAAGAATTTGTTTCCATGATGCATAATAAGCAAGAAGTAATTACCTCGTTACTGGGTGGATCAAATTATCCTTTCGAAGTGCCTGTAATGCGCAATTAGAGCAATTATAGTGGCCGCGAAGGAATGGGCAAACATAATAAATATTTTGACATATACACACATGACTTCACATTACGCGTACGTGATAGTCAAACCTATCACCGCAGAACCAGCCAGGATAATATATGCGGAAATCAGATCATTGTAATACACTCCGGAGATTACATTGAAAGTGGCCATTCGAGTTGCGAACCCTAAACCAAACAGAGTAACCAAAATGTAGCTGAACTATCAAGCAGAATTAGTGAATCTGCAACGTAAGCCATCACCACCGGTACAGGTATCTTCGAACTATATTTTGTCGTTATTGAATTAATCCAAAAGAAGGAGAAATACGTTATACCCAACCTCATATTCTGCTCCAATAGCACAAGAAACATACGCTCTAGTATTCTGACTATAGGAATCCATAAAACAACCCAGAATAGATTTGAATGGAAAGGGTCATCAAACATTCGAAAGAAAATATCTGAGATTTTAACGCACGCAATGACTGTTAAAAGCAGTGGCAAAATGGCATAAAGCATAATAATAGATCATTAGCACGAAACAGCATGTTTGTGGGTTATACAACATCCAGTGCTACGTCATCGCGAACTGGTAAAGTGAGTAGGGCTACATGTTTATTAGCAGAGTGAACTGAGATTTTCGCGAATAAAGCGTGCGTCTCTTTAGGAAGGAAATAATGAGATACGCAATATATTTGGAATTCGGGGAAATATGAATAGCATATCTTTTGGTGGCTTGGTACGTCGCTTAGGAATGTATACATAAGAACGTAACAGCCTAATTCGGGGTAAATTACAGGCAAATTCCAGTCATACCAGGCTCACATGAGGGCAAATGGACGTGGCAAATTCAATATAAACGATAGTGGAAATAATCCTGCCTATAGGTCATGAGTGGGCCGTATAACGAGTTTCGGTCTACGTGTAGGACTTGGCAATCCCACATGTGTTCCACATATCGAAGCGCTCACTTGTCCATCTAGGTAGATAAGATAAAGAGAGATATTGATAGAGATAGAGGGAGATTTTGCCAAAGAGAGACGAAGAGAGAGGAGAGAGATTGATGCGATTGTAGATGTAGATGCCGAATGACAAGTATAACTTGCAATATAAGGTATGGGCAGGTGATTCCCCTTTTCTCGACCTATTTAATCCATTAAGGTCAACTAGATGTTTTTGGAGGAAGATTAATGCGATGTGCATGTCTATATCCATGTATCTGCTACACGATTACTATATCCATGTATCTGCTCCAACCTGTCTTGTTCGTGGTGCAAAACGCCGCCCGGTGATAAGCACCACTATAATCTTCTATATAATAATAATTAATGCGATGTAGCGAACCCTATTGCAGACGCCAAATGTTGAAGAAAATAGGAAAGTGCCAGCTCTAAAATATCTTGTGCAATACAACCACTGTTTAATGTTTTCAAAGCTTTCATTTTGGTCAATCACTGTCATTTGAAACTAACACGGATCTGTTTCAGAATTGCCACGCAGCTCTCAATGGGGTGCCAAATGTAGATGACAAACAGGACATTGAAATTCTAAGCGGATACGAAAACGCTACTCATACTTCTGTGAGGATTAAACGGAAGCTGAAACCTTGCAACAAACAAGATAGGAACATAGATGTAAGATCGCATTAGCTTTTTTTTTTATTATATCTAAGAGTGTATCGAAGCCGATGGAGGACGTTCAACAGATACTGTAAGGAGGATCACCACAAATTTAGCGTCCAGCCTAAGTTTATTGAGAATTAAAACATTCACTTCATCAGGTGATCAGGTAATGAACGAGCGGAGCTCCGAAAGCTATAGTTAATGTTTTAATTCTAAATAAACTGTAGCTGGACGTTAAATCTGTGGTGATCTTCTTTACAATATTAATTATATTTATCAATTAGGCTAAGTGCACAATGTAACTGACATTTTCGCCCGCGGAAAATACAGACTGTGGCCCTGGCAATTTGAAATCAACAGGAATCCAAATTGGACAAATTTCGTAATTGGACGATTCGATTATAAATAAAAGTTCGATATCGTTGCTTGAAATTTTTTTTTTCGAGTGCTGGCATCATATACAATGTACAATATGTCAATACTTGTAGCATACGAGATCGCGAGATTTCCAGTTTATAGGTCTGATCACCGTGGCAACCACAACCCTACACACTCCTCCGATTGTGACGGCCTAGGAAAGGATTGATGGATACCAATTGCAAAAGTCTTTGTTTTGATTCCGATGGGGTCAAAATTCGAAGCAAGATGAGAAAAGCGCAACGTCAAATCAATCGGCCAACTTAACAGTTACTAGCAATATGGAATACATTTCCAGAGTGGCTTCTGTCTGGTATATAGGCGTACAGATATCAACTCATTATTAGAACTTCTACCGGTACCTCTGTACGTTACGATTTACGATCAGCACTCGACTTACAGTAACAGCGCTTACTGTGTGCCAGCCATGAAGTCAAGTCCGTAGATAAAACAACGATGCGAGCGACAGAAAAAGAAGCATATGATGAAAATGGAAAACATACTTACAGTATACTTTTATTTACAGCTCTCACGGACTCTTCGTGTTCTCTATGCGTTCGCCGCTAGTGATGTGATTGGAAATTCACCCAAAAATGATAATTATCATGGAATGAATAGAGGTTGTATTGCATTCATAGTAGGTCATACTGTTACGCCTAAAATACAACCCTAATAATCAAATAGGTGGAAGGAGCTTGATTCTAGCAAATCCGCAAAAGTTTGCAAAAGCCGAAGGTAATATAAACTGAAGAGGTTGCTAAACAATCTATTTCTTTTAAGCCTTTTTAGCGAACCGTCACGGCGTATGGCGAACCGCCGATGATTTGGAGTGGCTTTTTTACGGTCCGTATTCTTACCCTGTAATGAATCATTATATGAATTGTGACAGGGATAAATAGTAGATTACGGACAGATAGAATACGGAGCATTGCTGCTATTCTGGTATTGACTAGGTGACAACGGGGGTGGCAAGGTCTTAAAAGCAGTCGCCACCTGGCGGAGATCACCTAGTTATAAATACATAAATACGTAATGCAATTTATAAAAGCATGGCAATATATCTAAAAATATATAAATTAGTAGCTGCACACTGGCAAGAATGACAGTAAGCTTATATATGAAATATTAAACAATTAGACCGGTGACTGTGATAGATGCGTCAAAATTTATGGGAGTCGAGTAATCTAATTTCCGTAGGTAGGCTATATCGTTCCATAGTTTAGCGCGTATGCCTACCTATTTATATATGATTGTCCGCTATTGACTCCATTAGCCGAAGTGTTGGTATTCATATTTTCATTAAAGCCCCATTAGTATCACGACTAGAGACCACGTGTTGGTATAACCCTTAAGCATTCTTTAAATCTCAGGAATTGAATCTAACTTGAAAGAATGGGACGCCAGAGTGCAAAGTGCTTCCATTCCAGCACAGACTACATACTACAGATGCATCATGTTGGAATTGCCAACACCCGAGACATACTATGCGAAAGGGGTGAGTAGGCCTATTGACCACGTCATGCGAATCGAATAGCTTTAGGTAGGTCTGTTCGTAAGGTCGACTGTTTCTTTCAAATTATTTTTTATTCTACCGGGGGAGCGCGCTTGAGAGAGGAAATCGGAAACCCGTTACCGTCCCTATGGTAAAGTGTTTTTAGGCATCGCGGGCTGTATCGTCACACTGCCGCTGCCCAATCATGGAGCTTAGTTAGGTAGAGTAATTTTGCAGTTGAGAGAAATTTTTTTAAATCTTTTCGCTGTTGCGTTGCACAAAGATTGAACAGCGATCTCGTGTTAGTATGTCGGGTTGGGAATGCTAAAAGACCAACGTAGCCTGCAGTAAAACGCTCAGCTTATTTAATGCATTTGGGTTGGACTTCGGAAGATGTATATCGCGTGGGGTTATATAACGCTTGTAAGAAGGGAATCGAGGTACCATGATTCCTTTGGCAATTGATGGAAAAACCTCACAAATGAATAGGTAAAGTTTGGTTCGGTTCGGCGTCGAAGGTTTCCTACGCGGATTAAACCATAGTTCATTACCCTACGTACCTTATTGGACAATCGTGAAATTGGGATAACCAGCTAGTTAACAATATAACCACGCACATTATTTCAGTATCGACCGATTGTGGACGAGGCAAATGCGATGAATCTTCATCATATTTTGGTATACGACTGTACGAACTCTAAGGTATGTTTCATTTATGCTTGCGACATGCCTGTGAATCAGCCTATCGCGATGAAATGAGAGGATGAAATGACTAAGAAATAAATGTATTGAAAACAGTTGGGTAGTCGCTATGGTCATTTAACAAAAATATTTGGTGTTCGCTCTCTGCCTGTATGAAAGACATTGTGTATCGAGATGATATAACAGGCTTTTTTACTCTGCATTAAATCATTCATGCCCCTTGTGAAAATGATTTTCTGTGTAGCGGTTGATTTGATATTTTTACCGCATTCTGACTAGACCGTCTAACTCATCAAAAATCAATATGTCTTAACGTTTTCGCTCCCTGGTGTTGTTCAAGGAGCCGAAGATATTGTGGACAGACGTGTGGCAGTTTTGGGGCTCTGGAGTAGATTTTTCAACCCAAACTTCTGTCCAGAGTATTGGTTGTGGTTTTAGTAATCCTTTTCTTTCAGGAATGGCTTGGTAATGGTGTGTCTAGACAATGTTACGTTAAAATGAGCCCGTTTGATAATGGATGTTTCAAAGTAATCGCTGGCTGGGCACTAGGTTCTGCTGGTGTGGTATTTCCTGAGAAAATTGCACTTGCCCTTCCGCATCGGATGATGTTGGAAATACAATACGACAACCCAGAAAGAAGAGGTAAGTCGTGTGATATGTGTATAGCCCCGTCGGTGACAACCGCTCAGTTGACCGTTCCAAACATGGATAGGTATGACTGATCGCACAACGTGCGGTCGCCTGTGTGGCGACGGAACGACGGGAAGAAATGAGAGCAAGAATCTTGACGTCTATAATAAATCTAAGGAAATGGAATAGCCGGTATAGTCGATGAAGTCGGAATAGTCGGTCAACACAAAATATAGATACCGAAAGGTTCTCTAGTACGCTAAACCCTGTAAACACACGGATCATGCTTTTGTGTTTGTATCACTAAGATTCCACCCAAAACCCAGTCTATAATAGGCAACTCTTTGGATTACTATAATGCCTATTTATATATTTGACGATAACCTACTCTATAGGCCTATGCCATTTTATTTTACAGAGTTTATTGACAACTCTGGTTTTCGTTTCTTTTACACAATGGAGAAGCCAGAAATTCCGATGGCTATCTTGCAGATTGAAGAATCGACTGGTCATATAGTTGTACCTCCAAAATCAGATAATTTTCTAGTTGCTGGCTATTGCAAACAGGAATGCATTACTAAGGTAAGAATATGCATAGGCCTATACAGTACTGTATGCCTTGGCCAAAATGTACATATCGTTAAAAGGCCATGTTTGTACTCTGATTATTGGCCGACTAAAGTCCAATTGGGTAATACTAAATGGTAGACCAAGCTGACTGTCGACCCGGATTGCCATGCTTCCATAGCTATAACAGTGTCCGCTTTTACGTAGACTAGGACGTGGGTATAGTGTGGTAAACGGTGTCATAGTGTTTTTAAACTTGGGTGAAACTCCTCGGACGAATGATGTTTTGCGAAGGCCAGGTCTAACACCATATTTCTTCCTGACAGGGAATGAATGAAGCTGGCATTTCTGAAGTGACTGTTTACAGCAGTTTTTTACATTCACACACTGCCGGACGTTCGATACGACTTCGCCATTTCAGGTATACTATGAGTAAAGAGAATAAGAACGAAGGATACAGTGTCATTGTGAGGACAGCAGCCAATCGAACAACGTCGAATTCATCTTAGGGAATCTTATTATAGCGCTTACCTTTGTGCAAATGTGTAAATTCACATCGTAATAAATATAATAAGTCACCCCAGATTTAACGTCGAGACCTGTTTATGGGAATATAATACGAAAACATTCGGAGCTATGCTCCTTCATCAGGTGAATATGTAATATTTGTTAAATTCGTAAATTTTTCGTAAATTCACATCGCAATTCAGTGGCACAGAATCCGCGTAATCTCATAGTCAAATCTGGTGTCTACAGATTTATCAACTTAGCATTTTTGGGAAAAATCTTTTCTGCCGTTATAAAAATAAGGTGGTCGATTTTACATATTAGCCTTTATATAATCATTCGGTAATCCGCCAAAAGCCTATTCCATTATGGGGATGTTGTAGTAGGCATACGTGTTGGCATGCTAAAATTTAACAGAGACGGAAAAGAGATGAAGCCTTTATCGCAAGACCTCAATTACGACTTCGACTATCAGGAGACCCGCTACCTGCCAAATGGAACAACAATCAAATCCGGGGACTCATTTCGAATCGAGTGTGTGTACGAAACTATGGAAAGAGATAAAGTAACGACGGTAAGCGTTGTATTTCCCCAAGATGAACCAATTTATGAAAACAAATACTACTCACTGATTCCCCAGACAAACACGTATGGATTTCTTTCCGTATTGGTCTAGCGACGACAAAACTAAGCAAACAAATATTTTATAGAATGACTGTCTTGAGAGAGCCCACTAGTATGTCAGGTTGAATTGTATTCCCGTTTTGAGGTGGTTGATAGGCCTACAGCTTTGTCGGTGATGAAGTATTGAAGAATAAACCAAGGCTGGACGCTAAATCTGTGTTGATCTTCATTACAATAACAAAGTATATGTAATTTACAGGGTGGACTGCCAACCTCAAGTGAAATGTGCATGGCATTCCTCAACTATTATCCAGCAATTAATCTAAGTTCATGTTTCTCATCGCCGAAGCTGATGTGTGAGTGTCCTACTCATGTTCAAAATTTATATAGGCTTTTACTGCAGTGAGTAGGCTACTCACAAATGATGGAGGATGATATACTTTCAAGATTGCCCTAAACAGTTGTGCGCAGCTTTGCCACGCCTGATACATTATACAGCTAGAGTGAAGGTGTGGTACGCATGCTCGTTGCTTAATCTACGCTACGCGTACGACCGATGTATCATCGCTTGCAATGACCACACAAATCCCTTATGCCAATCGTATGAGTTTTCTTCACCCTGCAGTATGGTCTCGTGTTTCTTGTGTTGCCTACTCCCTGCTGGTATTTATCTAGTGTAGGGAGGAATTAATGGGATCCCGGTTAGAACTGAACTTGTCTGGTGCTCGCTCTGTTTCAGTGCAGAAGGATGTTTTGAAGTTTCTCCACGAACTTGGAGAGATCTGGGATCCACAGGAGGCTGAAACTATGAGTGCAAAAATTCTTGATCCTAAAGAGCATTTCATGATGGAAGTTATATCTCCGGTTTTGAATAGGGTAAGAGAGTAGCCTATTTCATCGCCTAGGACAAGTATCAACGCTTAGTATTGCAACTATATGGGGAACATGGCTCACAATTTACACACAAATAGAAACACGTGTCGATAAGGTGGCGCGTTGCTGTGATTGCCCACCCGATTCCCGATTGATTCAAACCGCATGCTTGGTTTCGGTAAGGCATTCAGAATAGAGTGAGGGCTGCATTAGGTCCTGTACGACTGTCAATGCGACCTTTCCAGCTTTTTCCCTTAACTAACTGCCAAAATTCGAACTACTGTAACAGCGGCAGCTGACTCAGCAGTTTGACTCTTCGCGTGTTGATCCTGGGTTACGTCGGATTCAATTCTCGACGAAGGCAGAGCAATGACGGTATCCGTTACTTATCCAATTAGCATTCAGTGTCGGTGAAGGGCGAACAGATGTGGTTATGATAGTGATCCGGGCCGTAAACCGGAAGATCTGTTTCCTCATTTGGATCCGTCGTGACAAGAAGAACCAAATACATCATCTGTACCTTGTACTTATTATATCTTATCACATGAACTAAGAATTCTGAATCATACACGTGGGCAGCTCTGTTTTAAAACAAGTTGAATGTATACACCTGACTAATGTGCAAGCCAATATGTATGGTTAGCGAAGCGCGCAATCGTTCATCTAACGAATTTGGACTTACTATTATTGAAAACAACAACACTCTTATCGCTAGGTCGATTGGACTGATGATAAAAAACAAACTTTGAGAGATTTCATGGAAACAACAGAAAGGTACTCCATATGCTTCAACAACAAGGAGCTCATCATAGTACGTATTGCACGTTTAGGCATGTTCATGCAGCTGAAGTATTGTTATTTTGATTGATGCTTCTATTAATTGGATCCCTCGTTCAGCGACATGATTTACGACCTTGACCATGAAAATTTCTTATGCCAATAGTCGACAATAAAAGTGCTTTAAACTATTTGCGCTTACGGAAAATTATAATTATCGACGTCACCGTTGTAAATAACGCAAATGAACGTGGTATCTATCAAATGGAAGAATATCAGGATTTAATTATATACTCCTAACAAATGCACTACTACAGTTTGTTGAAAACACACGAAAGGAATGTCTGACTTGAATTGTGTAAATCCACATTGGCTCGAACTAAACAATAGAGTTTCCTTTGCTAAATTACTTGACAAAATCCATAGCATATTATGTTAATTTGCAAGAACGCTGGCATAGGCTTCCTAAGAAAAACATGCTTGTAAAAAATGTGTTTTGTAGGTACATTCAATATACACTGCATTTGACTTCTAATGAAACAAATCCTTCGGTAGAAGTTGTCAGAAACACCATTTTGCGATAGCTTTTCAAAATCTTGAAGTCTGCGCTCAGCAATTATTTGAACCGACTAGGCTACAATCTGGCATAGTATGTTTTTTCAATCAACGTAACATTTACGGCTAGTGTGCACAAAAATCTTTAAGAATTCACTGATCGTTATAGAGTGCCTACATGCCCCAAACGTACAGTAAAGCTTCGATCTAATTTGTTCGGCATAATCTGTTACTTCAATGTTCGCAGAAACCCGTTCCATTTACTCCTGCAAAATTCAATGCTTATTTGCAAATGGATGAAGACAAATGCGAAGAAGTGGGAGATACGAAAGACAAGCAGGGAGAAAAATGAAGGCTATATCTGCTTGTTGCAGGCGACGTCTTTAAATTTACACGAATCGGTGCCTTGTGTTTCGAATAAAATACATGCCTGCAATATATCCTCGATTGTTCATGTTGCATTCGCAACAGTCAAGCACACGCGGTAGATTTGATAGCAAGTGCGGCTGGTCTAGATTTATACGTTACTTCTCCAAGTATGATACGGCGTGGCCAGTCGCAAAAAAGGAAAGCCGTATGGACTCAAATGGCCGACTAAAGAATTGTATTGTTGGAAAAGTATAACGCGAGTCTCAGTTCAGCGCTCGGAAGTATGTCGGGGTCACCATTTGTTCGCCTCTGAAGTCTCCAGCCTATGAAATGTCGCGGATAGCTAATAAGTAAGAGAGGTACCTAAAATGCAGGAAGATCTCGATACCGCCTCAAACGTAAGTCGGGAAGATTGTCACGGAGTCACGCCATAGAAAAATCTCAAGGAAGGTAAAATGTTCGATTATGCTGTTGTTACGTTCATTCCAAAAACTGATTTCCGTTTCGTGAATTTAGTAAATTGTTTTATTCTATACTTCCTAATATAATAATTGCAGCCGCGCCTCAATTTAGCTGTACCCCGAGAAATGGTAGCTCGAATAAGTAATGTGTAAGCTTCTACCGTAAACCGCTTAACCCCGCTCCCGCGTTGCGCTATTCTGTAGGCTATTGCAATTAAGTCAACGGTTCGGTACGGTATGGTACTGTGTAGATAGGTGTCGGGAAGTGCTAGAATGCCTAAATGTTTACCGAGATAATATTTTGCATATACATATATACAACTAAAAGAAATAAGTGAAATCACCGGCAACCTCATAGCAATAAATGAACCTCATTCCAACGCTTTTTGCTGTAACCATTTCCCACCATATAGCAACTCCTGACAACTCCTGAGGTGCCAAATGTCAAAAACCAAAGGTGGGTGTATATGAGGTTGCTCCAACTCCGTGTGTTAGTGACACATGAAAGTCCGCTGGGTCCAAATCCAAAAGATGCGGGATGCGAGGCGGTGCCCAAAGCAGGTAGAAGTGTGGAGGTCTCCGATCGTCGGTGCGGTGATAGTGAGCCGCTTTGGTTTTTGACATTTGGCACCTCAGGAGTTGTCAGGAGTTGCTATATGGTGGGAAATGGTTATAGCAACCTGGGAGGTCTTTCATTTTAGCCGGGTTTATACTTTGGCCTCTCGGGTGACCTCTCTTGGGGATCACCTAAACACTTCCGATTACTTCCCGGCAGTCCACGTAATCGTGACTTTAGCAACTCCTAACACCAGGCTCCATACACATTTGCCCGTTTTCGACCTCCTTATCTGATTTTCGGTGCATTAACATCACCTGTTTTCATGGTCTGCATTTTCAATATTTCTGCCCTATGACGTCATAATGTCATGTGATTCTTTATAATTCAAATCTTAAACTTTGCTTTTCATTCCATCTTCACCTGATGAAGGAGCAGAGCTCCGAAAGCTTGTGTGTTACATACCAATAAACTGGACTGGACGTTAAATCTGTGGTGACTTATTATATTTATGCCTACACCAGATAAATACCAGCAGGGAGTAGGCAACACAAGAAACACGAGACCATACCGCAGGGTGAAGAAAACTTACACGATTGGCATAATGGATTTGTGTGGTCATTGCAAGCGATGATACATCGGTCGTACGCGTAGCGTAGATTTAAGCACCGAGCATTCGTACCACACCTTCACTCTAGCTGTATAATGTATCAGGCGTGGCAAAGCTGCAGACAACTGTTTAGGGAAGTCTTGAAAGTATATGCGGCAGGAAGGATTCGAAGCGCAGGCTAGGGGTAGTTCCTCCATCATTTGTGAGTACCCTACTCACTGCAGTAAAAGCCCATATAAATTTTGAACATGAGTAGGACACTCACCGAACAGCTTGGGCGGTGATGAACATGAACTTAGATTAATTGCTGGATAATAGTTCAGGAATGCAATGCACATTTCACTTGAGGTTGGCAGTCCACCCTGTAAATAACATATACTTTGTTATTGAAGAGAAGATCGCCACAGATTTAGCGTCCAGCCTTAGTTTATTGAGAATTAAAACATTCACTAGTATTCGGAGCTCCGTTCTTTGATCATCATCATCATCTTCATCTGATGAAGGAGCGGAGCTCTGAAAGCTAGTAAATGTTTTAATTCTCAATAAACTAAGGCTTGACGCTAAATCTGTGGTGATTTTCTTTACAATCTCTATTGATCGTCCGACATCGGCTCCACTACACTCTTCAATATATACTTTGTTTGTACAGTATGTTCCGAAACACGGGGTACACAATTCACAACGCGGTCTACCTCGGTGAGTTTATTCTTCAATACTTCATCACCGACAAAGCTGTAGGCCTATCAACCACCCCAAAACGGGAATACAATTCAACCTGACATACTAGTGGGCTCTCTCAAGTTAGTCATTCTATAAAATATTTGTTTGCTTAGTCTTGTCGTCGCTATACCAATACGGAAAGAAATCCATAGCTGTTTGTCTGGGGAATCGGTGAGTAGTATTTGTTTTCATAAATAGGTTCCTCTTGGGGAAATACAACGCTTACCGTCGTTACTTTATCTCTTTCCATAGTTTCATACACACACTCGATGCGAAATGAGTCCCCGGATTTGATTGTTGTTCCATTTGGCAGGTAGCGGGTTTCCTGATAGTCGAAGTCGTAATTGACGTCTTGCGATAAAGGCTTCATCTCTTTTCCGTCTCTGTTAAGTGTTAGAATGCCAACACGTATGCCTACTACAACAGGCCCATAATGTACTCGGCTTTTGGCGGATTACCGAATGATTATATAACGGCTAATATGTAAAATCGACCACCTTACTTTGCTAACGGCCGAAAAGGTTTTTCCCAAAAATGCTAAGTTGATAAATCTGTAGGCTAGACACTAAATTTGACTATGAGATTACGTGGATTCTGTGCCACTGAGTTGTGATGTGAATTTACGAAAAAATTACGAATTTATCAAATATTACATATTCACCTGATGAAGAAGCATAGCTCCAAATGTTTGCGTATTATATTCCAATAAACAGGTCTAGCCGTTAAATCTGTGGTGACTTATTATATTTATTACGACGTGAATTTACACATTTGCACAAAGACAAGCGCTATAATAAGATTCCCTAAGATGAAGTCGACGTTGTTGGATAGGCTGCTGCCCTCACAATGACACTGTATCCTTTGTTCTTATTCTTTTTACTCATAGTATACCTGAAATGGCGAAGTCGTATCGACCGTCCGGCAGTGTGTGAATGTAACAAACTGCTGTAAACAGTCACTTCAGAAATGCCAGCTTCATTCATTCCCTGTCAGGAAGAAATATGGTGTTAGACCTGGCCTTCGCAAAACATCATTCGTCCGAGGAGTTTCACCCAAGTTTAAAAACACTATGACACCGTTTAACACACTATACCCATGGCCTAGTCAACGTAAAAGCAGGCAATGTTATAGCTATGGAAGCATAGCAATTCGGGTCGACAGTCCGCTTGGTCTACTTTTTAATATTACCCAATTGCTACTTTAGTCGGCCAATAATCAGAGTACAAATATGGCGTTTTAGCGATATGTACATTTTGGCTAACGCAAACAGTACTGTATAGGCCTATGCATATTCTTACCTTAGTAATGCATTCCTGTTTGCAATAGCCAGCAACAAGAAAATTATCTGATTTTGGAGGCACAACTATATGACCAGTAGATTCTTCAATCTGCAAGATAGCCATCGGAATTTCTGGCTTCTCCATTGTGTAAAAGAAACGAAAACCAGAGTTGTCAACAAACTCTGTAAAATAAAATAGCATAAGCCTATAGAGTAGGTTATCGTCAAATATATAAATAGACATTATAGAAATCCAAAGAGTTGCCTACTATAGACTGGGTTTTGGGTGGAATCTTTGTCGTACAAACACAAAAGCATGATCCGTGTGCTTACAGGGTTTAGCGTACTAGAGAACATTTCGTTATCTATATTTTGGGTTGACCGACTATTCCGACTTCATCAACTATACCGGCTATTCCGATTCCATAGATTTATTATAGACGTCAAGATTCTTGCTCTCATTTCTTCCCGTCGTTCCGTCGCCACACAGGCGACCGCACGTTGTGCGATCAGTCATACCTATCCATGTTTGGAACGGTCAACTGAGCGGTTGTCACCGACGGGGCTATACACATATCACACGACTTACCTCTTCTTTCTGGGTTGTCGTATTGTATTTCCAACATCATCCGATGCGGAAGGGCAAGTGCAATTTTCTCAGGAAATACCACACCAGCAGAACCTAGTGCCCAGCCAGCGATTACTTTGAAACATCCATTATCAAACGGGCTCATTTTAACGTAACATTGTCTAGACACACCATTACCAAGCCATTCCTGAAAGAAAAGGATTACTAAAACCACAACCAATACTCTGGACAGAAGTTTGGGTTGAAAAATCTACTCCAGAGCCCCAAAACTGCCACACGTCTGTCCACAATATCTTCGGCTCCTTGAACAACACCAGGGAGCGAAAACGTTAAGACATATTGATTTTTGATGAGTTAGACGGTCTAGTCAGAATGCGGTAAAAATATCAAATCAACCGCTACACAGAAAATCATTTTCACAAGGGGCATGAATGATTTAATGCAGAGTAAAAAAGCCTGTTATATCATCTCGATACACAATGTCTTTCATACAGGCAGAGAGCGAACACCAAATATTTTTGTTAAATGACCATAGCGACTACCCAACTGTTTTCAATACATTTATTTCTTAGTCATTTCATCCTCTCATTTCATCGCGATAGGCTGATTCACAGGCATGTCGCAAGCATAAATGAAACATACCTTAGAGTTCGTACAGTCGTACACCAAAATATGATGAAGATTCATCGCATTTGCCTCATCCACAATCGGTCGATACTGAAATATTGTGCGTGGTTATATTGTTAACTAGCTGGTTATCCCAATTTCACGATTGTTCAATAGCGTACGTAGGTTAATGAACTATGGTTTGACCCGCGTGGGAAACCTTAGACGCCGAACCGAACCGAACTTTACTTAATCGTGTGTGAGGTTTTTCCCTCTATTGCCAAAGGAATCATGGTACCTCGATTCCCTTTTTGTAAGCATTATATTAACCCCGAGCGATATACATCTTCCAACGTCCGACCGAAATGCATTAAATAATCAGAACGTTGTACTGTAGGCTACGTTAGTCTGTTAGCATTCCCAACCCGACATACTAACACGAGACCGCTGTTCAATCTTTGTGCAACGCAACAGCGAAAAGATTTAAAAAAATTTCTCTCAACTGCAAAATTACTCTACCTAACTAAAGCTCCATGATTGGGCAGCGGCAGTGTGACGATACAGCCCGCGATGCCTAAAACACTTACCATAGGGACGGTAACGGGTTTCCGATTTCCTCTCTAAAGCGCGCTCCCCGGTAGAATAAAAAATAATTTGAAAGAAACAGTCGACCTTAGAACAGACCTACCTATTATACGAGATGTTTGTCTAATGAGTCTAATATCTAATGAGATGTAAGATCCATTAGCCTGGAGTGATTTTTAGCCACGTACAAAAGGGTGACTTCAAATTTCTCTTTGCTTGATGAAAGAAAAGGGTGCAGGAAACTTGTGATCTTTCTCTATAGTCCTAGATCGTGTGGATATTTCCAGGTATGAAGGCTTTTACAATATCCGCCCTTTTTATATTCGTGGTTGCAACGACGGCGATAGCGACACCGATACCGACAAAGACAGAACCAGCGACATCGTCATCGACGGCGACAGGGATAGAGACAACGACAGACGGTTATTCCCCGCTGCAGGTTGGCGGCTTAGAGTACGTCGAAGACCTATACTATATTTGGGTACGTCAAAAATATATAAATGAGCAATGCCATCCATTATATGAGGAAATAAATAGGAAGAGAGCTGAAGGTCTTTCGACAATATGGTAACGTGACAATGTTGTTTTAGACGAAAAGTTTCTAAGCTCTTACACGTCGATGGTGAGCGACGGAAATTACGCGACGATGTCTGACGTCACAATACAAGGAAAGGTCTTTGACGTCTCGAGTGGCCGTAAATCGTAATAAAACAGCAATCTTTTGCCCTGTTTTGTCTAAGAATGTTCATTTTTAGGTACAACCCTATTTTGGTTATTGCGACTTCTCTTACGTCGTGTGGTTTAAGACGCAGGTTGTTGCCACAGGAACAAACTACAGACTTTATGTAAGTAATAATCTTACTGATCAGATTCTTACAGATTACAGAGACGTCTCGTCACGTCTCTAAACTGACCGACTGGTTTAGACCGTCCGCCTTCTGATCGGGAGGTTCTAGTTTCGATTCCCGACCGAGTCTAATCAAAGACTTTGAAACTGGTATCCAAATAAACTGTGTAAAACCGAAGCGCATCTTTCCAAATAGCTTAACTTTACGTGTAGTTATCCCCCGTAGGTGGTGATGAATTGTCTAACCGCCTTTCCATTTGCGACCATTCCTTTGCCATTCCTATACACGATCTAATTGTTATGTACCAGGTCACATGGAGTGTCTTTCCAAGTAGCCTAACTTGACGTGTAGTTACCAACTTTAGATGACGAATAAATGGATTAAATTAGTTCAACGCATCTGACCATGACTATCCATCTTCTGTTTCATCATTAGCTAGAGTATTGGCTCATGCGACATGGCGTGTTGCGATGCTTTTCTGGTGTCTTGTCCGGATAGCCATCGAGACCGAGTTTCTACATTTTATGCGCTAAACCGCACATTTTGACGATAGGATTCCTATGTCCTCTTCATCAGCTCTTGCCTATAGCTTACTGTAATGGATCCACCAATTAAAGACCAAACGACGAGATTCCAGTCGAGATACGGTAGAACAAAACCATGCACATGTGAGGACAATTGGGCCAAACTCCGCGAAGCGGTTGAGTCTAGCACGGGCCGTTATTGTACGCATCCTCCTGCAGTTAACAAAGCATCGACACAGAGCATTATGCTTTCTCGTTACCTCGTTGTACTTCACTGCCAACAAAGTAGATAAAACTATGTATATCCGTGGTTGCTTGACTTTTTTCCACTTATTCTATTGTAGGACCAGGTCAACTATTAGGTAGCAGTCGCTTTCAATATCAAATGCTTTTAATTTCAGGTGAAGACGTGTAAACCTAAAGACTACTCTGCTATTGTCGTGTTCGTCCCATCGGCCGAGACAAATGAAAACCCTAGGGTTACTTGGTATTCCGATCCTACAGATCTTTACCCATCCTTCTAGGAGATGAGCAAGACTTCAGCGTTTTTGAAGACTTTGAATTTGATTTAATTTTATTTCAAAAACATTCTGCCAATTCATATCTTTTTGGTGTGTAGGTTGGGGAGTAGGGACAGCCCGTCAGGAGAAAGCGTTGGAATGAGGTTCATTTATTGCTATGAGGGTGCCGGTGATTTCACTTATTTCTGTTAGTTGTATATATGCATATGCAAAATATTATCTCGGTAAACATTTAGGCATTCTAGCACTTCCCGACACCTATCTACACAGTACCATACCGTACCGAACCGTTGACTTAATTGCAATAGCCTACAGAATAGCGCAACGCGGGAGCGGGATTTAGCGGTTTACGGTAAAAGCTTACTCATTACTTATTCGAGCTACCATTTCTCGGGGTACAGCTAAATTGAGGCGCGGCTGCAATTATTATATTAGGAAGTATAGAATAGAACAATTTACTAAATTCACGAAACGGAAATAAGTTTTTGGAATGAACGTAACAACAGCATAATCGAACATTTTACCTTCCTTGAGATTTTTCTATGGCGTGACTCCATGAGAATCTTCCCGACTTACGTTTGAGGCGGTATCGAGATCTTCCTGAATTTTAGGTACCTCTCTTACTTATTAGCTATCCGCGACATTTCATAGGCTGCAAATGGAGACTTCAGAGGCGAACTTACGAACAGACCTACCTAAAGCTATTCGATTCGCATGACGTGGTCAATAGGCCTACTCACCCCTTTCGCATAGTATGTCTCGGGTGTTGGCAATTCCAACATGATGCATCTGTAGTATGTAGTCTGTGCTGGAATGGAAGCACTTTGCACTCTGGCGTCCCATTCTTTCAAGTTAGATTCAATTCCTGAGATTTAAAGAATGCTTAAGGGTTATACCAACACGTGGTCTCTAGTCGTGATACTAATGGGGCTTTAATGAAAATATGAATACCAACACTTCGGCTAATGGAGTCAATAGCGGACAATCATATATAAATAGGTAGGCATACGCGCTAAACTATGGAACGATATAGCCTACCTACGGAAATTAGATTACTCGACTCCCATAAATTTTGACGCATCTATCACAGTCACCGGTCTAATTGTTTAATATTTCATATATAAGCTTACTGTCATTCTTGCCAGTGTGCAGCTACTAATTTATATATTTTTAGATATATTGCCATGCTTTTATAAATTGCATTACGTATTTATGTATTTATAACTAGGTGATCTCCGCCAGGTGGCGACTGCTTTTAAGACCTTGCCACCCCCGTTGTCACCTAGTCAATACCAGAATAGCAGCAATGCTCCGTATTCTATCTGTCCGTAATCTACTATTTATCCCTGTCACAATTCATATAATGATTCATTACAGGGTAAGAATACGGACCGTAAAAAAGCCACTCCAAATCATCGGCGGTTCGCCATACTGCCGTGACGGTTCGCTAAAAAGGCCTTAAAGAAATAGATTGTTTAGCAACGTCTTCAGTTTATATTACCTTCGGCTTTTGCAAACTTTTGCGGATTTGCTAGAATCAAGCTCCTTCCACCTATTTGATTATTAGGGTTGTATTTTAGGCGTAACAGTATGACCTACTATGAATGCAATACAACCTCTATTCATTCCATGATAATTATCATTTTTGGGTGAATTTCCAATCACATCACTAGCGGCGAACGCATAGAGAACACGAAGAGTCCGTGAGAGCTGTAAATAAAAGTATACTGTAAGTATGTTTTCCATTTTCATCATATGCTTCTTTTTCTGTCGTTCGCATCGTTGTTTTTTCTACGGACTTGACTTCATGGCTGGCACACAGTAAGCACTGTTACTGTAAGTCGAGTGCTGATCGTAAATCGTAACGTACAGAGTTACCGGTAGAAGTTCTGATAATGAGTTGATATCTGTACGCCTATATACCAGACAGAAGCCACTCTGGAAATGTATTCCATATTGCTAGTAACTGTTAAGTTGGCCGATTGATTTGACTTTGCGCTTTTCTCATCTTGCTTCGAATTCTGACCCCATCGGAATCAAAACAAAGACTTTTGCAATTGGTATCCATCAATCCTTTCCTAGGCCGTCACAATCAGAGGAGTGTGTAGGGTTGTGGTTGCCACGGTGATCAGACTTATAAACCGGAAATCTCGCGATCTCGTATGCTACAAGTATTGACATATGGTACATTGTATATGATGTCGGCACTCGAAAAAAACACAAATTCAAGCAACGATATCCAACTTTTAGTTATAATCGAATCGTCCAATTACGAAATTTGTCCAATTTGGATTCCTGTTGATTTCAAATTGCCAGGGCCACTGTCTGTATTTTCCGCGGGCGAAAATGTCAGGTACATTGTGCACTGAGCCTAATTTATAAATATAATTAATATTCTAAAGAAGATCACCACAGATTTAACGTCCAACTACAGTTTATTTAGAATTAAAACATTCACTATAGCTTTCGGAGCTCCGCTCGTTCATCACCTGATCACCTGATGAAGTGAATGTTTTAATTATCAATAAACTAAGACTGGACGCTACATTTGTGGTGATCCTCCTTACAGTATCTGTTGATCGTCCTCCATCGGCTTCACTACACTCTTAGATATAATAAAAAAAGCTATTGTGATCTTACATCTATGTTTCTATCTTGTTTGTTGCAAGGTTTCAGCTTCCGTTTAATCCTCACAGAAGTATGAGTAGCGTTTTCGTATCCGCTTAGAATTTCAATGTCCTGTTTGTCGTCTACCTTTGGCACCCCATTGAGAGCTGCGTGGCAATTCTGAAACAGATCCGTGTAAGTTTCAAATGACAATGGTTGACCAATATGAAAGATTTGAAAATATTAAGCAGTGGTTGTATTTCACAAGATATTTTACAGCTGGCAATTTCCTATTTTCTTCTACATTTGGCGTCTGCAATAGGGTTCGCTACATCACATTAATCCTACTCCAAAAACATCTAGTTGACCTTAATGGATTTTATAGGTCGAGAAAAGGGGAATCACCTGCCTATACCTTATATTGCAAGTTATACTTGTCATTCGTCACCTACATCTACAATCGCATCAATCTCTCCCGTCTCTCTTCGTCTCTCTTTAGCAAAATCTCCATATATCTCTATCAATCTCTCTCTTTATCTTATCTACCTAGATGGACACGTGAGCGCTTCGATATGTGGAACACATGTGAGATTGCCAAGTCCTACACGTAGACCGAAACTCGTTATACGGCCCACTCATGACCTATAGGCAGGATTATTTCCACTATCGTTTATATTGAATTTGCCACGTCCATTTGCCCTCATGTGAGCCTGGTATGACTGGAATTTGCCTGTAATTTACCCCGAATTAGGCTGTTACGTTCTTATGTATACATTCCTAAGCGACGTACCAAGCCACCAAAAGATATGCTATTCATATTTCCCCGAATTCCAAATATATTGCGTATCTCATTATTTCCTTCCTAAAGAGACGCACGCTTTATTCGCGAAAATCTCAGTTCACTCTGCTAATAAACATGTAGCCCTACTCACTTTACCAGTTCGCGATGACGTAGCACTGGATGTTGTATAACCCACAAACATGCTGTTTCGTGCTAATGATCTATTATTATGCTTTATGCCATTTTGCCACTGCTTTTAACAGTCATTGCGTGCGTTAAAATCTCAAATATTTTCTTTCGAATGTTTGATGACCCTTCCCATTCAAATCTATTCTGGGTTGTTTTATGGATTCCTATAGTCAGAATACTAGAGCGTATGTTTCTTGTGCTATTGGAGCAGAATATGAGGTTGGGTATAACGTATTTCTCCTTCTTTTGGATTAATTCAATAACGACAAAATATAGTTCGAAGATACCTGTACCGGTGGTGATGGCTTACGTTGCAGATTCACTAATTCTGCTTGATAGTTCAGCTACATTTTGGTTACTCTGTTTGGTTTAGGGTTCGCAACTCGAATGGCCACTTTCAATGTAATCTCCGGAGTGTATTACAATGATCTGATTTCCGCATATATTATCCTGGCTGGTTCTGCGGTGATAGGTTTGACTATCACGTACGCGTAATGTGAAGTCATGTGTGTATATGTCAAAATATTTATTATGTTTGCCCATTCCTTCGCGGCCACTATAATTGCTCTAATTGCGCATTACAGGCACTTCGAAAGGATAATTTGATCCACCCAGTAACGAGGTAATTACTTCTTGCTTATTATGCATCATGGAAACAAATTCTTGTCGTACTAAAGTACTAAAACTAAAAGAGTCGCGTAAGGATCCCCCAATGCTCATTTTCGCGTCGTAGCATATAGGCTACTCCGAGCTTTAAAAACGCATCTAGAGAGTTTAAATACTCAGTGGAATGTTTATGTGGCTGTAACGGAACTGTACCGTTACGTTTCAATATATAATAGAGTTAGCTTACGCGAAAGCCTCAGCTCAGCAATCGAACTCACGCCTTAATCACACCCATATATCATACGAATGTAGCAATAGTTTAGTAATTCACAATTTCCGGAAAGACGGGTAGTATTCTCACGTATACAATTGTGTGAATAGAACCAATGTCAACTCCTACCGACAACAGACACAAATAGGAGGTAGCAAGTGCTCAATTGGCCGAGTGGGTTAGACTGTCTGTCATATGATCGCGAGGTTTCGGGTTCGATTCCCGACCGAGTCAAATCGAATACTTTAAAATTGTTATTCCTTCCTTCTCTGCTTGGCAGTCGGTTTCGGGGAAGTGCGGAGAGTCGTGATTGTAACAGTGATCCGGGCAATACACCGAAAGTATTGATACGCATACCGTAAACATTGACTTGGTGCAAATGAACTTAGTAGTTGAAAACGCCATAAATTTCAAACAAACAAGTCAGGCCGAGAGGAGATAGAAATTTCTGCTACAACTATAAGAAACTACAAATTACACGATACCACGTTAATGCCTTCTGAAACTACTATAATGCGATTGATTCTGCAGATAATGCTGTTGAATCAAGTTGTTTATCACTGAAATACCATTTCGGTACGTGTACATCAGATCTTTCTGGTCAACTTGTGAGACAAAAAAAGTTTACGAGATTCAGTTTCCCGCGTTATACTCAGGGGCGTTTAGGGCGCCTATTATGGTTCGGTATCGAACTTAAAGCGTAAGCGCTAGAAAGACTCTGAACAGTTGAGTGATTCAGCGCGCATACGTCCCGCGGTGAGGAGACTGGGTGACTCAGGCTGCGCACGGAGGAGTCTTGCCTATTTGAGTCAATAAGGCTACTATTCACGAATTATTTCGATTTGGATTGCCGCATACCTTCCACTGCTTGAACTTTCTACCTTCAACCTATTCTTGAAAGAAACGGTAAGGTAAACCAAGTAAGAAATCATGTTTATAGGCGAGTAATGCTATTCCCATCATCACTAGAAGTCAAACTATCGACAAACTCGATGTCAAATTTCTAAATATCACTAGATAACACACTTTACTATTGAAGAAATTATTGCCTTCAGCTAGGGCTCACTTGGTGCAAATTTTAGATGATCAGAGCATTCGCTCAACGAACTGCACTCAATTTTATTTAACGCAGATACTCTATCTAAAGTAGCGATTAGGTCCCCAGGATAAAAGGATGAATACTCCGTAAAAAGAGAGCATTTACAAAATGAAATGGATATCAATAACCTGCATGACCAGGAAATATCCATTGCCTATCAGTTGGCAGGGCAGACTGAGCCCGTTTGTTCAGTCCAATTATACACTCCTAATGATCTTCTCAAATATTTTAGGATTCATGCATTGGAACGAGGCGCTAAACAGCTATTTGCAATATGTTATACCTTTCTGTGACGTTGATGTAAATTCATTCACTAAAATCTGATTTTGATGCGAACAATATCACAACAGATAAGCTAAATTACATAAATATAACTAGTAGCATACAAAAGGGTCACTTTAATGTCTTATGAGGCATGTTGCCGTCGGCAAGCGACACAATTTGCTACCAAAATAAATATAATTTGATTGAAAATACAGTGCTTCACCGAGCGAGAACCTCCAGCAATTGCATAGTTGCTCTCGCGACATGACCCCAAATCACTTGTACCAACTAGTGGTAGACTGTTATGACACTGAAAATCTATAACTGAAATCCTAATATTTTGTAGTATTAATCTTGAGGAGCACAATCACAATAAACTTTGACACAATAAGCTTTAAAGGCGCTATAAACGTTGTGCAGTAGCTCACAATTCCCAAAGGGAAGTCAAATTTTATCTGTGGCAACCAGTGCGGTATTCAAAAACTCTGATAGCAAAATCGATCGAATAGAATTATTGAAATGAATTGGATTCAGGCTAACTTCAGAGGTTACTTATAGTAAAAAAAAAGACAATCAATGTCCAACGTCATTATCTGTTACCATCGGTAAATTAAAATAGGTTCCAACACCCAAATCCAACTTCCTTCCATAGACCAAGATTTCTTTATAAACCACGTTATTGATCAACCTTCAAATTCAAACATGCTAACAGTTAAACGATGTATACATTACCAATATCGAAATAAGGCAAGTAATTGCATCCTTTCATGTGAAAACAAAAGGTTATTCATGATAAATAAGGAAAATAAAACCTCATCCCATTTATCATGCTTAATCTGATATCAGGCCAACAAACTGGAAATTATTTTGTTTGCTCATGATTGACTTAATGGCACTCGATTCGTAATTGATTCGGGCAGTGAAAGTACAATACTTCCACTTTCTCATAATTGTGAAAAAAATCAGAGCGCTAACCGTAGACTTTACACAACAAATACTAGTTCAGTATCTATTTATGACTCTAGAACCATGAAATTGTTTTTGACAATTAAAGCCCCACAAATTACAATTGTGCTGGCTACACAATTCTAGGCATAGACATTAATTCAAAATTCGGTTTGACGATTGATTTTAACAACAAGTCTTTGATCAATAGAAGGAGAGGAATTAAGATACAAGTAATTACAGACGCTGACAATTAGAAAATTGAATCAAAAAGTTACGTTCGTCCACATATGGCGCGAGACTTCAATGTCGCCTGGACGTTAATGGCCAGTGCGTTGCCAATGGTGTGCAAATGCAACAATAGCCCGTTAACGCACGTGATCATGTTTGAGCCCTTTACCTGGACCACATGTGTGCTAAAGGGCATGGAGCACGTATGGATAATATATATAGGTGGGCAAGCTGATGCCCTGAAAATGCCATATGTGGGCTATATAACGCTTGGCGTTCCATACAGAAACCTTGGCCATCCCACATGAGGACCACATCGGAACTTTCGCATTTTTCGGACTAGGAAATAGCGTCTGCATACAACCAGGAAAGGATAAAGATATCATAACAAGTAGGCAAGAATAAAAAATTATTGACTCTTCAAATGTTTTTCATGAGTTGCTCAGTGAATTTTCTAAACTGAGTGTAACGCATCCAGCTCGCGAGCGCCCCAGTAAATATCAATTGGAAATAAATACTAGGGGAAGATTGATTCCAGTTCTCACAAGAGACGTTCCGCCTGATTATTTTATTATAAGTTGAGTATATTGACGAAATGACATAATTAGGTCACATCAGTAAAAGTGAGTCAACTTATTCGTGATCGTGATTTTTGCGTACTTCCCGATAATGGTAGGACAATCCAATTTTGTGAGAAATTTATAATAAATATAATATTACGCACTTGCATTTTCAAAAGCACACATCCAAGCAACATATTTTGCTAAATTTGGGCATGTTTACGATTCTCAGGTGTAAATTCAAATGCACTGTGTGATCGAGGACAACTTGAAGAGTTTTAAAAACAATAGAACAATGAAGCGAGCGAAACGGTCCAATTTTGGGATAATTTGTTGCTTCGAACAAAGATAAGCAGGCCTGTCAGAAGGGCTTCCACGCGTGAGCATGATACTCTCTCTGAGAAGGCAGAGCGATTAGAAATTAATCTTTATTTTTAGTCAACATTATAATTGGGGTTAACCGTCTCTAAATTTAAAATTGCGCTACTTGTAAATAGGCTATTGGATGTATATTGAAACAGCGCATGAATAACCAGTGGGTTCTTGTGAGATATATTTCGAAAATATTTACTGAAACTCAAACTCGTTAGAGTACTATTTAAAAGGAAAATGTTTCTGCTTATAGATATTGTAATTTACTTTCGAAATATACCCCTTGGTCGTAACGAACGGTTAATAACTGGTACGTACTAGTTTTTCCAAAATGTAGCCTATCGGAAACCGTCGACGAAATGACAGCGCAACGTTAAGATATAATTAGGTACATTAGTGAACACGTCACTGACGTAATTGCGATAGGCGGTAGTCTCAACACTATGCCTGATGTATTGAGTCGCATAGAGATCAACCAAATTACTGAATCCAATTAGTATTCGACATAGATTAAGCTCCAGAGCAACTAACTGATAACGAATAACAAACATAGAGAAACATACACGACACGACACTGCACCTCAACGGCAGATTAGGCTGACCCTTTCTTTAGCTACGGGGCTCACTCCAAATTCAACATTGCCGCCTCTCTCAGCTTAGCAATTGGCCAGCATCTTGAATATAGCCCGAAATCGATCGTTTTTCGGTCATTGCCAAAGGCCGGTCAAAATTACGTATATTAACAGCGGTAAGACTAATCTGTGCCGTCAGAAAAAGACTTGTAGTTAGCCGTAAAATATCCCATTGAGTAAATCTGTCTTACGTTGTGTTGCACTGTGTTTGTTCCAGTTCAGTGGTTTTACTCTGCATGTAGTTACCTGTGTTTACGCAATTGGTGTTTGCCTACTTTGTGACATAATAATTTGTATAGAGACAATTTGTTGATATGAATTTGAAAGTTTCCACTGTTAGTTTGCAAACGATATTCTCCTGATGAGTGTTGGAACCGAAAAGCATCGAGAAATAAATTACTTGTAACCAAAAATGAATATGTTACAGCGCGCAATATTCCACTTTTGCACCGTCAAGCATATCTCCGTTTGGGCACACCAATTCTATGTATTGTGACCGACCTGGAAGGCCGTGAATTTAGTAGGCCGTGATTGTATAGTCGCAATGATTAGGCTTAGATTCTATTCTCAATAATTCTAATATCCGATTTGGCGCTACAACTAAGAAACTACAAATTACACCTCACTACGATGACTTAATTACTATATGACTCAGTGGTTACTATTGAGCTTTCGCTAGTGGGTAAATATATGTAAAAATTAAAGGAAATTGAAACTTTTAAATGCAACGCTACCTCTTCCCTGGCGGAAGCTCAACACTGACCATTGAGCCATATTCGGATTAAAATGTTGTAACGAATCCACACAAACAGCTACTGGCTCAACCTACTATGCTTCTGTTGATTCTCCTAATTATCATTTTAGTCTCTCATTTTCTACCAGACGAATTAGAAATGATAGTGATAGATCGTGTTTCAGTTAGCAATTAAGCAGCCGCGTTATGCCATAGCTACATAACGGTACTCACTATCGCATAAGCTCCGTCAGACCGGTAGCCCATCATGATAAGATCGGCACCACGCATCGAAATCTTGGGTGAAAACCCTAGGCCCATCCAGCCAACGGTTGGTGCAGTAAGCTAAAACAAAAAAAAATATCATGAGGCATTCGATTTTTCCGCTTTAGCCGCATTAACGATAAGATGTAAAAATAGGAATACACAGAATCCAGTCAGACTTCAGCGGTCATAAAAATAGCACGAAAAGCGTGCTACACGAAGATGCCCGACCACCTTCTTACCGAAGTCTACATTATCACCCAGTGCTTTCTGCCATTCCGTGGATATATATAGGCCTACAGTTACGAAAAAAACATGAAAAGTGCCGCCTGGTACCTGCCGGTTCCAGGCCAAGATAATTGGTGACAGTCGCTACAGCACTACGGACACCCGACATATAGAATCATTGCCACATCATGAGTGGTTAGTTAAGCTTTCTCCTCCAACATGTGGAACAAGGTAAGAATGACAAGCACAAACTGAAATATAGAATCACGCCTCACCTGCATTACTATATCTTCATTTTCAAAATCCCATTTCAAATCCACTTTTCTGTCTTTATCCAAGAATACTTGGTATGGCAAGTCACAGGAGTCTCTTCCCAATTTATGGTCGTGCGCTAAGGAAGTCGTACCGTCGATGAAAGATGTTGTTGTTGGAGGTGGAGTCATCGTAGATCTGGGTCCTGTAATAGAATTTTCACGGTTATGCGCATCGGTGTAATCTGATCTGGGATGTCTTAAAACATATTCCGATCAAATCAAACCACGGATTTTAAAATTGGTATCAGTTTTTTTTTATTCCTTGGCAGTAAGTATATGAAGGAGTGTAAAGAGTTCCGCGGGCTGAAACTCGTTCGGAAATCGATTCCGGAATAGAACCTTCCGACAATAAGGCAACCAGTGAAATTACTCGACTAACTGAGCGGTAAGTAACTAGTTGAAATTGACTCAAACACGAAACAACAACAAGTATTAGTCTCTATAGGCTACTCTGTACGATGATGCAGTGCATGCTTACCGGTGCAATCCTCGTCTGATATAAGCGTGAGTTTTCGAAAGCCTGTTCATAAGTGTAAGAAAATTAGGAATTGTATTCGTGCGGTGCATATCACGTATTACTTACCTCTGCTACCACCGTGGAAATAAGAAATTTGCAGCTGCAATGCTACGTCTTCTTGCCCAAACGCCCAAATGACATTCATCTCGCCAGGCTACATAAAGAAATTGGAAAGTAAGCCTAATCGAGTTTTATCAAAATTGCCTTTTGTTGTGACAGATACACCCAGGACGGATAATTTGTTAACTTTTTCTACCATCTGTTGACAGGGTATGTGTAGACAACATCCGACGGTAGACGATTACAGTAGAATTGAGAGCGTCACGACTTTCGCAACAAATTATGTGCGGCCAAATGTGTTAGGCACTTAGTACACAAGTTCTAGAAATCATTTCTCTATTTTCGGCCCGGTTCCGCTTGTGGACGACTACAGCGGAACGTAGCAATCCTGATTTGAGTGTGATTTTACGTCGTATTCCCTTCCTACCGCCGTAGTTGATAAATTTTCAATTTTTGTCACGAATCCCAAGATTTTACAACGCAATGTGGAACGCATGCAGACATCGTTTATCAGGCACTAAACATTTTTGCGATACAGTACCCTTCCACTACTCATACGCGCAACGCTACTCCGCACATTATTACACTTTTTCTTCAGCAATATACACATAGTTGATGAAGCAATAGATACCCTTCACAGAGTCTACAGATTACCAAAGATTCGAATCTCAGAACTATTGGTTTCGTGGATGACGACCTCACTACTGCACTACCACACAATGATTACGAAGATATTTATTATCTCACTTTGAACTGGTAATCATTAGAATCATCCGTGAATAACGGTCTGGTGACGGTCACAATAGTATGTGTGCCATTTTCGAACCCTCTGGTGATGGTTGCATCTTGGTCTTCATCAACTTGCAGTTCTCCATTTCCTCCAGAGTGTGCATCCTGCGAGGAACAAAAACTTAGATCAAACTCAACTCAGTTAAAACGCAACTCAATCTAAATTCGTGAAGCTATGGAATTTTAGGAAAGCATCCATAGTAGGGAATAGGTATTCACCAGTATAGGCCTATTCTAGGATCAAATATATTCGCTACTTTCTTACCCATACATAAGCCTTTCCGTTACTAATGCCAGCGACAATGATGTCCGACTTCGCCATTGTTTCGTTCTTGCTAAAGCCAATCCCGACATATCCTAAAGTGGCCACAGTCATCTGAAATTCGATATCGATTAAAATCAACACTATTAACCATTAGAAATGTATTAGTAATATCAATCTTTCTCTAATGTCTCATGTAACGTGGTTTGTACCAAATTCATGAATTGAGCCGACGATCTTGCGTACGAAAAGGAGGCCTGACACTGACATCAAAAATATACATCTAAACAGACTAGTAGCCTACTCTTTTACATTAACACCAACTCCGATTCTTTTACTTCACCAACACCAACTTGGCACCTAGCAGGCCAGATATTGCCTACATTGAATTGGCGTGCGTTCATCGCGATAGTGTGCAAGGAAAAGTTAGCAAAAGCGAACATAATAACAACCTACATATAGTTTTTAAGCCATCTATGCGTCATAGAACATGATTCAAGCTGCATGAGTGTAGTCCTACAGTAGCTATTGCAATCCGGTCAGGGATATCTAGACAGTCTAGATATCCCTGAACAGGTTTGACTCAAAAGAGCAAAAACCTTTTCAAACACGAGATAATATAAATAAGATTGCTTCCTACCTTCAATTCGATCTCAGTTTCCGTATTCTCCCATTCCAGCAGATAATGACTGTATAGTTCTGCAGAATGTGCATGGTTTCCATACAGAAATATCAAAATCCCCATCCACGTAAGAAACAAACGTTCCATTCTTCAGAAATACTCAAAAATGAATAGAAGTCAGAAAATAACTAACACGTCCTTATGTAGAATTTGCGACAGTAACAATCTGAAATATATTTCAGGAGATTATTTTTGAGTTACTTTATAACTCGAAATATACAGTACTGTACTACACGTTCGGTTTTTGGACACTCTCCACCAAGGCTTACTGCTAACTAAACATTCTCACTCCTTCCCCCCCGCTACATAGTGAATAAATAGAAAACTCCAGATAATTTTAGAATGCGCGCGATATACAAGTTTACCCGTCTTTTATCGAGTTAGTATAGTGATTAAGTATTGAGCGAAGTTGCATGGATGCAGACGTTTACCTCGCCGAGGTTTCGACCTAGCGATGACGGACACTTTACATATGTACGAAAAACCGACTGCGGTGATGATCTAATCACCAATCGCTGCCACTGCAAGCAATGAAACCTTATATTTTTCATTAAACTTCACGCCCCCTATTCATCATAATATTTCAGGTGCCACGTCATATAGTCAATAGAACTGGTAAGCATACCATTAACCAACCACGCTTGCTGCATTGAATTGTTGCAAACCCGATAGGACTATACCGCGTGACGACTTAACGTATAGGGAGGCCTACTTCATATTGCATACGTCAACCCAACCGCATGCGTGAGTATAAAGAGACCAATTGTACGTCGAAACATTTTGACACCAATGATTCTTTAAAGTTTCCAACTACTCACCGGACTGCAAGATCCTTACTTGAATAGATGAAATATAACAAATACTAAAATACACCCGCAACCACCGGTCCACCGTCATATACGAGCAAGCCACATTAAGGTAAAGCGGGGATAGATTAAATGTATACAGTACAACAAACAACACTAACGCAAAACGACTATCTCGGTTCTGACTCTACCATACACGCATCTCCACGACCGCACCACGAGAGTATGAGCGTATTAATGTTTGTTAAGGTAACAAAGCAACTGATCTCTCTAATAATGTTGCACGTGCGTACCACGGAAATATTTCATAGTGGACATTGCAAACCTGTTCTCACAATGTCCACCTGGCCCGGCCATATCTTGTTGACGTATGAAAACTGTGAAAATGAAAATTTAACCAAAGAACGGACTAGAAAACGAACGGACGGTGGGTTGAGGTTAGGCTACACCAAGTGACCGTGTACGCACGGTTTGCGATGTTTTTCATATCGTCGGTTGAGGACTGTTGGCGCATGCGGGGCCCAGTCTTCCCTCCATCATAGGAAATCATATAGCGTAATCATTAAAGTGATGGTGAGAAAATTTGAGCGACGGAATAAGCGAAGGGAGTCAGTAGGTCTACCCGATTGCGCAAACACGATTTCGAAAGACAGTGTTCGTCATGGAAATTGTAGCCTCCGTACTAACCATACATCATTGGATGACATGTCGCGCGCGCCATTACATATTAGGTCATCATCGGTTATGTAGGCCTGCATGATAGTTGACAAGTTAGAACACAATCTTGAATTTTGACGACAGAGAACGAGTGAAAAACACGACGACAGTCTTTGCAGCACAAGATCATAGTTGCGCCATCTACGAGAGAGAGAGAGGGAAGAAATTGTTGTGAAGAGAACCGCTATAACGCTGCTCAAGTGCATCACGATAAGATTTATAAAGAAGACCGAAAACGGGGAGTCAAACAAGCCGCATGACCCGACCCAAGCTTTTTGCCGCATGAACAATGTATGAAAGTGACAGTGATGGCAAGTTGTAGTCCCGATTGCCATAATGAAAAACAGATTGCTTTGTAGCCTATGCTACTGCGATTTTAGGCGTAGTAACAGAACTTAACCGGTGTGTTGGATGATGTCTATTCTCTGTGTGCTTTCAATCACCGATGAGTGTCCTGAAACGACTGATATTACAGTCTTCGAGCTGTGCTAATTCTGGCTGGTGTGATTAGTAATCACGCTCAATTGATGCGCTGCTCAGCAAATCCAAACAATCGATTCTGCACGACTTTGAAGAAGCAATTCCTATGATATTATTCGATACGTATCAGCAACAATGGCAGAAAAACAACAACAACTTAGCTCGTAAATTTCACTACCAAGCTGATTGGTAATGTAGTAGATTGGTAGCATTGATATAAGTTAGCAATCAGCACATGAACATTTACACCGCTTTATTTGATAATACACTATGAAATCGGACATTATCATATTGGCATTCGTCGTCAGCAGTGTAGCAAAATTTTGGTATGACCATAATGCAACGTTTGATCGGACTAATCATAGTTGGTTCTACCAGTATGTAGCGTAAGAAATGATTCTAGTATAGGCCTATGCATTGTGGTATAGTTTACTGATGATTGCAGTCAGCATCGTGATGACATAACGGCCTTTTTCCGCTTAGTAATGTTCTAACGCGTGATAATGGCGTGGCTGAGTGGCACGACTGATGTGGGGCGCGAATAGTGTCACAATATAGATAAAAACTTCAATATTAGGCCTAATATCAAAATGAATAGGCCTGTACATTGAGCAATGGTGGTAGTTCTTTTTACAGATTAAACAAAACTGTTCAGTGTCGTTCAAATAGTGGAAAATATATTTGTATAACTCTAATTGTTGTAAACAGGGTTGTAATAAGTTTTGAAAGAATCCTTACTGGAAATAGTGCGCCACGAAATCTATTACTAACTCGAGATGTGTTGTAATAAACGTTCCATATTTTAAGACCACTCTTAATGAAGGATTGCCGCCAGATAATTGATCCTTGGAAAGTGAAATTCGTGGCAGTAAAAATCTATATTATAATCAAAGAGGCAGTTTTTTTGGAGCTTTATAACTCAAGAATGTCAAGATCCGCTCTAATAAATGTTCCGTATTTTAGGACCACTCTTAATGAAGAATTTCATCGAACTAGCTTGGTCATCGTTGCAGTAAAACACTGTATATATATATAGCGAGTGTCAAGGAAATTTACAACGTAATGGTACGTAAGCATGGATCGGTAGTAAATCAGCAAACAGCAATAAGCCCCTAACTTTTCTTGCGATTTTATTTCAGCAAATTTACTACTATCGCGACGCTCTATGGAGAAGGACTATTGCGAAAACTTTCATATTGTAGCCTGAATATTCACGGCAGATTTGACGTCCAACCTAGATTTACTGGGAATTATAACATACGACATGGGCATACGACATGGAGTGACTATATGCTGCGGTATTCAGTCTTATCCCGCCAACATACAACCTCTGACTGCAGTGAGGCTCTAGTCATGGCAGTGCTATACTAGACACGTTCACCATCGGTATTGATACTATTATCATGCTAGGGTAGGCGTGGACATGTATGTTTATCACCAGACGACCAACCCCACAGGCGAGTGCCTGGCGCTGCCGACTTGCTGAGCTAACCCATCGGCTGTCTTCGTTACGTGTAATATCATTTGCTAATTGCTAATATCATTGCCTAATATGGCTAGATGAGTAATGTGCATAGCCAGATAATTCGCGAAGGAAAGCACCCACGAGTTTAAAGGATGCTGCGTTTTTCCACGTAGACACACAGAGTACAGGTATGGTCTAAAGAAATTAAATGGAAATAGTACGGGAGCAGGTTGCTAAAAAAGCATATAATATATAAGTTATGGCCTAATTAAACCAAATTATAGTTATGGCCTAAAGGTAGCTCTAAGCGCTCCATTCCGCTTCCTTTGTCTATTTTCATGATGTCTAGGTAGTTATATAGCCTACGTCACTCCGGTATGTATGCCTACTGTAGTAAAATCGTCACTTTCCTATACACGTGGCATCGATTTGTCAAAAATACTGTAACAAAATGGCGTAACACGTCGCCAAACTCAACCGAACGGCTATAGACTTACAATAGACTGTAGAAACCAAATAAAGCGATTTGTCCCAAAGGCTTATACCGAAATCGGGGGTTGACCGCTTTATTGACGATGAGCATCGACTGATCACCGCCCGGCCGTTATTCGTATTTTTGCGATTATCGGTCGGCCTATATCGGCCTACGGTCAAGTATACGGAAGTTGATATTGGATATCGGCGGCAATAATCATCCGAAAATAACCAAAAGTATACGCCCCAGAGGAATTCTGTGTGCCCTGTGTGTGCACTTCTGCATAAATTCCGGAGTTCGAATATCAGTTCGATCGATTCTTCAATACTTCGACAATTGCCGACTATGTCAATTGTAAATTATTCTAGCCATTTCGTCAGGGTTAGGCCTATATATAGGCTACAATGTTCGATTGAATGAAGGCATAGGCAAATATTTGTGTATTATTTCCGAGCAGAGGCGAAAATGTATTCGTTTTGTTTCTCAGCACGTAAACAATTCCGGAGTTCGAATATTAGTTCGATCGATTCTTCAGCACTACTTCACTGATTGTATAACAATTCAAAATTCACATAAGATTGACAATAATTGACTAAAAACCGAAGCCAGTATAATTTCTTCAAAGCTGTTCGGGAAAATATCTGGATTGTTTCACCTTTGCATCAGGAGTGTTTCTCGTAAGTACCTAGATACTATAAGAATGCTATAGAAACACGTTGGAAACAGGCACGACAATCGTTGCGACAATCGCACACGCGTTTTCAGCGTCACCCCCGTCCACGCTCGTGGCAAAGCGGATGGCATGAATTCTCTCACCATCTAGCGACGAAACATTTTATTTCTGTATCCGTTAGATGCCGCGCCATTTCGTAGACGTCGTCATGACTG